>JAOXNN020000039.1:2288940-2332804 GCA_028571205.2 Hydropsyche betteni | reverse complement strand
TGTTTTGGGTTGTAGTGCGCCCATAAACCATATGGGCGCATTTCAGCCTAAAGCGGTGTGTTCCATTGTGGATCGCGTCGCGGCTAGCCGCCTGTGGGCGCCAGGCCTAAGAGTGTCATAACGGTGCTGCAATCATATTCTCTAAAAGCCAGTTTTTTTTTTTCGACAATGTGTTTTTCGGCTACAATATAACAAATATGATTTGCGTATTCCCCCTACAAGATTGCCGTATTGCCCCCCGGTGGGGTTTTCACCCCACGTTGGGAAACACTGGCTAGAAATTCTCAATTAAAATTAAAAAGTTAATTGTATGACCATTTTGATTATACTTCTTTAAACCACATGTGCTCCTGGTGATTTCGTTCGAACTGCGTCGTTTAACAATCCGGAATTAAAATTGAAAAAATTATTACATTACAATTTCTATCACACTTTCTTAAATCACATGTACCCCTGGTAATTTCGTTCATATTGCACCACCTAAAAATTCGATATTAAATTGAAAAAATAATGTTCATTAAAATGCAAATTTTTCAAAAAATAATACTGATACAACATTTAAATCCAAAACTCATTAAGACATATTTTTAAAAACTGACAAACATAACCTAAAAACTATGCATTCGTTTAAAAAAATAATAATAATTTACAACACATAAAAAATCTCAACTTAATCACACTAACAACACATTTCCATTCACATCGAAACGCAAATTTTTCAAAAAGCAATTTACGCGCCCAAAATCCAAGGCTACCATTTCGAATTAACCGAACGAACAACGGAAAAAAAAACAACCGAAAACCACCACACCCACTCGCAAAAACAAACACAACAACCTCAAAACACAACACAGAACACAAACTCAAAACACAACAACCTCTCACGAACGGACGTCCTCCATCCCGAAACCGTCTTCCGACCACGAATTTCCGCCATTTTACATGCACACCCCTGCTCCGAGGAGAGCGTTCAGTGCGCGCGCGTCGTCTATAGCATCAGGTCGCCTCTACTAACGAAATGCCGAAAACTGAAAAAAAACTGAAGGCCGTCGTGAAGTCGCACTACTCGCACGAGGTGCGCAAAGACGTCGACCTGTCGAGCCTCCATTCGCTGAAGCTGGAAAAAGCCTGGCCGTTCATCAGAAACGAAATAGAGCGCGAAATCGGCAGCGAAAGCCTCGTTTGTGTGCCTTACGTGGAAGAGACCACTCTTTATTCGGTGTCGTCCGTTTTCTTGAAATCCGAAGGATGCTATAAGCCGCTAGGACGATTGGAGGAGTTGGCTGACGATGCTGGATCTGATCCTGCGTACCTCGAATGGCTGAGGGCCGATCGGTTCGACGATGAAGAGTTTAAGTTTCCTCATGAAAGCGTCAAGGTTTGTTGTGCGGTTGCGTTGCGGTCACCTTCGACCGCATGCGTATTTTTTTCGATCGATGAATGCAATGGAAATTCGTTGAATTAATGTTTGTTTTGTCGGCTGGTTTTAAATTTTGTTTGGGTGTAAATGTATGTTTTTTAATGTAATAAAAAAAAAAATTATTATTTTTCGATGTATGTTTTTTGATGTAATCGGCGGATATGATGCTAATTCGATTGAATCAAAAAAAAAAATTATATTTTTTTTCGATATTTTATATTTTAGGGTGAACATTTATAAAAATTTTAAAGGTCGAGGTCCTGTTATTTAATCATGATATTAACCAGTAATTTTTTTGAATACGTAATAAAAAATGATTAATTTATCAAAATGTTTATCTTTCAGTTTAATTTTCACTTTTGGTCATCCTACAGAGTACAAAAACAAAGCACCCAATTTTCTGTGGTTTTTTTGAATTCAATAAAATGATAACTCTGCTTTATGAGTCATCATAGCAAAAATGACAAATCGTTCAAATGATTCATTGAAATTAATTGCTCAATTTTTGTGATAAATCATAAAAATAATGATAATTTATTTTTTCGTTTCAGATAACTCTTCAGGATGAGCAAGCAAAGAACAAAGTACGAGTAATAATGCTGAACTTTTTCAGACTCAAATTTCCCAGAGACAAATCCCCGACCAAGAACATAAGTTTAAAAAATGATCAAGGTTCTTCTTTTTTCTATTTGACGTCATAAATATGTATGCAAATAATCGTTTTTACAATAAAGTTTATATTTTACAGAATTGAAAGGCATAAAATCGGTGTACATGATCACGGACGTGTTAATGGCGAAAACTATCGAATTCCGAGCATCCACAGGCATTTCGTCACGTATTTTCCATCTTGGAAATCCTACTCCATTATTATTTGGCCTCGAACAGTTTGATATTGATGAAAATGGAAAACTCTTATCTCGAGTAAGACTCGATTTTAATTCACGTTACATTTAAATATTGAAAAGTGTTATTTTGATTGTTTTTCTTTTTCATTGTAGGTCCCAGTTACTATTAAACATGATAAAGAATGGTGCAAAATAGACCCCCATGACCATTTGTATACAGCGCAGTCAGAAAACACTACTGCAGATTCATAAATATTTAAATTTATATTTTCCATTAAAAATTTATCTAAATTTATGCGTAAGATACTGAAAATTCCATTATATAATATTATTTTAAGTTTGTTGCATAATTATTGCACGTTCCTTTTCATTACTTGTGATAAATTTGTACGAGACCAATTTTTCTTTTAATTTTGCTTAAAAGTTTTCCTATGGTTCCAAAAATTTGGTTTCTACAATAAACTGTGTTATTCGAGTATTATTCCATTTAAGGCCTTTTCGTTTATAAATTTTAAAATTATTAAAAATATTTTTCCTATGCGGCGTTTTATGTTACCTCTATGTTTGAAATGACGATTTAGTCAAATGTGAAACATTTTTATTTATCTATTAATACCACAAAGACAAAAAATACATATAATATAATATGTATATATACATGATATACAACAAAATATTTTGGTGTTTTCTTTGAATAATATTAAACAAACCTTAAAAAATATCACACATCTAAAAAAATACATGTTCTTAAAATTACAATGTCTTATAGTACAAAAAAAAATAGATACAATAATAACGTGGAACTTTCACCATTTCAAGAAAATATGTACAATAAGGGAAAATTGTGCTTACATAATTTCTGTATAAAAAATACAATGATACACATAAATTATTATTCGTTTTTCTTGTACGTGGGTACAAGTATTTACATTTTTATTCTCAATTTAAAAATTAACACTTCAATTAACGATTAACCCAAAAAATTCAATTTATAACTATGCAATATTTTCGTTAAGCAGTACTCAGTTTTTTTTACAATTGTAAAAATAAATAAAATTTAGATTTATAATATAAATATAATATAAGGCTAGATTACAAAAATATTTGTATAAATGAAAAATTGTCATTTAGTATCACAAAAGAAATCAATTACGTTAACGTACATTTTTTCTTTATACTACGTAAGGTATTTTTTATAAATAAAAAAGTTTAACCTTCCTTACTTTTATTGAAACAAGCTACCAGAATTGTTAGATAGTAATTCAATATGAGATAAATATTGAAAATCAAAAAATAGAATGTTAAATACTGCATACAGTCTAAACACCATCTAAATATGCATATAATTGGTCAAGTAATATTCTTTTACTTTCGAGAATTACTTTTTTCATGCAAAATTTCAAAATTATAGTTCAACGCCCTTACAATAACAACATTGTGAAATAGAGAAAGCATTTTTGGAAATTACATTGAAATAATCGTTATAGAAAATATATCATAAGGGTTGCGAATTACGAAATATACACACCACTGTACCAGATTATTTTGAATCTTCGAAAAGTTTATAGGACTCGAATATAATATATAAACCAAAAATAAACTTTGCAAAATCAACAAATTTCATAATAATTCAGATAGGAATGTTTAACATCGTAAAAAAGAAATTCAATGCATCAACAGTGAACTGAAACGATCAATAATATTTTTTATCTTGAATTTAAACTAATTGTAATATATTTTTCAATACTTACTATTCAATTACATTGAATGTCTCGAATGAAAAAGAAAATATAATAAATACATAAATGGAATTCTTAAAGGATTTGCAACAAATCATACGATTTCACACTTATTCATAAAAATAATATGGGACAGAAAGTGATAACGTTTTCAAAAACAAGAAACAATGTTCACTGCCTTATACGATTATTACGACAAGTAATAATCAAATAACGAGATTCTCAATCCAAATACTTATAACAGTTTTTATAAAAACTTACACATTATTCTTAGGAAAAATCAATCCATTTATGAAAAATAGGATTATCACATTTAAATATATGAATATAAAAATTTAAATAGATATTTATAATTACAATTTGAAAAACACACAGTAGTTACAAATAGTAAAAATTCAACAATTATAACATAATTAAATAATTAAATAAATAAAGCCACAAAAACAAACAGTTTGGTAACAATTAAAAATACGTCTTCCGTACGAGACACCTTCATTATTGAATGTCCGACAATCCCGTGTCCTCGTACAGGCACAGAACCTTATGTATCAATTCGTACTGTTCGGAATTTTGCACCATTCCGCCACGATTGAGTCTCATATTGCACACAATACCTAATATGTCAACTTTGTCGTCGGACTTGAGTTGTTTGATTCCATTTAAAACAGCTATCAGGCATCCGGTCCTGCCGATCCCAGCTGAACAGTGGACTATGATCGGAGACATCTCTACGTTCTGCTCGAGCTTCGAAATCTTGTTTTTAGTCTCGGCCTGTCTAATGTCCCCCAACGAAGGTCTCGTAGATCTCATTGGGTTCATTCCGCCTGTAGATTCTCGTCGGACCATATCGTATTTTGGTTTCGTTGTGTCTAATCTGCTGGCTAAAGAGTTTTTTCTGCTTCCTGTTCCTTTGATGAATTCTTCTTGGGTGTTCGATTTGGAAAATTCGTCAAAGAAAGCTTTCGCTGATTGAAATGCTGATAGTCGCCTTTCTTTCGTAACGTTCTCTGTATCGAAATCGATGATCTGACTTTGGAGGACGTCTAGGCTAAGGTTTAAAAGAGCTGTTACATCTTTAGGACATTTATGATCGGCCCAGTTGTCAAACCAATAATGATATACGATAAGGGAATCTTCTGCAGTATCGTCTTTCATTGAATTATCAGGTCCAGTGACAGATATCCTGAAACTGTCTTTGCCATCACTACCGACACTTTCACCAATTTTATAAACTTTTTCGTCTTTTTTCCTCAGAAATTTATTTTTATAACTGACAAACAATTTTCTAACAGTATAGCCAGTTTTATTCAGAATTCCTATATTTTTTATCCTAAACATATTAACATCATCATTTTTGCTGTCATCGCCGTTATCGGTGACAACCTCATCCGAAAAAAAGGATCCTCCACTGCAGGACGAAGAATAACTGGAATTTGGTAACCGTTTGAATGTTAATTCTTCGTTCAGCTCGGATGGAAAATATTTTTCACATTTTTGCCGACCATTTTCCATCAAATTGGTCAACATTACTATTTTTTGAATGCTAATTTTTTGGTCATCAGATCTCACTTTTTGATCGTGCAACATGTGCGTTTTAGCTTGAGGAGAACCAAAGTGTCTTTCTTCGTTGGTTTTGGTACATCCATCTCTATGAAACTGACAACCGTTTTGATAAACCATCAGCCAAAAATCATAAACTGTATTTTGCAAAGGTCCTTGCGTTGCGATGTAGCTATTTTTTGTATATTCATGCCCCTAAAAATAAAAAAAAACATCAAAAATAAAGCATTTAGATTTTGATTTGATAAAAAATTAAAAAATAATGTTTACCTTTATGTAATTGGCATTAATATATCCTTCATCATTTTCGCCTGCTTCTGCTCTTAAAATCACTCTAGAATGTTCATTGGGTAATATTGTTTTATATCGATTTTTGGGATGTGAGCCGAAAACCATAGGTTTTTCTTGAAAATTTGTTGGCAAATCCCAAAATTCTTGATGTAAATTCCGTAAAAGAGATTTTTGATACTCAGCACAAGGCAATACTGGTTCTGGAAGCAACCGTTGAGGATTGTACTCACCTCCCGATCCATCATCATATTCAGAAGTACTCAAATTTTTCATCTTTGAAGTTATATTATCTATACCTGTTTCGCAGGGTGTTTTATTCAAAAGAGGACACTCTGATTTTGAATAACCATCTTGAAAGACTGAATTGAGATCCTTTAATTGTTGTCTGGATAAAACGTTTGAAGCATTCTGCAGGTGTTGAATGTTTGCTAAATACAATTTGAAATCTTCGGAAGTTGAATGGGGACTCAGAGGTTTCGTAGTTATATTTTTTATAGGACCGGCAGCTTGGAATCCTGCATTCTCCAGATGTTGTCTATCTCCAAAAGCATATATTATTTCATTTTCCTGATCTCCGCATATATAAGTTAAGTTTTGTCCACCCGACTCAAAATTTTCCATCGAATCTGTAGCGTAACTATTTGACCAAAGATTGTCATGAGATCCAAAAGAATAGATATCTTCCATATTTTTGCATTGAGACATTTTATACTTGTACGATTTGGAAAACAAATTTTCAGTGCTCAAAGATTTCCGATGCTTTTCTCTTTGTTGGGTGATGTGAAAACTGTCATTATCTTTAAACGTCTTCAAATTATTCTGTAAAACAGAATCATCTATTTCTATATCTCTCGGTACATCGGAATTAGTCAAATTAAAACTAGAATTAATATTAAGCGTTAATGAAGTATTAGAGCTTCTTCTTTCGAGCAAACCTTTTTTCTGATCGGCTGAAGTGTTAATACTTTGATTACTATTATAGCGACTCAATCCACTACCCGAACTTTCCAAGTTGTAGTTCGATACACTGAGTACTCTATTATTATCGAATTGACTATTAGAATTATTTATATTAAGAGTCAAAGATGTATTTGAACTTCGCCTCTCTAAAAGTCCTTTCTTCTGACCAGTTTTTGGCTCGTTGTGAATATTCAATGAACTATTGCTCGTGCACCGGTTCAAATTTGAATTAGAACTTTGCAAATTTAAGGTCAAGCTTGTATTTGATCCACGACGCTGAAGAAGACATTTTTTAGATTGTCCTACGGGATGAGATTCGTGATTCGTCAAACTATAGTGTGATCCCTGCAGATTACAATGGGACCCACTGTACATCCTTCCGCCGTGTTGAGATGCATAATCTAAATTTAAAGTCAAAGACGTGTTAGAATTTCTACGCTCCAAAATGTTTTTCTTCTGACGATTATCTGTATTCAAACTAAAATTGGATGCACTATTTTTTATATTAGCTAAATTGTGATTTGATGCTCCAAAACTCGCCAACGACAAGTTTGATCCTTGCAAACTTAGCGCTGAATATTTCAAATTTGTTCCAGTATTATCTAAATTGATGGTTAAACTTTGATTTGATCCTCGTCTTTGTAGAAGAGTTTTTTTAGAAGATTTCCCTTCCGGTTGAATTTCAAAATCGTTCGAAGGAACTCCTTCGGGTAACGTTTTCAAATTAGTACTTGAAACACTCAAATTTTGCTTGAAATTTGACAAATTCGAACCAAGCATATTCATATCAGGTTTCTGCAACAAACTCAATCTATTATCTGGCAATTGTGGTATCACTTGTCGATTCATTTCTGAGCCGTCCACCATATTTTCATCAAAAGAACCCATTCTTCTACTGAAATTTGAAGAATTCGAATTTATTCCACGTGATATCGAAGGGCATTTTGCTGCTTGAAATAACATGAGATTGGCATGATTCTCCCTCAAAAATATACCACTATCTATAAAGTTTGGTGTACATTTTAAATTCATGAATAATTTCCGTCCCTGCTGAGACTCGGTGTAAATTTTGGGAACAATCTCGTTCAGATTTGCTCCATAATTTGAATTGGCATAATGACTGGCTTTTACGAGTTTTCCAACTTTTTGACTAAGGGCTCTCTTGAACTGTCTTTTTGGAGTGTTGGGAACGGAAATGGAATTTTGTGGTACTTGTAGTGTATTAGTTTGTGGTAACGATAAATTTAATGTTTCTGATGAATCTAGTGAAGTAGCTTTGACTTTTAACGTCGGTGTTTTTGGAGTCATTCTCTTTTCGGTGCCCGAATCTAATCTGTCATATTCTGATAATTCCTTTTCAAGTTCAGAATCTCTTTTATTGATATCTATTGTGAGGTTTCTTTTGTTCTTGTTTTTCGGACTTTTTCCTTCATCGCAAGCTAAATTTTCAAATTCTTTAGGAGAAAATCTCGGTTGCATTTCATTGAAAGCAACTGAAGTTGTATTATCTCTTAAATAATTGCATGAAGTATCTATTGTTTCAGAATATGATTCGTTTTGGGATTCATTAGCAGCACAGTCTTTACCGTCTTCCAAAGCATCGTTCGAACTACCGAAACCACTATATTCACTACTACCACCATCATAATCAAAATTGAAATAATTGCTTTTGTTGGTCTTCATGATATTAGGTGAAATTTGATCTCGATATGTAGAATTATCAGTATCGAAATTTTCATTTCTACAAGGATCGTATAGATTTTCTTGCTTAAGATGTTTTACTATGGGAATCCCTAAATTTTGCTGTATAAATTTGGCATTATCAGAATCTAAAGATATTGATTTGAGTCTTTGTCTTCTGTAACTTGCACTTCCAGTTCCAGAATGTGAAACGGAAAGGTTATCTGAATTTTCTTGGGGAGCAGATTTATCAGTATCTTTGATTTCGGGTTCCATAGATGTCATTGCATCAAGGGATATAGCAAAAAGCTTTTCTTTATCGTCATTTAAATCTGATAAAGATACCATTTGTATATCATCAAGATTATTATTAATACAGGGTACTTCATTTACATTTATAGCACAATCTATGTTATCATTTAATGCATTATCCACAGAAATTACCTCACAAATATCTTCAGAAAAAGATTCCGGTGACAGTTTTTCCGAGTCAGTTTTTTCACTATCAATGTTTGTTTCCGAAAATTTAAGAACTAAATCGTAATCAGTTGATTCACTGGTCAAGACATTTTCTATTCTGTTGTTGTCATTATCATCATTAATTATAGTTTTTTCGATTGATATTCCAGTATCTTTTTCGAAAATAAATCTTTCTTCATTTCTATTTAATATTAAAGGACTTTGTGTACTTTTATATTCACTAATAAAAGTAAATTTAGGAGAAGGTGGCTTTTCAGCGCCTAAAACTTTGGGGGAAGAGTTTTTACTTTGATTTTCATATACATATCTCGGAGATCTCGGAGGACTACCAAAAAATTTGGGTGATTTGCAGTCAGATGTGGGGAAAAATTTAGGTGAAAAATTAAACCTTGGACTCGGATTGTTTTCCTTTCCGACTGCTGAATCTATTAACCTAGGAGAGTTTTGTACTTCCATTCTTTCAGTATTAGAACTTAAATTAATATTATCATTTACAGTACAAATGTGCAGCCCAATATTTGATGATCCAAATTTTCTAGAAGAGGACTTTTCTTGAGATATTTTAAAATCTTTCTTTGGTAAATTGTTATCAGAGCACTTCGAAGAATTGCTTTTCTGGTAAGTCGATTCATTTCCATCTGCGTCAAATATAGCACAATGAGAATCGGTAGTGGCAGGTTGTACTTTGACTTCTACAATAGCATTGATGTTATCCTTGGAAACTAAATTTTTACTATCAAAATTTGACTCAGCAGGATCATTTTCAAACACAAATTCTGAAGGAGATTCATTACTTAGAGAAACGAATGGCGATTTGTCATCTTTTTCTAAAGAAGGTGAACGAGTTGCACTGTACTTCTTAGAAGGACCTTCACCACTCGACAAATCCTTGGAAGTAGCATCTATAAAACTTAAAGTGTTTGGCATATTAATATTATAACCTCTCCAATCTAACGGCGGTTTTCTATACAAAATCCACTGTTGTTCAGGCAAAGCCATTTTAAACTTCCCAAATTTACTATCGGTGTTTTTGGAAGATTTTGAACTATCTTCTGGAAAAACAAATTTATCACTGCTCGATTTCGGCTTTGTCAAACCGCTCGGTGTTGAATTTCCACTGCTATCATTCTTTTTAGTATCATCTGAAGTTTCAGTATCAGGCAACTTCGGACTGCTCACTCCGTTGTTATTCATCTTCAATATAGGCGGACTGATATTTCGACCTTTTTCCAACTCATCTATATACTTAAAATCGGCAGTGTCATCTAAAATATTTGGCAACTTAAATTTAAAATCGTCAACTTCACGATTCTCGTTGTCCGTACTAGTATCACTAATGACTAGATTGAAACGACCGTCCACGTTGTTGGGTTCCATTGTGGTGAGCAAGTGTTTTTCTTTGTTTTTAACACTCTTGACATGTTTTTTCTTGGTCGAAGAGAACAGCAAGTGGGTGCGCAGCCATATGACGAGTATGACGAGAACGAACAGTATGCCCAGCAGCGTAACGGTTAGAATGGTGGTGGGTAGTGCAAAATCTGGCGTGGCTGGGTGCAATCTTTCGTACGATACGCCAGCGGTCGGTTCATGAGATCGATCGTGTGGATGTGCATGTGGGTGATCTTGAGCCTGAGATGATTGTTCTCGATTATTGGACGAAGGTTCTCCTCCATTCGAGTGCACACGTTCCATGGTTTTTTAGCTTACATCTGAAACAAAAATATTGATATTGATAAAAAATAAAATTCAATTTTACCGTCCCAACTTTGAAGTTATTTTTGTATATGATACATGTAGCTTTTTGGATTAATTTTTTTTTTTTATTTTGTAAATTGTATCTTATCTATATCGAGCCTAATCTATATACATTTTCGTCGAAACCATAAATTTTCTTTGATCTGAGAAAAACCATTTCAATTTAAAAAAAAAACTATATATAGAAATGAAAATTATTATTATCTTCATGTAATAAAATATATATGAAAATTTTATTGAATAAGAATTTAAAAAAAATAGAATTAAAAAAGTCATAATATGTGTCAACAGATATGAAAATTTTAAAATTTTGAAATATCCAAAATAACTCAATAATAATTTCATCTGATAAAAACAAAAATATACCTTTACATCAAAATGTTTTTATTTTTTGTTTTTTGTTTAATTTAATGGTTCAATAAAAACAGCTGATATCAGCAATGTTGCAAAACACCACAACGCATTCAAAATTCATTTTCCTTCACAGAAACGTCAACTATTTTCAGGCGAATCCTACAAAGACGACGATCTCTGAAAACATGCAAATCAAAAAATAAAACAACTGACACCAGCGCAACGCCAACGAAACAACACACACAAAACTAAATAAAAGCCAAACGAAACCAAATAATCCATCGAAGAATAACGAAGAACGATCTGACAGTCGCAGTTCGTATCACATCTATTTTCGTTTGACAAAACAATAATAAAAAGCGACGAATATTTAGAAAAAGGACTGAATCGTCCTTAGCTGCCGATGCATAGGACTATTTAGACGAATACCTCAACGAAAGTCAATCGAAACTGGAAACGTCAAAAAGTCAAGAGGACGAAGCACGACTCGACGGGACGACGGAGGGGGGCGGGGTCGTGAGGTGCCGCGGGGGGCGGGGGGAGTTACCTTTGCAAGGTGCAACACTATTGCAGGGTTGCCAATGTTATTTGGTTGGTAGTAATTTGTTTTTGTAAATAATGTGTTTTTGATGTGGTTAAGTGGGGTTTTTTTAATGACGAGTGGGGTGTTTTGTGAATTTTTACGTGTTGGATTTTTTTTTGATGGTGTGAAAGAAAAATTTCAAAAAATTCAATTAAATTTTCAATTGATTGCATTTTTCAAACTAACTAGGGCTTCTATGTTGAATATATTATAATTCATACTTGAATTACACAGTAATTAGTAATTTGATGTAGCAATTACAACCATCACGATTGATAATTTATATTGAAGTGTTTTTGTATACAAAACCACTTAAGAAATTTTTATAAGTTCTCTATGATTTTTGAAATAATATGATACACAAAAATATCATTTAAATTATTATCGTACTTCACAATCTAATCATCGAAAGTAATATTTTATTTAATTATGATTTCTATGCTATCATATATTCAAATTTCTCAATATAATATAACGAACAATTTATTTTTGAAAAAATCCGACATTTCTAATAATAATTTTTGAAAATCTATTAAGAATTCGATTGAAAGCAATACCTATTTCAATGTCTTCATTTAAATGATTATATAAAACAATAAGAAACCGACAAAAAATAAAATTTCAAACCCAAGCACATATTCCCAAAATTCGACGTACTCAAACCAATATCGAAAGCTCTACATCCCATCTCCGGGAATAAAACGTCAAAGCACACCCGAAGCTCGCTCAAAAACGGTTTCCCTACACACCCAAAATCGCTCAAAACGCCCAAACCCCGACACAAAACCGAAATTTTCAAAATAAAAGATCGACTGCGTCTTCTGCTCGGACGCGACGCGAAAACCCCACCATCGGACCCGCCTTCCAGCGAACCGACCCCGCTTTCGAAAAAGGCGCCAAAACCACGCCGCAAAAATCCGAAAGGTACCTGGGGGCCGAGGCGTCGACTATCAGCCTTCAGCCATCGGCCGTCGGCCATCGGAGGTGCGCGTAAATAAGAACAGGGGGCGAAGGCGCGGGGCGCAGGCGCCTGCCCCGCGCACGCGCCCCCCGACTCTAAAGCTCCCAAATGTTTTCGGGGTTTTCGCCGTATTTTTCATTACGAGTGCGTCGAATTTGAAAATTCGGATGCGTGTCGCGTTTCGTTTTTTAAACGACGGTTCGGAACGGTCGCTCGATTTCGAATTGTGGCGCGATTCGTTCCGGTTGGACGCGAAAATGGCGCGCGCCACTTTTTGGTGTGTGCAGATTTTCCGGAGCTGCCGGAGAAATAGGGCAGTGGGCCATTGTATGCGAGTCGGGTGTGAAAAACCTTCGGGTGGCGTACTTTTATTATTTTATTGAATTTTCTTTGTTGGCGAAAATAAGATATGCTCGATCAATTTGGGAAAATCGGCGAAATTTATTTCGCATTTTGTGGAGGAACGATAGCAAAAGAGAAATGATGTTCGTATAAGACGATTAATAGTGCCATCTATGTATTGCTATTATTTTTTATGAATTGAAACTGAAATACGCCAAATTAATTTTTTTCTATATTCGTAAATAACATGCAACATGTTTATACAAAACTACGATTATATTTAAAAATATTTATTTTAATTGGCTAGAAAACGAAACAATCAGTTTCATATCTCTAATATAATAATAATAATATAATAAGAAATCATTTTAAAATTTACAATAAAAAAAGAAATATTACTGGGGGTAAAATCTTTTGCAAACATAAAAATTAACTTCAGTAATGACAGACATATTTTCTAATTAGTTTAGTAGTTTTCTGACATCAGGTATAGTCGCTTTGACCATTTCAATATATTCTAAAATAATTTCTTCGGCTTGCTTCTCACAAATTTCCTTTGCAGACTCCTTGCGTTTTCTTAGTTCGCATATATGATTTTTCCATTTCAACTGTTGTTCTTTCCAATGATTCAATTGCTTTTCAACATCTTCATATTTGTTCAATAGATTCTGATGTGTTTGTTTTATCTCATTACGATTTCTACTTTTCGCCAATAAATGTTCTTTAAGTTGACTAATTTCCTTTCTCAATTTATTGTTTTCATTTTGCTTATCAATCAAATCACTTTTTAGAGCATTTTGGGATTCCAATGACATTTCCTGAAATGAAATTTTTACATAAAATTACCACCATTTAATTTTTACTAATGCGACTAAACTTCGTCTAATTATTACAATTTTGTTGTGAAGTTCTTGTTGTTGCGATTTTTCAGAATCTTTTTGCAGGCACGCAATTTGAAATCTTTGTTCAGCTTCCCCTTTCAATGATTCAAACGTCTCAATTGTCTTTTGTATTGTTTTTGGCGTATTTTTTGACAATAAATCTCTGGAAGAAAAAATTATTTAATATTTCGAAATCAAAATTAAATTTATGAAATTATACCTTTCATTCAATGAGTAACACGTAAGATCTTTTCCAGCAGTCAAACCAACTCTCACCAAAGATTTGTTGACGTTTCCACTTGCTTTTAACGCTTCCGTTTGAGCTTTTGCTAATTCAATATCTTTTTCGAACGACACCTAATAAATTTAAATAATATTCGATTATCATGTATTGCAACTATTCAACACTTATATTATAATTAACAATCAGTCCATTTTCTACCAACATTTTCCATATCCCTAAGACGATCAACTACAGTATTATAACATTCTTTTAAATAATCGATATGTTTAAGAATATCATCACGATCTTTTATACTCATTTTTTGATTTTTTAATTGCAGTTGCAATTGTTCCAACTTGTTTCTAAAATGAAGAAATAACGTCAGTGTAAAAATACATTTTTGTTTTCACAAAATCGGCAGGCTTCTACTCACTCAAGTTCTTTTATACTGTTTGTACTGCATTGAAGTGAACTCTTTAATTCGGTGCAAATGGCAACTGTTGAATTAGTTTGATTTCTTAGATCTCTCTCCATTTCCTTAAGTTGATCGGATCTACTTTGAAGAGTCATCAGTTCCTCACTCATTTGTATCTCTTTTTGATGAACTTTATTATATTCTCCATTTGAGTCTTCGCATGCACGTTGTGTATCTAAATAATAAAAAAAACAATCGATAAGAAATCATCGTAATTGTATTATAAAATTTGCATTTAAAAATAATACCGTTTAACTTCATTTTTAACATTTTTATCTTGTTATCAGAAACACCAATAATTTCTTTGAAATTTGCCATATATTCTGCATCTACTGATTCAAAATCGTTAAAATCTTCATCCTGATATCTAAAATCAAATATGAGCATTAATAAATAACAAAAATATAAAGGACAATAAATCAATCAATACACATACAATTCCCACGATTTCTTGTAATATTCGTATCGTTGTATCAAAATATGCCCTTCTTTGTTTGAACCATACAATGTTTCGAGTGACATGCTTTGTTTAATATAATCCTGCAAAATTGACAAAATTGCTAAAAATAATTTGAGATAATTCGACATATTTATATGAAACCACAAATCTTACTTTTGAGCATATCAACTCGATGAAATATGCAAATAAAGCCATCATATGAGGATAAGTATGCGAAGCATAAACAGATATAAGCCAAGATTTAGACACAACGCCAGTGTACAGCAGTTTTGTAGCAATTTCTGGAATCTATAAAAATACTTTTTAATTTACATCAATGAGAAAAGTATCGTAAAGACCAGATATTTACCTTTTCCGTATAATTCTTAGCATTCACTGCATTACTGGTTCCACATAATTCGAATAGTAACGCATTTGTGATACTGAGAAATAAATTGGTACTTATAGGTCTCAATGGAACTGCACCAGCAGGTATAAGAGAGCCTGTAGATGGATGATTTCTGAGGAATTCGACGATTTCGTGATATTTTTCTTTCGATGAAGCCGAATCAGTATGAGGCCTTTAAAAATCATTAAACCCGTTACACATGTTGTGAATACACAACCGAAAAAATTGAAAAGTACATACAGATATTTCTCAAATCACAATAAAGATACATTATTTAGATAGATAGATTTTATTTATATTAAAATCTTCATTTCTAATATGATAATTTGAAGATCAGTTTGTGATTTAGTACATAATTTTTGAAAAATATTTTATTTTATAATACTTTTTTTTTTTGGTCGTAAGTCAAAAACTACCCGTATATGCCCAATACTCATTTTACATAGTTTGAGAACAAGAACCGATTATTATTTTACACCGAATTGGTGTAAAAATAAAAAATGTATTATTATTCCACATTGGTATGATCTGGGTCATAAAATAATAGTTATTAAATAAAAATTTACGATATTGTGACTTTACATAATGAAATTTCTCCACATTACACATTTTTCATAAAGAACATTTTGATGAAAGTTCCGTCCAAATATATTAAGTCGAACTTATCTTCAATTTTGATATAACCATACATTTTTTCACTTTAAATCACTGGAACATATCCCTTGATTACAAAAAAAAACTATTATAATCGTATAGATTTTTACCGAGCATCTTTAGAAGGAGGCTGTGATATGATTCTTTCTAATGTGTCAATCACACTTCTCGGACGTTCGTTCGAAGGAGTCCGTTGATGACTAGCCTAAAAATATCAAATATAAATTATTGAATCACCGAATATTATCGTTTTTAATTCTTACCCGCATTTGAATCGACATCGACGACATCGGTGTCGCTAAACAATTCCCCATAGAAGGAGTTCTATTACGAGGAGTCTCTCTACAAAAAGTACTCGAAACAGATCTCGGCTAAAACCCAAACAAGAAATAAAATTATAAAACGAAAAATATATTTAAAAAAGGTTTATTGTTGTTATTTACTCGTTTCTGTCCTACGCGTTGTACAGAATCTGCTTTTGAACGAAACACATTCATAGTTTGACGAGCCGAGTCGGCACTACGATTCCGCATAGGTTTGGTTATACTCCGCGTTGCAGACGAGGGTATGTTATCGATAAAGTGAACGCCGGACATCCTGTCGAGGGAGCCTCGTTGGTTCATAGATCGAGGGATCTTCGAATGTCTATCATATCTAAAGAATGTTCAAACAATCCATAGTGAAAGTACAACTTTTTATTTAGTGCAATGAATTATTATGGGGTAATATGTATTTTTTTTAATATACCTCGAAAGCCTGGCTTCAGAAGGACGTGATTCATTGTTTGATAACAATTGCGATAAACGTAGAGGTTGTGAAGGGTGATGTTGATTCATTTTGATTTGATTTAACGAAGAGACCGTTTTCAAACCTTCAAACCGTCAAACCGCGTCCGTTCAATTTTATAAACATTGGCGGATAAGAGAGTAATTTTCGACCATATATTTCAAATGTTCTTTTCCGTATTATTTTATTTATATATTCAAAAAACGGTAATTAAATGATAAACATCACATTTAAAATTAATAAATAAACACCAAATATAATTTTGAAATAAAAAATTCAAAATTTTTATATACATACATATGTATGTATGTCAACTTACGACGGTTCGCACTTATGTTAGGCCTGCCGCTTACTGGCGATTTGTGGTCACATTCAAAAAAAAGTCACTGTCGCTAATTGTAAGATTTTATGCGTGCGCGCAATACGACTAATAAATCGTTATATACATACAATATGATTATTTCTTATTTTTTTTAGATTGAAAAATATTTTGAAAGCATAATGTGTACATACAATAACAATTAAATTTAATAACAGTTTTATCACAAATGGTCAAGTTTGAAAAGTGACTGATTTGTCGCAAGTGTGCGCAGATTTATACCAATGTGGCAGACTCATTTAACTAGAGCGACAATCGCGTCGCCTCAAAAATAGGATCGGTTGCATCTTTTTAATCACTGCGATTTTTTTTTTTGGTATATATGCACATTTCAACCTAAAACAATGCGTTCCACCCTCGCGACTAAGCAATCGCGCGCGACCAAATCGCAAGTGTGCGCCTAAGCTAACGCTTTCTAATTTATTTTAATCATTCTTTTCGAATTTTTTCACGGATTCTATGATCGGTTTTGTAGGATCATGTGTTCTACTATTGGTATGTGTCAATGTCATCTGCATCGTTCGGGCAAACGTCTGAAAATCATAAATTTAAAATTATCCTGTGTGTGTGTGTGTGTGTGTGTGTGTGTGTGTGTACGCGTGCGTGTGCTGTGTGTCTGTCTGTTCGAATGACGCTTGCAACTTTAGATATTCTAATATGGTCTTCATGCGTATACAGTTTACGTCTATAATATGATACTTATTACCTACTAACTACGCGAGTTCTAATGCATTCCAATTTGGCCTGTATGCCCATTAAAATAGCGGCTATAATCACTACACTATATATATCAATCACGCTTGTTCTATAGAAGAGTTCGCGAGCTCCAAATTTTGTCTTCATGGTCATTATAATAACGGCTATAATCGCGATAATAAACGAAATAATTGTTGATTATATATAGAGGATATTATTTCGAATTAGATGAAGCGATTAATACTCCGAAACGGAACCCTTTGGCGATAATTAAATATTTTCACATTTTATCGTTTTCCGTTTCTTAACAAATTTTATTTTATTTTTTCTTTTTTAATTTAAAAATTGACATTATATTATGCTATCAATATATTTCTTAAAACTTTACATTCACAGCCAATGTTATTAAAATCGGGTCTATATACATACTAGTTTATTTATAAATCGATAAAATTTAAAAAATATGTAAATACAATATTAAATGATTATAATAATCGATTTTCAAAACGAAAAAAATAATAATAATCTTAAACGGACATGGCAGTGAAACGTGGCCGCGAAAACAGGTGTTTAGGCGTCGAAGTTTGACGTGCTCTCTGCATCGGCCTTTCGCACGGCGCGTTTCACCATGGCCGTCGGCAAGAACAAGGGGCTCTCGAAAGGCGGCAAGAAGGGCGTCAAGAAGAAGATGTGAGTGGCCCCAGTCGCCCCCGACGCCCCCCGCGCCCCCTTCGACGTCCTGCGCCAGGATGCCGGCGGATGCGCCCCCCGCACATAACCCCCGACATACTGATGACATCTTTTCGACTAATCCCCGCTTTCTTTTCCAGTGTGGATCCTTTCACCCGCAAGGACTGGTACGATGTGAAGGCTCCTTCCATGTTCTCCAGGAGGGAGATCGGGAAGACCCTGGTCAACAGGACTCAGGTATGGTTTTGACACATGTTCTTATCAATTCAGGTTTTTTTCATGAATATGATGATCCACGCAGCTCGCTTTGATACATACGTGAAGAGAATTACAGTTCCCTTTTGATATTTCTTGTCTGATTGCAATTATTGAATGTTATCCGTTTGTCTGCGTTGAGACTTCGCTGATTATGTATGTTTTTAGGGAACTCGCATCGCTTCTGAAGGTTTGAAGAATAGAGTTTTCGAAGTGTCTTTGGCCGATCTTCAGACTGACTTGGAAGCCGAAAGGTAACCTATTTTCTAATT
Source organism: Hydropsyche betteni (assembly GCA_028571205.2). NCBI lineage: Eukaryota > Metazoa > Arthropoda > Insecta > Trichoptera > Hydropsychidae > Hydropsyche > Hydropsyche betteni. The sequence goes on along the minus strand of JAOXNN020000039.1, from coordinate 2,313,672 downwards.
ACCTCATTTTATATTCAAATTATAACGTGATGATCAACACAGCTCGCTTTGACACATACGTGAAGAGAATTATAGTTCCCTTTTGATATTTCTTGTCTGATATTTTTAATTTTTATATTTTAAAATTTTCCTTTTGTTTCCGAACGTAAACCGTCACATTTTTCATTTTAGGTCTTTCCGTAAGTTCCGTCTGATCGCTGAAGATGTTCAAGGTAGGGAGGTACTCACCAATTTCCACGGAATGGATCTCACTACTGATAAATTGAGGTAAACTTTGCAACAATCGATCCAAATAAAATTATTTAAAAGTTTTTAAATATATTTTTGTGTTTTTTAGGTCCATGGTTAAGAAATGGCAAACTTTAATCGAGGCTTGCACCGACGTCAAGACCACCGATGGTTATTTATTAAGAGTGTTCTGCATCGGCTTCACCATGAAAGATCAAATGAGCCAACGCAAAACATGCTATGCCCAACACAAACAAGTGCGCAGGATCCGCAAGAAGATGTGCGAACTCATCGCAAAGGAAGTCACCGGCACTGACCTCAAAGGAGTCGTCGGAAAACTTCTCCCCGACTCCATCGCTAAAGATATTGAGAAGGTGTGCCAAGGAATTTATCCTCTTCACGATGTTTACATCAGAAAGGTCTGAGATTTTATCGATTCATCGTAATATTGTGTCAATTTTAGAATTGTTATCGAATCTCAATCTGTTTTTAGGTCAAGGTATTAAAAAAGCCCCGTTTCGATCCAGCTAAACTCAAAGAGTTGTACGAAGAAGGTGGTAGTGCTCCAGTAACAGCGACCGGAGAAACAGGTCAACGCACTGACAGACCAGAAGGTTATGAGCCTCCTGTGCAAGAATCTGTTTAATTATTGAAACAAAATAATTAAGTAATAAAAACATTTTATAAACATTTCATGAGTTTTATTTTCATAATTAATAGTCTTCGACAGTGAAAGTTTGATTGTAATTATAAATGTTGAAATCAAATCAGATTGAAGTATTTAATATACTAGTAATTTAACGTTCTTGCGATAATTGATGATTAATAATTGATACCATTATGTAAATGGTTACGCTAAACATGTCTGGACTTTTTTTATTTGGATACAGCAAACGTTCCTCCGAGCTATATCATTCAAATCCAAATTTTCTTCAAAAGCATTTAAAACAAGCAGTTAACATAAAAATGTTCAAAAAAAAATTAAAATCGAAAAACCTTAACCTCTCATAAAATGGAATCTATCATGAAACCGTTATAGGGGGGTTCACTGTAATAAATGACAAAAGTAATGTTAATATGAAAAGTAAAGGCATTTTTCATAAGGAGTGATAATTTTGTTCCAGCTTTCATGTTTGTAATTGATATTCGCGCCATGTGACATCAGAGTTGCCAGCTGACAAAAATCAAATATCAAAATATAAATTTAATTTCGATAATTCGCCAAAAGATCATATCAATTATCAGATTGTTATTATAAAAAATAAGGATTGTATAAAATAAATAAAATCAACTAAAACACATACAAGACATGGACAGAAATAAATTGCATTTAGACGGTTTGTTAACCCGGTTCGTTTTGACATTTTGAAGTGTCAAAATATCCGGGCTCGGAATCGTATGGATTACCCTTGACGTATGGGGCGCTTCGGGCGCGGATTGCGCATTTTCCGTTTCATGAGAGTCCGAGAACTTCGCTGGAGGCTTCGGAGGCTCTCGATATGCATCAAACCGTTTCATCTCATCCTCAGTTTGGTCATAATCGTCCTCCTCGCATTGCTTTTCATTCAGGTTTTCTACGTTTTCAGTTATTTCTGACAATATATCGTCATATGATCTGATGGAAGCTCGATCTCGAAAAATGTATTATCAATGTTTTACAGCCTCGGATTTTATACGACAAAGACGATGATTGCAGAAGTGACTGCTGCAATAACATCGGTTCGTTTTGTGAAAAATGCGAACATATAGATGTGGTTTATACGTGGGTGAACGGTTCCGATCCTGCGTTTTTAGAATCGATGAGAAAATTCGCAGAACACGATGGGATTTCTAAAGAGGAGGATTTGTCGCCGTCGAGATTTGATGATAAACAAGAGTTAAAATATTCCTTAAGGTGAATATTTAATTTTTATATAATTGTGCTTCAGCTTACTAAAGATTTCCGTCTTTTAGATCATTAGAAAAATATGCTCCATGGATACGAAGAGTATTTTTAGTAACTGCTGGTCAGTTACCTTCGTGGTTGAATCTTCAAGACGGTTGGGGAAAAAATGGAAAATCGAAACTCACCCTCATTTCTCATGAAGATATCATACCGAAAGAATATTTACCAACATTTTCTAGTCCTGCAATCGAATGTTTCCTTCATAAGTATGTTTTCTTTTATCTCCATTAAAAAAAATTATTTCAACTCACATAATATTTATTATTTAAGAATCCCTGGATTATCAAACCGTTTTTTATATTTCAACGATGATATTTTTCTTGGTGATTCTTTGCATTTGAACGATCTATATACACCTACAGATGGATATATAGTTTATACTGCATGGAGTGTTCCTGAATGCGCTCAAGGATGTCCTTGGTCGTTTCTGGGTTAGTATAACATTTGAGATTATATCGAAAAATTTATAAAATTCATATTATGATTTGTTTTTTGTAGGTGATAATTCATGTGATCAATCATGCAATAATGTGGAATGCGATTACGATGGTGGGGATTGCTTAGGGAATCCTCAACCGAATAATCATCATCTTGATTATCTCGGAGATTATGCAGATAATCCTTTTTTTGATGAGGACGAAAAAGGGGATTATGGAGATGGTAAAAATATAGATAAATATCCAGGAGTCAAAGAAGCTATTGATTCTAAAGTTGCTAGAGCACAACATTTAAAAGATGGCAAATTACTTAATTTATTAACTGATAAAAAAGACAACTTCAACTCTTTACGTAAACTTCAAAGCATATCTAATTTAGGGAATTATCCAAAATATTTTTTTTATAATAATCATCATAGTAATTATATAGGATCTAATTTTAACATGCAATTTCAAAAGAAAATATTGCTAAGAAAACTAAGAAGTGTTCAATTAATCGATCCTGAAACTAAAAAGCGGTATTTAGAGAGTTTAAAAACTACAGTACTGCAAAATAATTCATTTAATTTAATAAATGTAACAAAAAACAAAACTATTTTACCAAAACAAAAACTTGTCAATAGTTATAATAATAATTTAGAAGTATCTAGTCATAATGAAAATGGCCAAAAAAACATTACTATTAATATAACGAATAGCAAGAATAGGATAAGCGAAATTTTGAAAATTGGCAAATTCCGTAACATCAGTGATATAGTTTTAAATTTTAACAATAACATTATGCAAAATAACAAATTCAATAAAAAACGAAACGTTTCCATGAATGGATCGTCCGACGTGGTCAAACGCGATTCTCACCAGCAGTACAGTGATACGAGGCGATTAGACGTATACGCACGATCTCTAATACACACAAACAAGATATTCAATAAGATATACGGGTTTCAAAACCGAAAAGTTCCTGCACACATTCCGTTTTTGATGGAGAAAAAAGTGATAGAAAAGATGCAAATCAAATTTGCCGAACACATCGAAGTCACAAAAAGAAACAAATTTAGAAGGCCAAACGATTTTCAGTTTGCCTTCGCTTACTTTCATTATATGATGAGTGAAAGGGATGAGTATACAATAGAGGAAATATTTGATAAATATGATACGGACAAAAGCGGGTTAGTTTGAGTTGTTTTTTTCTAGGTTTATGTATGGTTATGGATCGTTAAATTTTAACATGAGATGTTTTGTTGTAGAACATGGTCTGATAGGGAAGTTCGGACTATATTAGCGCGTGTTCGTGGGCCGCCATTAACGGCTGAAGCTGTCCATGCTATGGAAATGGTGGCTAAAGGTTGTGACAATGAAGAACACAAATCCCATCCAACACCGCCAAATGAAAGATACCTCGATTCCGATATGGTTTTTAAATTTTCATTGTTGTATAACGAAATACACTTTGATTTTCGATTCATGTATTTTTTTTATTATAGCCGACATTAACGAAAAAACTAGTCATCGAATGCCCTGGTTTAAAAAATCCTTTGATAGGTGCACTGAGTCTGCAAAAACCGAGAGCTCATCCTCGATCTGCAGCAGGAGTAGCGACATTTGCTATGCTATCGTCAAACATAACCAAAGCAGTTGTAGCTCTTGATGAAATCAGAAGAGATACTAAGTAAATTCTTAATTTTTGATTAAATATAAAATGAGACGTTTATTAACTGTGTATTTTTTCAGAAAATTCATATGCATCAACGATAATTTAGATCCTAGTCATGAAAGCGAGGCTGAAATAGTTCGAATGGTTCTGCAAGAATTGTACGAAGCGCTTCTACCTTTGCCATCTCAGTGGGAATTACCTCCACATGTAGCAAATAGATTTTTGCGATTGGAAGACCTAACAGCTTGGCAGAACTCGCGGACAATAGCATATCGTGCTCTCATTGCATGTGCGATTCTTTTACTATTTTTAACTATTCAACAAACTAAATGTTTAAGATTCATATCAAGTACAATAAATAAGTATAACAAATAATAATCTAGTTTGTCATTATTATGAGTAATATCAAAATCTTTCGTTTCATTATCACATGTAAATGATAACCCTATTTGAATTGTATAAAGAAAATTTGTTAATTTGAATATAAGGAATAAGGAATACTTACTATAATGACCAAATATTGGGGAGGTTTTTAAAATAAATACAACCAATTCGAAATAACAAAATTAGTAGAATTTAATAGTAATTTATCATGAAAAAGCAGGTTAGAGTTACAAATACAGTAACCTTATAATATAAATTTCAATTTCGTAACGATTATTTCGAAAAATTAAAATATAATTTCACAATCAACTGAAACTAACGAAATGAAATTAAGAGAAAACAATGACGAAAATTATATTCAGAAATCAATATCATATTGTTAATATTAATATCAAAAACAAAAGATCAATTCTGTATTTATATACAATTTATATTTATATATATTTAACAATATCAAGAAATATTCACATATAGTACAAATTACGTACTTAAAGTACAATATGGAAGAAATATTCCAACCAAAAATAATATAAATAAATTTAACATTAGCATAAAGCTATTATATAGAAACATTTGTTTATGTTCGACTGAAAAAAAACTTATATTCAAATAATAAATAAGTCTAGCACTATTTTAAATTAATGTTAGTAGGCTTACTGGTATGTTAAAGAACAAATATATCCTTTTAAGAAAGTTTGTACTCGGATTATAGAAATAAAGTTTAAAAATAAAAAACCAAATGACGTGTTAACAACGAAAATATGTATTTTTTGGTGTAAAATCGATCACAGATAATTCAGTAATGCGGCATAGTGAATTTTTTTAATACAATTTCAATATTTTTGTTTGACGTTACAATATCGAATCAATTGTAAAAAGATTGTCTTCACACACTCGACAAATTTAAAAATTAAAACTAGGAAAAAACCTAAAAAAAATTATTTCAATCCGTTAATTGTCATGAATCAATTCGAAAATAGTAAATGGAAAAAATATGATAAATAGCTTCTTTGGTTCGAACAAAAACTCACCGACTCTTCCATCAAGGGAAAAATAAAATAAATTTTATTTCACAAACACATTCACGTTAAATAAAGTAAGCTTCACTTTACTTTAATGAATGCGAATACAATAATTTTTCGTATCACGCATCGATACATAATTACATGAAATTAATAACGCATTATCACAGGGTACACCCCTAAATGTAATGACTAAAATTCAATTCAGAGAGCTACACGTGTGTACATATAACTGAATAAAGAAAAGTCAATATATTCGCAATATGTATACCCCGCTGATCCGCTTCAAAATTTAAATTAATCTTAAATTTATGTTTGACTTAAGCTTTTCGTTAAACATTTACTTTATAGTAATAGTTAAAAATATGAATATTCATTTAAAATACTACTTTTTGATACAAAAAGAAAAAAAACATTTTTCATTGAAAGGTAAAGTCTATTATCAAATATAAATATTTTTTTCTATAAGTTCAAATCGATAATAAAAGGGCCGAAATTTCATATAAAAGCGAAAATTACTAAAGTAATTTATGTAAGCATAAGCTTTTTCGATTCACTATGAATATAAATGGAAAATGAATACTTCAAATTTCAATACTTAAGTACCAGAAGAATACAATTCTCGCATTTTGTTAAATGCTAACGTCTAATAAGGCTACAGATTAATTTTGGAACACGTTTGATTTCTACTCAAAATTTGACTAATTATAGATCATACAATTTAATTGTTTAAGATCTCTTCTTTGTCATATTGCTTTCTTAAATTCCATATTTGCACCAATAAATAATCGAATACAAGAGATCTCAGCATCTTTCCTTTTCCAACAATGCGAAAAGCTCGTAAGATAGCAAGAAAGCAATTACACATTTGTCAATTCATAGTTGACCCCCTCTATTATTTAGCGACTTCTGTTCGAATTTAGCGGCCATATCTTTTATATTGAATGATGGAGATCGTTTCTCTTTTCTGAAAAAAATACAATTATCATCATTAATACAGAAATTTAAAAAGTGAAAATATTCTATAATGATTACTCACTTAGATGATACAGAACTGGATATATCTTCTTTTAATATATCTGATAAGCATCTCTCTTCAGAGACGACTGTAGAAGTAGGAATTCCAAAAGCTCCGAGTGTCTTTGGTCTTTCACAGAATTTTCCACTATTCAAAGATTTAGAATCACTTGCTATATTTATAGACATGTGTGAAGTCCGATTAGTTTTAGGATCTTGGTTTTTGGACACTGAAGCTGCGTCCAAACTAAATTTTCTTTGCATTCCTGTGATTCTCGGTTTATTCAGATCAAAACTGTTTTCACTAGTCTTAGATGTCGTACTGTTCAGAAAATTTTCATTCAATCCATCAGACTCAATGACATTTCTCGAAAAGGGAAATTCAGACACATCACACTGTTTCAGATCTTTAGGTGAAAATTTACTACGCTGAGCAGCATCTGCCGTGTTTCTTCTTTCCAATTTTCCAGGATTTCTTAACTGAACACCTTCAAATTCATCATCATCTATTTTAAAACCTTTTTTAGCCGTTAGTTGCAAATCACTCAAACCTCTGAAAGACTGTGAACTATATTTTTCGCGAAGTATCATTCTCCGCTCTTCTTTGTATTTTTCTATCCTCTCTCTACTCAGTTGATCTCTCCTATCTTCATCTAAAGATGTGTCACTTGACAACTTATCACAGGATTTATTTACAAATTCGTTCGAGGATTGTTTCGACCTGTTCTTTTTTGGTGAAAACCTCGCTTGGACTAGAGAAATTTTGTTTTCTGTTGTTGGCGTTATGTTTAAAAGCCTTCCTTCACAGTCCTTTCCTTTGAAAACCATTTCGTTGTGCGGACTTGTCAAATTTAACGAAAGTTCCGATCTTATCGGACACTTCTTATTGCATTCAATATTTAAATTAAGGTCAGGTAATTTTTTAGGCTGGTTGAGGCACTTCAATGCTTCTAAACTTTTTCTTCTATTATTCATGGAGGTTTGGTCGTTTATTTGCATTTCTGAAATATGATCTTTGTGTAAAACCTGGTTTCCGAATTCCTTGACAAAAGCATTTTCATCCAAAGATCTAGCATTATTAGAATATTTAGCCAATCTATTATTCCTTGCTCTAACACATGGCACTGTTCTACCGGTCATATTAATCTTGCCTCTGCCTTCACAAAAACTAACAGCTTTATTTCTATCAAAAGAATATGACGATTCTTCCTTGATCTTCTCAGACGTTGACAGATTAGTTTTAGACAATCTATCAAAGAAAAATGGGCCCTTATTTTCTGTGGGACTTTCGAATTTATGTGCCAGTTGTTTTACACTTGATCTTTTATTAAATTCATTGCACGTAGGTGCAATATTTTCATTTTCATCAGAATTTTCTTTATCAGATTCACCCAGTGTTTTCAACATAGTTTTACTTTCTATATTAATTTTTGATGTATTTTCTACTTTGAATGGTTTATGCTTAACGGATTCATTATCAATTTTAACATGGAAATTTTCATATGCATGATCGATTTTTAAATCAGAATTCGACTTGTTATCTTGTAAACGGCGATCTAAGCATAATTCTGTCAATGGAGTTAAAACTTCCGGAGTACGTTCCATGTTTACATTTTCGTAATCATGTTTTTCTGCAGGCAATTGAGTATAACTAACATTTTCATACCGATCGTTATCATTGCTAGTATATTTTGAATCTGCATCTAAACTATCATCATATGATAAGCCATCAGTATTTTCTTTTTCAGATTCCATTATCAAAGAATTAACTTCATTTACACTTTGCCTGAAAAATTTAACTTTATTGTAAATATCAGAATCAACATTGGGTTCATTTTTCTTATCTACGTCACTAAATAATTTATTATTTTGCAAAGATAAATCAGCAAACGTAGTCTTATTAACAACTGGAGTTTCATCTTGATTTTCTACATCTTCATAAATTCTATCATCAACATTTTTATCAGTTAAAGAATTCTTCGAAAACGTCACATTGTCTTTTGTTGGTGATTTGTAAACAATATTGATAGTAGATTTTAGTGGGGATTTATTTTGGGGAGATGAAATTGGAGAACTACCATCGCTCGAAGAAGCTAAATGAACATAAGAAGGTTTAGTAAAATTGAAACACTCATAAATTTCTTCTGTTCTTTCTTGCTCATGAGATGAATATGTAGGTGTACTTTCTTTAGAAAGGCCTCCTTTTCCTGAGTCCCCTGATAACATAGACAGTCTATTCAAATTTTGATAGCTAATATTTGTGGGAGATAATGATCCATCAAGGCTGTCAGCTATGTTATGTGTATTATTTTCATCATTTGGTGTAACTATAATACTATAACGATTTTCATTTTCGTACGAGTTATCAGACTTATCATTTTCACTAGTTGGCACATTATATACATTGCATTCTTTATTAAATACTGTGTTAACTGAAATTTTGTATTCATTTTCTTTCTCTTGACTCTGGTCTAAAACGAGAATACTGGTTTGTGGTATATTTACAGGAGTATTAATATTTGTTAAACTTTTGGCACCATCGTTATGTTCTTTGAATTTTTCTACACCGCAGAACGGCACACTACCATCTAAATTTTCACTGGAAGCTCGTTTTGTAATAAGACCAGTAAACGTTTCAGTAACATTTTCACAATTATCAGAATAACTAGATTTCTGTAAATTGTTTCGTGATGGCGATTCATTGAAAACATCTGATTTTTCCTCCAACGTTGTGCTGAGTAATGATTCCTTCGATTCTATTAATCTTTTAGCAAGAGAATCTTTCGATTCCATTATCTGAAGAGATGTATCAGAATCACTCTGTAGCTCGGTGTATCCGCACAAATTAGGATTTGCATGATCGGACTCTAACCAATCAACACGAATAAGTGTAGAGTGACGTTGTGGTTGGATTTCCACTTGTGATAAAGAAGAAGGTCCGCAATGACTGTGACGTGCCATATTTACTTTAGGTAACTTCCTAGGGGAACCCCTATCCCTAGAAAGAAATAAATACAATTTAAAATATATATAACCCAAACATGAAATACAAAAAAATATATACAAACCTCATTCTGACTTTTATAGTAGTCGAATGTTGAGGGCTTGCATGATTGGAGTTATCGCTTTCAATCCTAGCATTATTGACAGATAAATATCTGAAAACAATATGATTTCAAAATAATTCTATTCTTAATTCAATACATAAAAATTATGTAATACAAACCTATCTTTCTCGTATTCAGGGTGTTTATTTTGAATATTTGGATTATTTGATGAGTCTCCACTTCGAAAACGTAAATTATTTGCAGCTGTATGCTCAGGTGTACTACAGTCAATAAATAACATATCAGAAAGTTGCTCTTCTATTTTGTTTGGCATACTAAATCATACAAAGAGGTAATTTAATGAACAATATAAATGGAATTGCAAAATAATGTCAACAAACATTACGTACATATTATCAGGTGGACTGCACTTAATATCAGGTGGATTTGAAATTTTAGGAACAGTCCGAGGGAATTTGATCGGACTTGGTTCAGCCGTAGTATCTCCACTACTACTCTCATCTTTATTCCAAACCTAATCAATTTTCATATTTTAAAATAATGATAGTATTTTTTAAAGAAAAATCTGTTAAAATAACAATATAATTTACTTGTCTTGCAGTATCATCCTCACTGAAAATATCCATTTCTCTCTCTTGGGATGTCAATCGTAATCTCATCCCTGCTAATTCAGCTAAACTTGCTTCAAAATAAGAATCACAAGACGCTGATCTATTATGATGACTAGATTGTATTGGAGTCTCTTTTTGTACTACTAAAGGTGGGAGTTTGTCACCTTCAGAACCCAAACTTTCACAAGATCGACTCGATCTATTTTCAACAACTTCGTCAACCTATTAGCAGGAAATACATATTATTTCAATTTGTCTTTTAAAAGAACTTAAAAATATTTTTATTTACCGTCATATTTTGGGATGTTTGCTCTTCAACCTTATTGGTTTCACGATACATATTTGAACTTTCTATAATTTGAAGTTCTTTAGGTTCACCAATAACAGGTTGTATGGTGGGCACTGGTAAAGAACGATGTTTAGTAGCTCTAAAAAAAAGGCCTTTCCATCCAGATGGTGACCTTTTTAAACCTCTTTTCGTAGACCCTGTGCAAATAAAATACATTAATTTAATGACATAAAAATAACTTTTAAATACGTATGAAATAGTCAAATGCTCACCGGAAGGCAATTGAATTATTGTATGGTATCTAGGAAGACTATTAGGTCCTTCACCAACTTCAATATAATGTGGTTCTTTTGTACTGCTTGGTCGTAATTGTTGCTTATTTCTAGCTTCTTCCAAGCTGATAAAAATAAATTATGAAAAATTGGGGGAAAAAAACTAAAAATAATCAATTTAGATATAACTATGTGATATGAAATACCTTAAAAGTTTGGTAGGAGTAGCAATGGGCAGACTTTTTGGCCGTTTAACCATCATAGTTAATTGACTGTCTATGGAATCGAGAGATTCATTATAATCACGTACTTCAGACGGATCTTGTAAAGGTTGTTCATCGGAAAAAATTAACTCCGCGTAACAAATTAAAAATTCAGTAACCACTACCTACAATAAAATGTCATAGCAATCAATAATCAAAATCATAGCACTCAATATTAGGCATAGTTTTGTTTAAATTTAACGAACTTGAATAGCAACACCAGAAAGAGAAAATTCTTGAAGTGGTGAACGCAAAAGATTTGGTGCCCAAACAATACCCATATTTCGGGCAGTCATTCCTGTACTAGGACCTAGCAATGACATTTTATGGAGATGCCTCATCAAAAAAGCTAATGTTCTATAAAAAAAAAAAGAAATTTTAAGTAATAAACATCTCTAGAAATTTTATGATATAATACAACCAACAATGTATACCTATAATGAGGTGGAGGTAATTTAACTACAGTTTCACGCATTCTTATTAATTTTTCACTATCCTCCAATCTCCTCAATTCAGTACCGTCTCCTGGATCAGTTAATTTAACAGCTGATACAAAGCATGAATAAAGTTGAAATGTACACAAAGGATTCGGAAGTTCCCTGAATAAAAGAAAAACATATATAAGTATAAAATAAAATAATTCACAAAAAACCAAAAATGACCTAAATTTCTTTACCTAAAATACATTTTCAAAAGAGAAGCAACAGCATGGACATCGAGTGGTGATGGAGGATTTGAAGGAGGACGTTCTTCGTCAAAAGCGAACCTCAAACGTTGAGTAGCACTTGAAGCTCCAGACAACCTATAAATTCCATCCACACAACCATGCTCTTCGATAATACTGGCACACCATGTCAATACTTGTGGAACTAAAATTTATATTTAAAAAAAGTTACGAATCAGAAAATGAAGTCAATAAAATTTTTAATTAAAAAATAGACACTAGTACAAACCTTCATGGCCTGAATTCAAAAGGTGTTCTCCAAGATCACAACCGAATACCCTTTCTTTCAATATACCTTGTTGTCGAAGAGAACGTCTGCTTGGTCGACTGAGAATGAAACTCCGAAATAACGAAATCAATTTTCCATGTTTTCTAAGCACTGGTTTGATAGGGGCCACAGAAACAGATCTAAATATGAAATACGAAATATTATAATATAAACTAAATTAAAATATTGTATATAAATTTATCAAAGAATGATCGATACCCAACAATCGGCGGAGGTTGCTTCATATTTCTAGGCACTTTATCTCCAATAACAGCGACACATTGTTGTGGAAAGAATCCAACTCGAAAACCTCTCTTACCTCGCCACCAAGTTGATTCAGAAGGACCTGAAAAAACTTTTCAATATTGAATATGTCCAAAATTATTCTAATAATATATTCAAAGTTTACACTCTATTATTGTCTGATTGACAAATTTAATCAAGATATTCACCTGGCATATCTATAACAGATATCATATCCCCAACTTCAAAACTAATCTCATCGCGAGCTTGTGAAACATATCTTCTAACAGAATACGCAGCTGCAACAGCTGGAGTGTTTATTGAATTACTATCTTCGTTTGCCACAAGCAATTTATGTCCTAAAATGTATAAAGATTGAAATTAATTGTCTCTTACAATCATTAGAATTATCGAATTTACTTTTTTTACCTTTATTATCCATTTGAAACCAGTTAAGAATTGGACCACAGTTGATAGTATCATCAGCGATAATACTAAAATGATGTAAATAATCTCCTATCAACGATTCATACGATGTTCTGTCTTCTAAGCACTTATCATCAATGCCCATTGAAAGATCAGGCAAACCTGACACTTTTCTATCATAAATACATCTGTGCAACATAGTATCGAGCATTTTGAAATTGTCAGCATTTCTGGTAACCAACCATTCTGAACTATCACTTTCTTGATCTTTATGCAACGATTGATCTAAAGCACTTGCAGATCCATCTTTTTTATCACAATGTGGACGAACACTAATGGTGATCCAACCTGCTAAAATATAAAATCATCACAAAAAATCCTTAATTCAAAATCTGAAAGAATCAAACATTAAACAACGAACCATTTTCTTGATCATTTTCCTGATGTGCCGATTGTACATCGGATTCTACGCGACGTACGCACAACCTGCCCAATTGCACTCTTCCATAATGGAAATGAGCGCATTCCTCCAGTCTAGGAAACCGCGCAGAAGGAGCTGAACTGGTACTTTCTAGAGAAGTCGGCCCAGTTGAAAGCGGGATAGGACAAGAGGCAGGCGCTGAACGACTCATCGCTTGGGACGACCAAGAAGAGCACCAAGCACCACCTACGACAATTATAAATGTGAATATAACGTAATAATAAGGAATATAATATTGATTTTAAATTCTTACTGATATCGGAAGAATCGTCTCCATGATATTCAAGACTACATTCCATTGATTTTCTTTCATTGTCTGTCGAAAAGTGCACAGATCTAAAAAAATATTTTTTTTTTATATATTGAATTTATGTGATATATTAAGATTTTTATATATACCTGTGAAAGTTTTGTAATGGTTCCGCATCACATGAAAGGGATTGGCACGACATCACAGAAACACGTTCTTTACCAGGAGATCCCTATAAAAAATATTACTATTATAGAAAATATTAATCTAAACATACACACATAAATTCAACAATACGAACGCACATGCAGACAAGGTATTGTTTCAGCACACCCGATAAGAACCTTCTTCATATCACAACATAGAACAAATCACGACGGTGAAAAACAATATACTCAAACATTAACATACAACAACCAAGAATTCACAATGTCAAGAATCAGGGTCAAGGGTAAGACGACTAGGGGTGTGTCTGAGCAATAATAACTTGAAGGTTATGTTGAAAATACGAAACAGTGGAAAAACCGATGACGGAAGCCATTTCGGACCCGATATACCCTTTTTTAACCATGGTATTTCATAGGAACACCATCGATGTGGACATCGAGGAAATTTAACAACGACTGACGGACGTTTGAGGGTCGCAGTACGCAGCCGCGGAAAACGCCTCCCGGGAAAACGCCGGGTCGCGTGCGTTTTTCCGGAAAAACTTTTCCCCGGAACGCCGTCGAGATGGACTTCGGGGGCGTTAAAAATAAGCCGTGATTCTATGGGGAATTATGCAGGAAATGGCGATTCGAAATTGTGCAGTCGCGTGTGCAATGGTGTGTGTTTGAGTCGGTGGTTTTCGGGTTGTGTCGGTGTGTTAAGCTGCGCGCGGTTCGGTCAGTCGATGGTTGTTATTGAGAATTGGTTATGAAGAATTTTCATAAAATGGAATTTGTATGAAGATTGCATGCACGATAGCAATCGTCGTTTGAATAAAAGAAAATTCAATTCTCTTGCGCTTTTGTTTATTTTTAGTGAATTTCATTAAATTTTAAATTATCACAGTTTTGTATAACGAACCAGTTTCCGTTAATCGAAATAGTTAAGCGATGAATACGTAGTCTATACATAAATACTGTTACTTTATTCAAACTTATAAGTTCTTTATCGATACAGTATTTCCAAATTTCATATAATGTTGAATATCACAGTTCAAACGACACCATTTCGATAGATGAATGATTATTCGTTAAAAAAAAACGTCGACTTAATTAGAAAGTTATGGAAATACGATAAAAAGGGAAATTGTGAATTATTAACGCCATCGTCGAATCTGATTACGTACATTCGGATTACGCACATTCAAGTTCATTACTTTATGCCGGATGATTTCAAATAGGCACTGCAGGACTAGTTTGAACTGCGACTTGCAAAACTAGAAATTTTAAGGATACCCAAGTGTCTTCATATATTATTAGAATACAGGTTTCCCACTTTACCTATACGCCTTTCCGAAGTACACAAACTGAGAAATTCTACATCAGGCAATCGAGATTGCCAACCAGATATTGGAACAGTTTCGACAAAAAACGGCAAACAAAAGTTTCCGCTTTCGATGAAATATAATAAGATCGATTTCATGGCTTTCGATACAAAAACGAATCGAAGACAAAGGCAATAACTGTTGAGACATCGTCGGCTTTTTATTATTCAAAAATCGAATAATTCTTCGAAATTGATTCAACTGCGAGCCCAATTTTTATTTTGAACATCTGCGCCTCATGTACGTGGGTTATTCGTTTCGCTCCGAATATTAACAAAATAAAAAATAATTAGAAGCGGTCGTCGAACCGCAGAACGACAATAAAAATCGTACGGATGGCAATTTTCATACGAAAAACAAATAGTATACGACTTGTCAAAAATAACGGTACGCGCCAACGAACTACCGCACTTCCAAAATCCACCAATTTGTATAGCTAAAAAAATTTAAAAAAAAAAACGACACGTTAGAAAGTGTGTCCAATATATACTGTTACGTTATGGATAAAATAAATGAAATCTAGCAATTTTGTCGATGTATTCAGATCGTTACTTGACCACTTTCGTTTGTGGCGCGCACTCGTTACTTTTCGCTAAAATGAAAAGCCTGTCGGATCAAAAGTGGTTTAAGTCCGATGTTTTTTTTTTATGTGTATTGTCGATTCTTTATGTGCACATAAAAAGTCGATGATTCGGTAAAAAAAAAAACTTGAGTGTGCTCCAATCAGACATAGTGGCACCGTTCGATTGACAGCCGCATTTAAATTGAAATGAAAAAAGTCGTGTACGTTATGGAAAAAAAATTGTAAATTCATTAGTGATCGATGTAGAAAAATAATAAGAAAACTTTTCGAATGAAAACACGCCTTTTGAAATATGTGTGTCGAAAAAATATGTACTGCTCGTCGACGAAAAAACGATTATGTTTGAGGTAAACAACATTTATAATATCGTTCACCTCGAAACGATATTTTTTAAGAGTCGCGTTAATTCATTTGCGAATAAAAAGGTTCTACAAAAGCGTAGGACGTACAAAATCGAATTCGTAGAAACAATACTAGACGTAATATGAAATATTCAACCATTGTAAAACGCGATTAATTCCATTCAAAATTATCTAAATATTACGATAAGGTTTGAGACGAAGCGTAGTACAGATAAAGATCATATCAGATTAAATTAATCTAATTGTGTATCAGAAAAATATTCAATTCAAAATTTTACAATTGAAAAAATATTTCGATAAGAACTAAAAATAATCATATAAATTCAAATGAGGGGCTCGGCAGTAAATAGTACTAAGCGACATTTGTCACTTTCGGAGATATTAAAAAAACAGTTTACATGCATTTAGATGCAAATAAAACTAGGAGTAGCCCGACAGAACAATGTGGAATTATTTACGGTAATCCCCTATAACGTCATTTTTTCAAATGCATTTAAATTCAAATTTTTCATTTTTTTTTCAAATGTATTCGATAAAAAACAATTAACTCATAAAAAATAAAAGAAAATATTTCATTTATTAAATCCCTTATAACATCGAACTTATCTTGACTTTATAGGGGTGATTACTATATTAATTTCTGTAGTAAAAGTACAAATTTTTATAGTCAACAAAATAAAATCAATTTTACAATTTTGGCGCTTAGCACCATTTACCGCTGAGCCCCTCAAATCATACAAAAAAAACATTCAATCCATATTCAACCATCGACAAACACAATCATTTCAACGCGAACCCAAATAATATTCGAACACAACGCGCAAGGACAACCAAAATAGAGTATTGTCACACCAACGCCGCGCATTCCGTAGTCAATTTCACACACACGCACATCGCCGATTTCCACAAAACCCGAGCAAAGACCGTCACCTTCGAGGACCCATCGGCCCCGACAGGACGTGCGCGTTACCACTGCCCGATAATGAGATCAGACCGCGCATAACGGTCCACGGACGCAGACCACATGACGCTCCATTCTCCATCGTCATCGTCATCATCATCATCATCAGCCGCACACGAAGCCAGTGAAAGCCCTGGACAGGTGTGCGGCGTGCACGTGTCTCGAAGGTCCGCCGCAACCCTGCTGGTCTCCCGAGACGATGTGCATCAAGTGTGCCGCCACTTTCACCGATAGAAATTTTCAAGTGTCGGTGCATTTTGAGAAACGAGTGCTCTCCGAAGTGCAAACAGTACGTGTGACCCGATTGCTCGTCGATGTTGGTCCGGTGGTCTTAAGAATAAATAAAACGCGCGCGTGATAATCGTCGGGTTAGTAACGGGTTCGAGTGTGCTTTTTTATGTGGGTGAAACTTTTGTAGGGGCGTTGGTTCGGGTCGGAGGTTCGATGGATGTTCAAATACGTCGATTATGATAATAGTTGATTATTGTAATGGTATACTATGAGGTTTTGTGGTTTTATTATTAAATAAGGAAATATTATATTTGGTGATGTCATTTATGCATAATTGATAAACTATTTTATTGTGTATCTCTTAATCTAAATATTTTTTTTATATCAAGTCAATTTTTCGATATCGAAATCCCTCATGTACTTTTATAAAAATAAAACTTGTCTAATTCTATGTAAAACCAATTCATTCCAGCATTACTATTAGTATAATAGTGAATTTGACTTTAGCTAGTTAAATGAAAATCCTTATAAAGCGTGCTTCATCAAAATACTGCAACATAAAAAATTGTCATCTATATGCAATCAAAAATATTAAAAATTGATATTGACCGTTTAATATGCTCAGTATTAACGTTTGAATACAGATAAGAATCAAATTAAAATACGATCGAAAAAAAATAAAAACCAACAAAACTTACAACACGAAATTTCACTTCCAACGCACAACAAAACCACTCAACACTCACATCTTTTTAAACACCGATAACGAGATCGACGAATCGTACATTAACAAGACATCGAGTATTCGCGGTAGATAACAAATCGAAATACAATGAGCCGAAAAGGTCAATCCGAGATAATAAACAAAAAAACCACCATTCCCACCGTGACTCACGACCGGACCAAAACTCCCAACATCCGAACGAATAATTTAGGAAGAGGAGTGTTGCGGCACGCGTCCCGGATGGCCCACTTTCCTGACCTACATCCAGACCTCGATCCATACCGTTACCAGACCCGATACGCGTATCGTGTTAAGGCAGCCGAGGAGCCGAAAACGAGGATCGAAAAACGAGAAAAGTCGGTTCGAGAGGAGCAGATGTCGGCGACCAGAAGGTCTCCGAATCTTCAAAAAACGAAGGAGGATGCACGAGGAGCCGAACGCCAGATGTGCGGAGGCTGAGACGAGGTGGGTGCGCCTCGTGGGCACAATGACCCTATGGTGTAAAAGTGTTTGAAACAATGAGTGATCGTTGCGAATTCGAGTGATAAGTGTTCGCGGTTGAAGGTTGGGTTTGGGTAGTAATGATCAGAAGCTCGAGTTAATAATGGGCTGTTTGTGGAGATTGGCAGTTAAAGTCGATGAAGACAGGGAATGGTTAGATGAAAATTGGAGTAATGAGTATTCGCGGTTGAAGGTTGGGTTTGGGTAGTAATGATCAGTAGCTCGAGTTATGAATGGGCTGTTTGTGGATATCGGCAGTCAAAGTCGATGAAGACAGGGAATGGTTAGATGAAAATTGGAGTGATGAGTATTCGCGGTTGAAGGTTGGCGGTCGTTTGAGCAGTAATGATCTGTGGCTGTTTATGGAGGTCAGCAGTTGAAGACGATGAATGGTCAGTTGAAGAAAGGGAATGGTTAGTTGAAAATCGAAGTGATGAGTGTTCGCGGTTGGAGATTGGCGGTCGTTTGGGCAGTGATGATCAGTAGCTCGAGTCATGAATGAGCTGTTTGTGGAGATTGGCAGTCAAAGTCGATGAAGATAGGGAATGGTTAGTTGAAAATTGGAGTGAAGAGTATTCGCAGTTGAAAGTTGGAGATCGTTTGGGTAGTGAATAAGCTTAATGATTAGTAGTTTGAGTATGAATGGTATGTTAATGTTATGACAATTGACAGTTGAAATCGATGAATGGTCAGTTGAAAATTGTAAAGGGTCAGATAAAAATAATTAATGGTCATTAAAATATAATAAAAAGGCCATCTATATACATCAAAACTCAAGATTAATTTTATATAAAATCACAGTGTCAGTTTTAATGCGATACAACTTAACATTCACAAGTTTCTATTACAATTACAAATCTTCGAATTACTATTCAACCGTTTCACACAACTTACTGGCTGTTTAATTCAGTAACAGACCACATACATACTGATCGCCAATTACCGACCGCTTCGATACACTATAAATAATTTAATATCCTGACCAAATAAACGCAAGCCATAAGTATAACATAATGCGATTTCTACTCAAACTTTTGCCTCGGCAGTGCACAAACACACAGTAGTCAGTCGAATTGTCAGTTCTCGAAGAACTGGGCCGATTCGTGCCACACCCGAAGAAGGCTCTCAAAATAATCGCCCCCATTGTCACCGTTATGAAATTCGCCATAATTCATCGTGGAACTTCACGACAATGAACTGCGATTCGAAGAAACGTCGAAAACTGTAAATGCGGTCAGCAATCGCGTGATTAGTATTAATCCAAGCGACTACAATATAAATTCGTTTTTTTTTTTTGTTTTAGTTTGAAAATGAATCACCTTTATTGTGGATACGCAATCGTCACAATGAAATTTACAACTTGAAAAAAAAACGTAATTGTTATTAAGAGTCATATTTTTAATAGTGCGTAATAAAAATTTCGATACGAATTGAACATTTTCGAAAAAAAAATCACATTACAAGACACAGGCCTACGCTGAAGCGATTTCCTGTTTGCTTTCATACACGAATGATTATACAAAGAAGATACATAAAGTGAAATGAATAAACCTAAACGGTTTCCTGTCGACGACGTCAAAAGAAAGCAAATTCTTTCTATTCTTCTTGCCCTCTTCAATAAAAGATCCTCATCTCGGGTCACTTCCACACGTTCGTTTCAAAATCGACTAATTGACCCATCGACTCCTAGAATTCGAACAATTACGATTTATTCGAAAAAAATATATACGCAACGAATGCAAAGTGTACCGTTTCGAAAGCGCGTAATCACATTAATGCAACGTGTAATGTCGCTCTATATTTGCTCGCTTATTCGATTTTTTTTTTGTATTTTGTTTATACTTTTTTTGAAATTATACTTCTTTTGGGGCGATACGGCTAAATTTTGCGCAACGATCTAACGTTTTTACTAATCTAGTAAATTTATCACTTTTTTTATAATTTATTTGAATTAATTTCATTAAAAGGTTAATCTTTGGGCACGTTATTTTTTTATTGAAAAATTTACATTTTATTATGAATTATAAATGCTTAAATTGTGATTCTTAACGTAATTCATGTATTACAATCAATCAATTTTTTTAACGAATTCCGCGTGTAGTTATATTTAACAATTTTTAAACATATCAACGAGTTTTGAGTTTACATGTAATAAATTAGCACCTTTTATCATCCCAACTGTTAACATATGCAAATTTAGACGATCCTATGTGTAAAAACTATTAAATATAACCTCCCACAACACCCACACGTACGAACTACGCTTAAAATTCGTTAAAAAACCTAATCCGAGGACATACAATACATGAAATACACAAAAAATCCAATTTCAGCACCCATAACACATTTTCATCCATCGAAACGAGCAAAATAAAAGATCATCCATCCATACAGTTACAAGCACGAATCAAAAACACACACACACATCCAAACCCAAATGACTCAATTTCAATTAAACACATTACCCAACACGTCCGTCGTCGTTCCGACCGATTCGCAACACCGCAAATCCGAAACTTTCGCACCCCTCACATTGGCCAGGGGGTGGTCGATGATTCAAAGGGTGACTCGGACCCGTGCAAACGGCCATCGGCGACCAGCGCCCCTCAAACTGTCCGATCGGATGACGATCTCGAAGATGAAGTCACCGTCGACCGCAAACGGAATGGATACTGCGCGTTACGCTTAACGTTAACGAGCGAATCGCGTTATTCGGTCAGAGTGTGTGTGTGTGTGTGTGTTCAGGAGGTTTCCCTGGTCGAGGAGGGACAACGGAAATAGACGGTGGATGTCAAAGTGTGGTGTATTGGCGCAATGCGGCGTGGCGCAAGTTTGACTTTTTCGGTGCTGTGTGCCATTTTTGCGTTTCAGCCGATCGTTGAACTTCGCTGAAAGGTGGCCGATGTTTCGGAATCGGGTGTGCGAAGTTGTTTGGTTTGTTTTCTCACATTTTTTTTTAATTTCAGATATTATTTCGTTGATATATATTTCAAACTAAATGTAAAAGAAATTGTTTTTTTCTTTGATGACTTCCCGATATTGTCACTGTGAGAAATGGGTATTGAAAAAGTTGATAAATTTTATACATCGTTGATGATTTGTGAAGTGGTAAAATTTGCGAAAAATCTTGAATTCGGAAAAATTTCTGTTTTTTTTTTTAATATGAAACTGGTATGACGAATATTATATGAAATTGTGCAATGCGAATGACTAAACTTGAATACGGTGAAACCGCGTTTTAAATGCTTTTGAAGGGACCGATAAAAAATGTAGATTGTGAGTTTTATTTAAATTGAATTTAAAATTTTAAAAAATCGTGTTTTTGAGACTGCACAAACTGAAAAAATATTACGATAAAACGCGAATTCTCGTCATGTGAAATCGGGGTTTCACTATAATCATAAGTATACGTTTTAAAAAACAATCACAGTCAAACCCAAAAGAATTCGATGATCGTAGATTTAAACATTCATCGAAATTATTCAATAAAATACCGAAACGGTACGATTTTTCGATCTTTCAAACTCGAAACTTCAAAATCAAAATCTCATAAAACGATTTCAAACCTCTAAACCTCAAAACTTACCAATTTTCGATATTGAACCGCGACAAACTCCCGAATTCACCGACAAACCCAAAATTTAAGAACGAAACTCAAATTTCCCCTACATCCTACACAAAAAAAAAATCGAAAGGAATGCACCCATATCATTGCAGATCAACATCCTCGTGCATCATCAGGCTCAATTGCTCAATTGAACCACGACAGCCGACTGCACGCAGAAGACGCAATAGGTACGTGTTGATATTATGCTAATCGCACATGAATCGAGGACGCACTGTCCGTATGGAGGCTCGTATTGAATGGCAACCTTCTGCCAGTGCCCGAAGACTTATTCGTCGCGAAGAACCGAAACGAGGCCAAAACCGAGATGAAAAAAGACAATTTCATCCGGCGCATGAAAAGCGAATGCGACGAAATGCAATATCTTTGTGTTTTCGTGCCAGATTTCGGTGTTTATACAAAAGATGCAGCTCGGATGTGTTTGTGCTAACTTTCAGCCAGTATAAAGCGTCGGAGTCTTATGTACGATGGGAATATGCTTTCGAATAATATTTGGATGTTGACTAATTGAATGAAAAATATTTTCGCAATTACATATGTAAATAAATAATCTATTGGGACGTATAACAGGATATTCCGAGTCGGCGAACATCATCGTTACATACATATTTATATATGCCGAACTCATACACGGCTGTGTCATTCGAGAATACCAAAACAAATCAGACGAAAACACTCGTATTATTGAAATTAAATATACACTTGACATTAGCGGTGATGCGAAAAGAAATCTGCTTCGATATAATCCAATTAGGCATGGCTTTGTGTTAAATAGTCGATGTAAGGATTCGAATGTAACCGAATATATCGGTTTATTAAATTGAATACATCAAAATGTGTAAATTGTTGTTAGAAATTGGTACAATTATAAAAATTGTATACATATATGAAACGATACACTTTGTAGAAAGTTGTAGTATTATTTTTCATATATGCATAGTCGAATACTTGTGATACTTAAAAGCATTATTTATTATTTGTTCAATGCAGAGAAAACTGATTGTGAAATTGTTTCAATCGATTCGAATTGAACATGACTAACCGAATACAAGTCAATTTGTAAGCGTATAGTGCAAAAAAACAATTAGTGTATTTAGAAAGGTGACAGTGTTTTGCAGGCTTTCTTGTAAACGATTGATTATATAGAAAAAGAAAGCACGTTTTATAGTTCAATTATTAGAGTGAAAACGTACAACATTTTCAATATCAATATTCATGATTCAAACATAATAATGTGCATATAAATACAAACGTTCATTTCGGTCATTCTATTTATATAATTTCGTATGAAACATCCGTATCACTCAATAACAAACAATTCCATGTGACAATTCAATCAATAACAAAAAAAAAATACACATCAATACAAAACACCCCCCACTCGTCAAACATCGATAAAAAACGAACAAAATCCACAATTATTGAATGAAAAACGGGCGAACGGCGCGTCAGAAATATCAGAACAGACATAACAGAAATCGTGGCGCGTGACATTTGACAAGCGGGGGTGTAACGGGGAACGGGGGGGCTGAAACCGGGAGCGGCTGGGGGAGGCGCCCCCGGGGCACACTTACCGTCCAGGGGTGCGGTGTGGGGCGCGAGGGGCGCCGGCGCTGGGGGCGCGGGTGGTCGGCGTTAATTCAAGTCCCCGCGACCGCCCTGAAACGCGTCATCACGCGGACGAACGACGACACTGCGAACGCAAAGGACCGCACACGACTGCCACAACGCCGAATGTCGCCGCTTGGCGCTTGCCGCTGTGTGCGCGAAACGTAACAGCTGTATGCTCGGGCATGTTTTGTGAATTGGTTTTTTTGTTTTTGTTGTTGTTTTTTTTTGGGTTTTGGGTAAAAGTAATTAACCGTCCAAGAACGTTACAACCTCGCAAGTGGTGAAACGCTTAAATACAAATCCAGTTATATGTTTTGAGTTGGTACCCTGCATTCATGCATACATTCGCATCCATGTTTTGACGTTTAAACGTCAGTTGATTATTTCTATACGAAATAGAAACGGACTGGAACAAACCTAATCTAACCTGGCAAAAGTCGCTTAACGCCCATGAGCATACCGACCTCCAAAGCGGTGAAGCGCGTTTATATACGTACATGCAACTACACATACAGATACTAGTTTGCCTTATTTTTAAGTTGGCGTCCGGCATTACGTTTATACACGTACATGCACCTATAATTATTCGCAGTTTGACAGTTGGACGTATAATTAGAGTATTCACCACCACGATCAATCCATCAATACAAAACCCAATTTCATTCGTTAGGTTAGGTTAGATTGGGTTAGGTTGGGTTGGGTTCTGTTTCGTATAATGTCAAAACTTGGATGTGAATGTATGCGTGAATGCAGGGTGCCAACTTAAAACTTATAACTAGATTTGTATATGTATGCATTTCACTGCTTGGGAGGTTGGTACGTTTATAGACAGTAAGCGAATTTTACCGTTTTTTGGATTTTGTTTTTTTTTTGTGGATTCGATTCGAATTTTGTGTGAATTTATTTTTAAAATCGAGCTATTTATAATTAGAATAAATTGTGCTGGAGCGTGGAGTTTATTCCTTCAAATCGTTACCTTACGTTTCTGCACGTGCTGGTCTTTCATTGCCGATCAATCATT
>JAOXNN020000039.1:2230542-2286273 GCA_028571205.2 Hydropsyche betteni | reverse complement strand
CTAAACTGCCGCATTTGTCTGGCAAGGCCTTGTCCTGCAGTGGATAACTATAGGCTGCTAATGATGATGATGATGATGTGCTGGATAATACATAAAAGTTTTTAATCTGATCAATAGATGTCACTAAATCCAAATTTTATTATTCTAAATTCAAAATTATTCATCATTTTCAATATCTTTTTTTTTTGTAATTTCATCTTATTTTTTTAACATAAAACCTTTATTAAAAGAATTGCAATTTTTATTTCTTGAAATAAAAATAATTTTGAAAACATATGCGCATTTCTAATTCATAACATGCATTGTATGTAAACATATTTTCAGACCCTGAAAACAGAAAATAATACACGAAAATAAAATTCTAATAAACATCAGATACGTAAACAAGTCTTTCTTATTTTTTCGTTATTATTAGGATTGTGTTATTGGAAAAAAATTTCGACCGCGAATATTTTTCGCTACATCTGGACAGGAAGTCTTAACTATAAAGCTATTACGGTTTCCGTCACGTTACAAAAGACAGCATCTTTCAAAGGATTTTACTGTTTTACCTGCTTGTACACCTTTATTGAATGAACCGCAACTGTGCACTGGACGCCAACCTTTTTTCGTTCACAACTCCCAAAAACTATCAAAGCCCGTCGATTCTAAGTCATCAAAAACTTACATCCTACACGAGTCCAATTTTTAACATAAAAGAGATAATAGATTAATTAATATTATTATAACTCAACGAACTTGCACTCATTCATATACAGTTGACAATCGCTAATTCAATAAATAGACGTAAGGGATGCCGTCATTGGTATTTCCTGTTTCTGAACTAAACCGCCCCTTTTCTTCTTCCTGTTAAGTTAAATCCGTAACTCGAGGGACTTTTATAGAAATAGTACTGAATATGGACTTTTTTTTAACTTCTCATGGACGGATTTCTGTGAATTGACAATTGACATGCAAATCTCAGCGAATCCGCCAAATAGTTCTTTAAAAGGATTGTGCGTCCAAACCAAAAATGTGATTTCCTGTCGGAGATCCTTAAATTGGCGGTAAGAATCCTGCATCCGTCATCTGTCATAAGAATCCCTCTATTGCACGTTTCCTGTATACAACCTATATTATTGCTTCTCAAACAACTAAAAAAATAATGGTTAAAAATCGTTTTTCAATATTTAAAATGTTTGATTGACATGTAATTCAAATTTTAAATGATAATGGAATTTCTTGTACTCTCATCTTATAAATATAATGGATAATTTGGAATTTGAATTCAATTGATATTAATTGCAAAAAAAAATAAGTATTGAATACATTTCGTTTGGAATATTTGTGGTATTGAATCGAAAACATGGTTTTTAGTAGGGCTTGTTTCGGTTTTTTTTTGTAGTTTTAGAAACGCTCATCTAACCTTGCCGGTGCAGGAAATGCATTTGACAATGATCAGTTGTGTTTGGGTTTTCGCGTGGTTTGGTCGTGCCCTCCAAGTTTGAATTTTTCTTCGTGTTTTTTTTCTTTAAAGTTGAAATAGTCGAAATATTACAGTAATTAGTGCATTGGATTTTAATTTTAATAAGGTAAAGATTTTTTTGTATTTTTATGTTATTCAAACTACTTGATATGATTTTTTTATATGAATTAATTTGTTTACTATTTTTTTTATCAATTTCATAAAAAAAAGTCAATTTGAATTATGTGTACTTTTCTAAAGATACATCATATTTGTCTTTTTTTAATTATGTAATGCAACAATTACTATTATATTAACTATTCCTATATTGTATTGAATTAGTTTCTTACAATTAAACCATCGATTGGCCTTGATATAATATTGAAAAATAACAAATTTGAATAAAAAAATATACGCACGAAACTCTTATATATAGGAATTAAAAACTATCATAAAATTTATCAATTGTTAATTGAAAAACTCATCTTCATATGGAATAAATAATTATTTCAATTTCTTTTTAGTTGCGATAAAAATCGTTTAATTTTATTCATAAATCAAACCATTCATTTGCACTAAATCATCTCACATTATATCCAACGATTTCGCTGTAAAATTTCATCAAAAAACGACAATGAAAATTCACCACCGCGCATTTCAAACGGGGGCAGTTGGCAGCCTTGAGCGCGGCAACCCCGCAGGCGCGCCAATCCCGAAATTTTCGTTCGGCCGCAGAACGACATTCGTAATTGTTGTCGACCGGTAATTGTGGCCGGCGGATATCCGAGAGCTCGAATTTGAATATACGCGGAGCACACGTGAGCTGGATTCATTTCCGCGCCATTCAACACGACATTGTTTTTTTTTTTGTATACGACGTGCGCTTATGCGCATTGAAAACGACATGTTTGATTATGCCAAATAATAATATGTCGAGGATATCCTGTCAGCGAATACGCTTTGCAATTATCGCGCAGATTACGCGTTATGACCTATCTTGTCCGATTGTGAGTTGTCAGTAATGGCGGGATGTCGCGAATGTTCGCCAACAGAAAATTCATAGAACGAATCTTCATCCCCTAAAGTTGGCCCCCCCCATTGTTTTCCCTCTGCATCGTTACTACCCCAAAAAGTTTTCATTACCTATCGTTATCTCCCTGTATTGTATTCATTCCGCACCGTTTTCCTCCTCTAGGTTTCCCCCCCCGTAGATGTTCACCCCCTAAAAATTCCTCTTTCACTGCTTTTCCTACGTTGTATTGTTTTTTCCCCGAAAAGCTTTCACTTCATATCGTTTTCACCCCGCATAGTTTTCATTCTTTAGTTTTTCCTCCCCTAGATTTTCACCCCTTAAAATTTCACCCATGGAAATACTTTTCATTCTCTGCATTACATTTGAAGATTTTTTCAAATAAATTAACAATTATACAAAATTTTGAATGACAGATCGTTAAATATCAGTGTCGTAAAATTTTAAATTGGTCCTGTTTGAAAATAAGACTAGCATGAAACCACTAATATTAAAAATATAAATAATTTATTGACCAGTTATTAATTAGTAAGCACAATTATTAAATTAAATTTGAGTAATACTACAAATAATATAGGCTATTATATAAAAACGAATTCATCCAGCAATGGCGCCGAACGATCACAATGGTTATTACAAAATGATCACTCCCGCTCGGCTTTCATATCCTGACTTCAGAAGGAAGGATGCTCCTTTGGTTGCTGGTGATCTTCCGAGGCAGATGACCACTTAAATTCGGCGGATATGTTGCATCACGTCAATTGTTGAAGGGGCGGATGTAGGCATCCGCCCCTTTCTGCGTCCGGATGAGAACTATAAAAATAAATGTGTATTTGGTATTGAAAGTACGCACCAAGACTTCAATTGTTCCGTCGAGAATAGAAAGTGCGGTGTCGTTGCATTTTTTTTTTAGTTCTGCGAAAATAAGCCGTTTTAATTGTGGGTGGGATTTCTATGGAGGGTGTTAGTCCGATGCGGAAATGGAAAAAAAAATTGATTTTTATTTGCGATTTTTTTTGTGAAAAGTGAAATACTATTTACCGATATACTAGCCAAATAATATATTTAAATACAAACAATTTTTTTGTATGAATATTTTGCACTAGTAAATAGGACCGATGTTAATAACAACGGCTTTGGATTTGTTAAGAAATGGAAAACGATAAAATGTGAAAAACTGATGGTGTGAACCCGAAATGTGTACCCGATTTGAATATTTAATATTTAATTTATAAAATTAAAATAGTTCATTTGTTACTGTCACTAGACTTCATATAGGCAAAGACGGTAGTTAGTAGGCAATAAGCATCATATTATAGACGTTAATTGTATACGCATAAAGACCATATTTGAATCAATACTATAAAAAGTCGCGAACGTTATTCGAACATACGAACAGACATACACACAAAAATCCGTGATTATATATAGGGGATAATATTCATAATAAATTTTTTAAACAAAAATTTTATTTGATAACGATCATCCAATTTGATGACAATTAATTTTACGATGATAAAACGTATACAGTATCAATAATGCAACAATTTGACAATCCCCGCAAACCCTTCCCCAATTTTTCCAAAATATCATTTTTATTCAAAACATATTTGCCGATTCTAAATATTGCCAAGATTTAATTCGAGTCACCGGAAACAATACAGACCACAATTCGAGGTCCCTCACATTTTTTTCATATAACGTTAAAAAAAACCATTTTTCCACAACGCAATCATACACACATAGAAAACCATAACATCGTCCAATTTCGTCCACAGGAAAACGAATCACAATGGAAAGCGCAGGTTTAGTCAGAGGCTGCGAACACCCAGACTTGATAAGCTCCCACCACTGGTCGCAAACGGAACGCTTGAAAAGGCCTCGCGACAAATACCAACACTCGAAAAGGAAAAAATCATTCGACGAAGTGCTGCCAACTGGTAAGCCGAACTCTATTTCCGTTTCGCGTTGACAAAACACTGGCTAACTATAGCGTTTACTATTTGTTTTTCAGACCCGCGCAACTGGAACAGGGCTGACGTCGCGCGTTGGCTGACGATGATGTCCTGCAAGCATCGCATCGACGAGCTGAAGCCTGAAAGGTTCCTGATGAACGGGAAGGGGTTGTGCTTGATGACCGTCGATATGTATTTGGACAGGGTGCCTTTGGGCGGGAAACTTCTCTATAGGGATTTTCAAATACGCCTCGCTAAGGCTATGTATTCATAAAAGTTTTTTGTGTATCATCGTTGTATGTAATCGTTCGTTGTTCATTGTTGGAAGACGACTTTTTTAATTTTCTTCCGAGAATATATTGGACAGGTGCCTTTGGGCGGGAATTTTTTTTATATAAAAGTACGCTTCATAAAAATGATTATACACAGTTTCGTTTCATCATCATATTG
Source organism: Hydropsyche betteni (assembly GCA_028571205.2). Taxonomy (NCBI): domain Eukaryota; kingdom Metazoa; phylum Arthropoda; class Insecta; order Trichoptera; family Hydropsychidae; genus Hydropsyche; species Hydropsyche betteni. The sequence continues at coordinate 2,281,394 of JAOXNN020000039.1, read as the reverse complement.
CAATGATTTTCTATCGAGTGACGGATGAAGATTTAGTATTTCTTATCCTCTTTTATTGATTATCATCAATATGTTAACCATAAAATCCAAAGAATACATCTCGGGGTAAATTTATCATGTCAATTTAGAACAAATTAACTCGGATGTAGGTAATGAAAACATGAAACGCTTTTTATCAAAAATGTCCAATTTAAAATTATTATTGCTTGGACTTTCAAATGTTATTTCATAACGCAATAATCTGAGGTTGCGTTTCGAAAATCGATTTTTTTTTTTTGCAAAATATTTCAGTTATGACCTTGTATTAGTCGGCGTGCGACATGTATTTATGTACATATGTAATTTTAGCGCATTTAAATCTCGTCCTGTTTTGTGATTGTGAAATTAGACTATGAAATTTTCAGTTTTTTGACACTTGAATGTTTTTTTTTTGTTCACATGATCACGATTGAATTTATAGATATATTTTTAATATTAAGTGGCATTGTACAATTTATTTTATACCTATGTTTTTTCTAGTCATGTAGCCAACACATTGTATTATATATTTTAAATATTTGAAAATAAATGAAAAATGTACAGTAATTTGGAATTTTTATTTGCTCATTTATAGAAGTTATGGTATTATGATTTATATTTAAATTTTCACAAAATAATAATAACATTAAAGATTCCATACGAAGTCGAAACTATCCACTTATTCGAATCAATAAAAAACATCATATATCAAATTCTATATTGATCCTAAGAAAAAAAGAACAAAAAAAAAACAACACATCTATAAACGTAAATGGATAAAAGTGCAAAAACACCGAGATAAAACAAAGGAAATTAATTCGGTGATGTTTACAACAGTGCAGCCAAAATCAATGAAAAAGATTTATAAGAGCATCGATAGCAGGTACGCTACGTTGGCATCACCGCAAATTTTCAAAACATAGCCCGAAGTTCAATTCACACCCATACATCAACGTCAAATAAATAAATAAAAAAAGCGCGCGAAAACGTCACGTCGCGGGGGTCGAAAGCGCCCTGGCCACGGCCATTGTCCACCGGCGCTAAATAATGTCTAAAGCGATTGTTTCCGAACAAAAGGCATAAATTTGCGTTTAGCGACAACGTGTACGTTGCACTCTGGGCGCGTGCTGACTTCGTTTTGTTCAGCTGTTGATCTTCGTCTTTGGCCGGCTGCCATCTTGATGCTGCGCCAACACCACCTTCGCTCTGAAACTCCAGCTGCTGAACAGTCAAGAGTCAGACGGGCCGGTGGCCGGTCGTCTCCTGAAAAAGGAAGTGCGAACACAACAAAGGGATCGTGTCCTGAACAGGTTCAACACCCTTTCGATCACTATTTTTTTTTTATTAGGGTGGCACCATTTTCCCACCATTTATAACACCGAATGTCAATTCATAACAATCTATTATTTGATTTGATTTTTTTAAAGTTAATATTTTTAATAGAAATAAATAAAATTTTTAGTGAAGTTTTGTGTTTTTTACAGGTGCAACGGTCTTTTTTTAATTCGTAGTCCAAGTAAACAAAAACTTTTGAGCTATTCGTAACAGTGTTGAGCTATTCCTGAAGCGCAACTATCAATAGAGTAGAGCTGACAATTTTTTTACAAAAGGTACCTTTTTTTTAAACATTATTTAATTAAATCAACTCTTACAACAAAAACTAACATAAAACCAAGCCTAGTCAACACAATATCAAAATTTCCATTTAAAATATGATACAATTCATCGAAACACCTCTCAAACAACAAAAATCATCCAACCCCCCCATGACAATCACTATCGAACGCCCGCTTCGCTTAACCAAAAACAAAGAAAGCCGATGTTTTCGCGATCATCAACTCCATCATCAACGTCATTTAGAAGTGATCTCATTGTACGTTTGGCAAGCGCACAAGAAGCGCATGTACCGAGGACTTTCCGTTTTGTCATTTCCACGTGTCGGACATTTCCGTTTCGGAGTCCTCGTGATCGGTTTGTTTTTGTTTTTCGGCGCGTTCCGCGAATTTGCGTATTTGATTGCGCGATCTAGAAAAATATCGCGCTAAAAATACGAGGTAAACAGTGCGCGTCAATTGAGAGAGCACATGGCGCGCAATTTCGCCATTTCTAATGGCGACTCGGTTTAATGGGTGTTGTTGTTTTGTGAGTCGTTTTTTTTTTATCGTGCATCGTTTGATGTCTGATGCTGGATGATGATCTTTTCTATTTTCTTTGTTTGTTTTGACGTGTATTTACTTTAAATCGTTATTCTTTGTTAGATGAAGTTGTTTTAAATTTTCTTCAGTTTTTATTAAAAAATATAATGTGGTCATTTGTCATCTATATCTGTTAGATTTTCATAAGTTCTGTCTTTGAAAGCCATTTTGCTGGTTGAAGATATTTCCAATTTTTTTCTATTCCTGTGAATCTTAAGCAAATCTCTCTTTTTGGTTTAATTTCCTTAGTTTACAATCTTCTGTACCATTACCACTCATATATCCATCATCCATTTATAAATCTTATCACAAAACCATTCACATCGATTTTATTTTTTTACCTTTCCTATCAATTTCTTAAAATTCATTTTCTCACAATTGGAGAAACACATAGATCAAAAGATTTTTTCTTCAAACATGCCAAATACCACACAAACTATTCACATCGATTCCTTCCCTGCCCAGCACTTTTCTTATCCATTTTTTTCATACTTCTTCAAATCCAATTTCTCACAATTGGCAAAACACGTGGATCAAAAGATTTACACTTCAAACATGCCAAATCCAAACTTTTTGTCTCTACACCGAAAAGCACATTGTATCCAAACACTGTCCACACATCGGACCGACGGACAGCCGTTAACACAACCTAGAAACATTGACGCACGCGGAAGACAGGACTAAATAAACTTGGACAACGAAGAGGACACATTACTTATCGCGTACGTGCCATATTTTTTCGGATAAAATACCGAGAAAAGAAAATTTGGACCGCTCCGCCAACATGTCACAGAACTCGGCCGCGTTTTGGCAGCCGATCAGCACGAATCTTCACCTCCCATCGCCAATGGACGCTTTCGTTCGTTGATCGAATGCCTGCCGATTATTTAGCGGCAGATTTCACACCGTGTTATGAACTCGGGTTGTTTACTCCTGGCTGTCGGTTTGCCAGACGACGGGGTTTCCCCCGAAGAGTCTGGCGTCCGCTTCTGAAGACTCCATTCAAAACAAACGGCGGGTTCGTTTGCGGTGTTTCGTGTGCGCAATTTCAAAGTTTATAAATAGACTGGGATTATTCCATTTTCGTAGCCGTGGAGAGGTTTATTCTTGGTATGATACGAAGAGAAGTCGTTGCGGTGGATGTGCGTGGTCGCCATTTTGAAATTTTGTTCCCTTTAGTTCGAAATTTGTGTCAATCAAATTATATTCTGTTTATACAGTAACTTGAATAGTAAATAATATAATTATAATATATTGATTCATTTTTAGTTCAAAGCAGCATAAATTTATTCGAATACGTATAATGATTATCAAAAATATTACCATAAAAACATTTTATATGAACTTTTCATTTCTGTCAATATTTTTTTAATTAAATATCAAAAGACATGCCTTTTGTAATTATTTGAAAACTAATCGTATATTAAAGTTAATTAGTACATTGTAACGAAATTTTAATGGAACATTTCCAAGAGGAAGTAAAAATCTTGGCCAGCAACTTTTTACCATTAAAAATTGTACGAAGTGCCGGCAGATTGGTGTTAAGAAAATAAGCATGCTGTGTTTATCAGAATGAGTGACATGATCGATTTTAAAAAATAACAATATGATAGACTTAAAAAAAAAGAAACGAAAACGTGATTGTGAATATCTCAAGAAAATTGAGTTTCGTGCCAATGTTAAAACGTATACAAGAAGTTCACTGTCATGGCAGACGCTTGACCCCGTCTGAAGATATTTTCAGATCCTTTGTGAAAGTTCCTGGAGGTCTATATTTGAAAATGCAAAATAATATTGCGAATAATGCGCAATAATAAATATGTATAACAATTACACCGTGAATACATCATTTGCGACTGCACCGGCGAATATTTTGGCAATACTTTGCGAAAATATAATATTAATTTGACATTTCTTTCACCGACCCGACTTCGCATTTTTGACTCAAAAAACAGACTTCATCGAAAATAACGCTAATTTCGAAACTTTGACATGAACATACCCTCTTTGTGACCGATCACGTGTGTCGTTCATCCTTTATTTTTCGCCTAGGTGAAAAATAAATTGACATCTTGGTCCTTTGCCAATTACGGAAGAGTTTCCACGATTCCGTATTTATTTTTCCGAATGTGTACCTGTTTCGATGTGCGTAGATAACACTGATTTATTGACCGACGTAGTAAATCATTAAATTTGAGATGGTAAAAAAGCGTATCTTCCAAACAGTTTCAGATCAACCTATCTATTGACAGCATCATTGATCACTTATCTTCAACAATGTAAACAATCAACAAAACTAAATCACTGACACCGATATACATATTTTGAAAATGAGAGACTGTGAAAGTTGTTGCAGATTAGTTGATGCAACTGCAACATCTAATTAAATCAGAGCCAATTGGAACCGGATGATAGGCTTTTGTCAATGACGTTCTGATGACATAGGCAAATAAAGCAATGCCTATTGGCGGCAAATAAATTTAATAATAAATATTTTTATTTATAAAAATGTGTTCAACAAAAATATTAACAATAGTATTTGTGTCTCAGAAGAAATTCAAAACATACAAATTTATTCAAAATATCCATCTATAATGTTAGTATTTAAAAAAAATCTTTTAAACTTTGAACTAATTTCTGCAACATTTTGAACTTGCCTAACGGCGACACATTGTCTCGGAATCGTTATCTTTTTTCAAAATCATATCTTCCAAACGATTTCAGACCGACCATAAATACACCCACCTACTGACCGTATATTTAATCGCTTATCTTTAACAATGTACACATTCAGCAAAACTGAACCGCTGACACCGATGCACATATTGTGAAAATGACAGACGAACGAAAGTTATTGCCGATCAGTTGATGCAACTTCTAATTAAATCGGGGCCGATCGGCACCGATAGGCCCTCGAGTTTGTCAAAATATGGTCACAAACGTTGTCCATATCTAATTTTGACCATCGTCATGTGGTCTCTGACGAGGGCCACGATGTCATTGCGATCGATCGGCTTCTGTCAAGGTGCGATATTGGCACACTGGCACACATATCGTGTTCAGGAGACGGATCGCTAGTTTTGATCTTGGTCTTCCATTTGGCAACAATCTTCGAATGCTCGAAAGCGAAAGCTGTAACGTAATAACAAAAACACGTGGTCTGAACAATGGACGTATATATTGGTGCGCGGTTATGATGATTATTTAGTTTCATCAGCGTCGTTGGAGTTGTTGAGATTTTTTCGTTGATCCAATGTCCGTTTATCGCGTTTGCGTTTGTGGGTATGTGTATGATTGTAACGGTTAAAATTCAATTCGAATTATATATGTTATTTGATTGATGCTATGAAAATTTTTATTATATCTAAGTTTTTTTGTTACAGGTTGGTGCTGAAAATCAAAATGCCGACTGAATGCATCACGACTAATCCCCTTCAGAGGGAATTAGCTGATTCAATCATCCGGATGGTTCCTTTGGACGAAATAAGGATACTTTTGGCTTGTGGTGCTAAGGTTAATATTTCGAGAATATTTGATACATAATATATTAAAACACAGTTTAAAATTATTTTTTCGTCATGAACATAGGTAAACGAACCTGTCACACAAGGTTTAAGACCTTTGCATTATGCCATTTGGCAAAGATACATTGAAGCGACCAAACTGTTATTGGTCAGGGGATGCGATGTCAATGCTAGAGACGATTGCGGTTATAGCGCTTTGCATTTATCGGCTGAACACGGGTAAATAATATAAATTAAATATTCGATAAATTTTACAATAGTCAATTCAACGTTCGTTAAATTTCAGGTATTCAGAATTGGTAGATCTTCTCTTGAAAAGTGGTGCTGCTGTTGATTATCGCGAGGACACTGATGAGGAATTTCCTCGCACTACCCTTTGCGACGAACCTCTCAGATTGGCCATTAGGAACAAGCACATGGTTAGTACGACGATTTTCAAATGTAATCAGTTTTGAAATTTGTAAAAAAAATATTTTTTTTTTTAAAAGGAAATTGCCCGCAAATTGCTAGAACACGGAGCAGATCCGAATAAACGCTATTTCTTCGGATCTGAAATAAACTTGGTGAGCGACCCGGAATATCTTGAATTATTGCTGACGTTCGGAGCAAATCCCGACTCGCGAGACAGATCTGGCATGACACCTTTGATGAAAGCTGCCAGGTTCAGTCAGGTGAGCTAAATAAACTAAGGATTTTATCATCATCGTATCTATATAAATGTCCATTGCTGTACAAAGTCTTTTTGATATTTCATTGGGAGTCAAAGCTTTTTTTTATAATGCATAACGATAAGAAGATAACTCTTATGGATTATGAATACTTACAACCATTTTTTGCTTAATGATTTCGAATCATAGTGCAATAATGTTTTCCTACTGTCATTTAACATTCAACTTTGGTGATCGTTGAGGACTAGTGAATTCGGAAACCTTGAAATTTAATTTTCTTAATATTATATTTTCTTTATATTTATCAATTGTATGATGATTACAGGGAATGGAATCAGTTTTGATGCTTTTGAGCCACGGAGCTGACGTCAACGCTATGACTGATGCCAGACATGATTATAGAACCGTATTGCATTATGCAGTTCTTTCAGGTTTTTAAAAATAATAAAATTAATATGAAATAATCGGAAAGAAAAATATTATCATAAACGAATTTGCAGGAAACATTACAATAGTCAACTTGTTGATAAAACAAGGAGCAAAACTGAATTATGAGAGTGAAGATATAGCCAAGCCAAGTCCGCTAGATTTGGCTATATTAAAAGGAGACTTGCCCATCATCAGATTATTATTAGAAAACGGTATGTTTAATCAATTATTAAATTATTTATATTATACTTTAATTTATGTTGTAATAATTATTAAAATATTTACAAATAGGAGCCAATGTGAATTATGCTAGCAATATAATCGGATCACCTTTACATGTGGCCTGCTCTGACAACATTGCACATCGCATGGAAATACTAAAAGTATGTATTTTAAAAATTAGATAGTCAATTTCGAAAAGGAAAAATTTAACAATTTCATTATTTTCTTAATAGATGCTATTGGATCACGGAGCAGACCCTAACTTGAGAGTTTTCAACGATATAGATGATCCTGGTTCTCAATTAAGACCAGTACTGGCAGAATACCTAGCAAGTAACACAGAGCCTGATGCCGAAGTCGTCAATCTATTATTAAGACATGGAGCTAAAGTAATCACTTATCCAACTTACAATGTTGTTAAATTTTTTATTTTTAAATTATTTAAACACATAATCGATTTCAGGTCATAATGAAAACACAATTCAGAGACCCAGATGGTATTCTTAATTCACTTCACAACATTGTAGCTCCGGAAAGAGAGCATATCTTCTACGCTTTACTGGATGCCGCTCAATCGTTTGATCTCTGCATGATACGAAGAAATAATGTCATGAGCTTGGACCAGAAGACTGCTTTGATAGATAAAGCTTCACGGCCACTCACATTGAAGATGCAATTGAGGCTCTATTTTAGAAATCTTCTCGGAATGATTCTACGCGATGTTATCAATGAACTGGAATTGCCTAAAACGCTCAATGAATATTTGCTCTTTGATACCAGTTAAATGTTTTCAACACAGAATTCATTCAGTTTCTGGATGGAGGTTAGATTTTCCATTTTATCATCTCGATTGACCATTATTGTGATAGCTACGCTGTGATTCATGGCAAATGTTCATATTAAAACATATGCATAGAATACAGCAGCATTTTGCCTGTCAAATTGTGCGTTGTTTAAATGATTTATTTAAGCATAAAGGCATATTGATATTAAATGATGTTTTTGAATATTCAACATCAAGGCTGAATATATTTTCTATAATAATTTTTATAATACTCTGATATAATGCTTTAGTGTTTTAGAGATAGATAAAGATAAATTTGTATTTTTTTACAATTGCATTTTAGATGTTTCGTATATTAATGAAATTGCTTGTTTTGAAACTTATTTTCGTTTAATATTTTCCTAGAATTTTCATAATTTGAAATACATTTTCTTATGCATTATCACATGTGAAATTATTTTCAATTTAACATTTCATTTTTAATCTATATTTTGAATTTGAAATCGATAAATGACACGTATAAATATATTTGTGATAAAAATTTAAATTAAATAATTGTATATTTTTATTTTGTGAAAAACATGTATGAGTATAAATACTCCTTCAAATAAATATTGAGCTATTTTTAAATTTTATGACTTTTATTTACAAATTAAATCTTGCTTGCTTTCAAATGTGTATAAAAAAGTATTTGAGTTGAAATACATTTACATTCAAGTTTACTCAAGTCAAAAAAAAAGTGAAAATACGTCAACAATATCATAATATGTAACAATATCATTCCTCAACTTATAATGTAGATACATCATTGAATCTCGGTTTTAAGCCGTATTCATACAAATAAAATAAATCAACTTTATTCATATAAAATTTTCGTTTTTAATAATTAATTCAAATGAGTCCATATTTTCTTCCAAAATACGTTAGCTTGTAGGTGACAACAGCTCACGATTTAGAAGGTTTTTTTTTTTTTAAATAATAAATAAAAAAAATATTTTAAATATTTTTTCAATCATAAGATAAGGATTATTTGTGTAATGAAATTTTTCGTTAAAATAAAAAACACGGTTATAAAAATCACATTCTTATCAGGAAAAATCCAAATTTTAAACAATCAATAAAATAATATATTTACTTAAAACCTTGTTCTAAAAAAAATTAATAATTGACACTACTATTTTCACATTTTATATTCCCAGCGGAAATCATATTACTATAATGAGAATTACTCGTTTGGCCGTTGTACATGTTAACAGGGTTGTGGAGTAAATTAGGAACTTCTTCGGAGATCTCTCGTTTTGTCGCACTATGCTTCAACTGTTTATGTTTTTCTAAATCTTCGAGACGAATACATTTATGCGGACATTGATCGCATTTCACAATATCTCCTTTCACATGGATCAACTGATGCTTAAACAAATTTGACTTTTGAGAACTTCTGTATTCGCACTCGTTACATTCAAACGGTTTTTCCATAGTATGCTTTTGTTTATGTTTAGTGAGATTGGTCTTTTGAACGCAGCGATAATCACACATATCACAGGCGAACGGCTTCTCGTTGGTGTGCAGATACATATGTTTCACTAGATTCGGCTTTTGAACAGTTTTGTATTCGCAAAAAGTACACGCAAACGGTTTAACACCGGTATGAGTCCTTTCGTGCACGATCAAGTTATTTTTTTGAGCACATCTATAATCACAATATTGACACCTATAGGGTTTCTTCTTCATATGAACGAGTATGTGTTTGGCTACGTTGTTCTTTTGTCCGGATTTATAATCACAATAAGTACACGCAAAAGGTTTTTCCCCGGAATGGACACGTTCGTGTATTTTCAGTATGGCAGGAGATTGGCACACATAGGAACAGGTTTCACACGAATATCTCGCTTTCGTATCACTTTCCGATGTCTGATTAGGGTTATTCGACATATTAGACTGAGCTGCTGTTGCGGGAAGAGGATATTGGTTTGAATCGGTTCTACAAATTTTAGGATTCTCTTTCAGTTCGTTTTCAGATTTTACACCGTTTGTATTTATATCAACATGACTATGGATTCCGTTCGGAGATGGATTTTCGTTTTTGTCAACATACAAATTATTTTGTACTTCACTATTATTGTATTGAACGTGATTGAGAAGATTTAAAGAAGTATTAGGTTTTGGAGTATTACACATATTTAACAACTGTTTGTTTTCACAAGCGTTGTGAAAGTTTTTTTGAAATTTTTCTGAATTTTGAAACGATGAATTATTTGTCGTCATATTGGTGATGTTGTATTTCGAATCTACATTATGTCGAGCATCTTGAATTGAATTTGGTGATGGAGTTTCATGTTTTTTAGAGTTGACAAAATTTAAATGTCCATTTGAATTGGATTCTTTTAGTGTATTGAAATTATTTAACATCTGTTGCGGAGTACATTGTTGCAGATATTGCTGAACCATAAGATTAGAATTATTTCCATTAGAATATGTCGATAGAAAGCTATTGGCTAGAGCTTGATGATGCCGTCCATAAAAATCCAATGGAAACATCGATTGAAAGTTATTTTGGTAAAACAAAGGATTATTGTATAAATCCATGGGTACATTTTGAGGGGGGTGACCGGGTAGTGAAGTTGAACTATTGCCTAGAATCAAATTTAAAAAATATATAAAATAGGAATACAAATATGTTGAACTGTATAAAATATAAATTCATACTTGAATTAACATTATTTTCATTGTCTACATAGGAATGCTGACTGTTCCAAGGATTTTTATCTTCTTGTTCAGTTTTAATATGAAACGGTTCTACGACGTTCGGCATCGACTCTTCGTTTTTATGAAAATTCAACTGATGATTACCGTCGACTTCATAGTTTTGAATGTTAGCATGGAAATTTTCTACTCTTTGGTCGTTCATTACCTAAAAAATACAAAAATTTCAATGAAAATATATTCCTCTGACTAACCATAATTGAAGATCGACGTTCGAAAATATCGATTGAAAAGCACACACAGTATATTAAGAACGAACGAATCTTTACAGAATTTTGAAAAAAAAAGACATACTATCAAACACCGAGTGGACGAACGACGAAAACAACTCGAAATGATTAAAACACGTTTATATCGAAGGGCGAAGCGCCCTTTTCTTCAGATCTTCTACACACCCACGTTCCTCACCCCACTGACACATGCATACTGGTAAACGACGAACGACAACTGACTAAACACCACCAAAACCAACCATAATCAAAAAACATGCAGATCACATCAAATTAATATTTATTTATATAAAATACTATCTAATTATTATTTTATTAATAAAATTGAGATCATTTTTTTATATTTTACATTTTTTTATATATTGATATTTTAGTTTATAACAACTAATAAATTATCTTATAGCATCGTGATATAAAGAACGAATTCGTATTTTGACAGTGTTTATGGCATTGCGTTAGTATGGAATTCGGCACCGAAACGGCCGGCCCGGTTGACGCTTCGCCGAAGGGGAGGGGAGGAGTCGGGGCGGGGCGTTCGTGCGGGGTAGACGTCCTGTACTTCGACATCTCATGGTGTGCACGTTTCGGGCGTGCTCCTCGGGCGTTCAGTTGCGAACACCGCCGACGAACCGCAACTAAACGCCTCGACGAACATCCACAAACTGAATCGACCCCCCGCCGCGCTGCGAGGTGAGTCCGATTTTGATATTAGGAGCGAAGCGTCGGCGAATTGTTCAATACGATACGAATGACGTTTCGTCGACATAAACATTCCTGAAAAGATAAGCGATTCGCATGAAAAGCGTTACGAGGAGTGCGATTCGTCGGCGTGCGGAAGACGAGCGGACCAATGAGTCATCCCCAGGCCGAAATCAGACGTATCGATTTTGCATGGACCGACGCTGCGGCTTCTCCGTGACGGAAAACATGGACACGTGCGAGAACACGAGCGAGAAATAAATGTCCGACTTTTGACCGCTGCACGTCTGCTGCAGCCGGAATAAATCATGCGGCTGTCACCTGTCGGCCTTTTTTCGTTTTCCACCTTCATAATTCGGCCTAAACCTTTAATTGATTCAGTTGTGCTTTAACGTCGTGAAAAACGGGCATTTACGGTTTTTATTTTATTTTTTTGTCCGTTTATTATGTAAATAATGCAGTTGCTCTCATTTTTTTGCATTAATACTGGCCTCATATTAAAATGGTCTGTATTTATAATTTGTACGTTGTTAATATAAACAGCACAGCTGGCGAAACTTTTTGCGTTATCGGGAGTTTGTCGCTGTTTTGATGAAGCACACTTTATAGGGACTTTGCTGAATATGTTACAGGCAATTTCGCAAATGTATAAGTTCGCTAATTAATATCATAAATACACATTTCGCAGAACATGTATATTTGAACCAAACTAATCTAAAACTTCGATCAAAACAAATTAAATAGTCGAAAAAACTTAACCCAACCCAACCTAACCTAACCCATAAAAACTCGTATTGAATACACTTACAATTAGACTATGACATGTATACATGTGCTTCAATTTTCAATAAATTCTCACACTTTAACTAGCTAAAGTTAGATCAATTAGAATCACAATAATTTATACTAAACACCTTAATAAAATGAAAATATTTTGTTTCCAAATAAAAATCGTATATTCATTCACACGATCCGTATTCGTAATCGGGTTTTCGACACGAACAGAACCTGATTTTCTAAATAATTATCTAATCATTACGAGTCTAGAAAATTTCGCGGCAGCTTCGGTTTGCCAGAAATAATGGGCGATCGATATTTCTAATTTTAAATTTCAGCGCACACGCTGAAAAAAAAATCGAAAAAGTTCGCGTATCGCCGTTCGTTATTTGCGAATTTTCCGTGCGAAAGTTTTTTCGGTCTGAAATTGAGTTATTGCCGCACATGCGATGCGTCTATTTTACATGTGTAGTTTCGTCTTCCGTTTCCTACCGGAAAAGGCGCGCGAGTTAATTTCAAATTTGGTTTGGAAATTTTGGATTCATCGGGCGTCCATACAAATAAAATTAACGATTCGCTCGTTGATTTGTCCGGTGCATCGTGCTCTATAGTTTTCAAAATAATATGTAAATGAAGTTGTATTGATGTTTGAATGAATTTGTAAAATATATATTTACAATGGGCTTTTTAATTTTTCGATAATAAACTTTTATTAACTCGATTTTGCAATATTTAAATTAGATCATGTTGAATTTCGATTATATGTAGTTTCTACTATTTATAATAATATTTGGAATTATGTAAAAAAATAAATATATTTTTTCTTTCTAAATCGATCGAAATTATCTGAGGCCATTTTCGAATTTTAAATACTGTTACCTTGTAAAATAGTCGTTTTAAGATAAAAATTCATTGTGATTTTTTAATCATTTTCCACTTGTAAATGTAATAATTAAATCCTCAGTATTAAGTTTTCATCATGACAACAATAGTGCATTTTTATTCTTATCATCTTCAATTTTATTTATACTAAAATAAATGTAATAACATCCTTTTGTTTATCTATACTTGTTATTTATCAAATAATTGCAATTATAATAATGCACTTTATTTACAATAAATAATATTTCGTTTTATTATATTTTATTTGAGGCTTACGGAATTAATTATTTATACGAAAAAATATTAAAACATATTTTAAGCAACCTGAATTTTTTTTTTCAGATTTTCAGCGTATGTACTTGTTCCTGATTTGAAGACTTTTTCAAAAACAAATCGAAACTATACTTAAAAAAAATTAGTGCAAAGTGTTTTATAATGTGTTGAAGTATGAAATTGGATTTTCATAATGAACAGAACATTGTACATTATAAGTGTTTATCGCACATTGAATTAGCTAAAATGTGAAGTATATTCGCAGCTCCGAAATTTTAAATAATTCTTCCTAAATAACTTGCAGGCCTATTAGTTTCAAATATCAACAATATTTTTTTACACATAACGAAATTACCTCTTATACAATATATTCTAATGTACCTTAAAATTTTTTTACTCATCGCTGATAATTTATCCAGACGTTGAACAATATATGTTTAATATAGATCATTTCAAATTAGATTTTAATAAAATGTTCCTGTTAATTGGTTTTTAACGTAATCGATCGTGTTGCACACCAGCAAGATGTCAAATCAAGTGCCTATATACAGTCAGGTACTGCCGAAGAGTCAACAACAAAGAATTCTCAAACAGACTTCTCCTAGTCTGCAAACATCTGCACAAAGTTCTCGTGTATTTTCAAGCCTTCGCTACGATCCTAGAACTCCACAACCAGGCGTTTTTGATCCCGGGTTCGATCCGCTGAATCACAACCATGGCGGAAATTTTGGACAGTTTAACGTCACACAAAACCCCGAAGCTTACTCTCGTGTGGAAAAATTCGCAAGGGAATCTGCCAGAAGGAGCGCACGCGAAATGGGTTCTGGTCGAATGGAAGGTGGGCCTAGACTAAGTGGAAGTCGACGTGATAGGCAAATAGGTCTTCATGTTCGCCAAGCAGAGCACAGAATTAATTTGAGGTTTTATTTTTTTTTCCATCGTTTTCAAATTATTCATTTAACACATATTTATTAATATACGTTTTTAGATCTTTGTCGTTAAATGAGAATGCATCGGCTAGATTTCAAGCCCATTTAGACAGAACTCCTACTGATTATCATAGTCAATCACGAGAACATTCGCGAGATCCAATATTACCTATTAGAGAAGGGTCACGAGAATTAATTCATAGAGAGAATGTCAATCAATTTTCTGCACCTTATAGAGAAGTTATTCGAGAACCAATTAATAAAGATACAACGAAAGATTTGTTTATTCCTTGTCGGGATAGCAGTCGAGAAGCTAAAGAGTTGCCTAGTAAAGATGTTCTTAAAAATTCTAATAAAGAATATTACTCATCAAGGTCTAATAAAGATAGTACGAAAGATTCTGCTGTCGGTAGAGATGTCATATATGAAAATGATGGAGGTATTAGAGGATATAGCCTTCAAACAGAAGTTCTTGTTCCAGACAGTGGGAACAAAATACACTCTGTTAGAAAATCAAATTCTTCACATAAAGTCACAGGAGCGGGAAACTCATCTTCAACTGTTAGTGAAAAAAGGAAATTTTATTGCAGAGAATGGGCATTTCAAAAAATTGCACACTGTCTTGAACAAAGACCTGTTAGTAAAACTTGTGGTGCTCTCGTTTTAGGTATGAATTTGATTGTTTTTTTGTATGTATTACTTCAATATTTTTATATTTTTTGTTTTTTTTTTCTTTTCGTGATAAAGGCGATGCTGGCAGTGGCAAAACAGCATTATGTCGTGAACTATCTCAACCAGGTCAGGGACCTGCTGCTCGTCAACAAAGAGCATTACAAAGAAGAATGTTAGCCAGACATTTTTTACAAGTAAGTTTTTCAATAATTTTTATGACATCATAAATTTTCGAAATCTATCTCACTGTTCTGGTTTTACAGGGTCAAAATGAAAATAGTCTTACAATGGGTGAATTTATACGCACTCTGGTAATGCAAATATTGAATCATTCCACTCATCATCGACAGTCATTGATGAAAACTGCAACATCAAATAATTCTGATGTTCTTGATCAGAGTAATTCTAATATACTATCAGTGAATTCAGAATCAATGAATCTTTTGGATAAAACAATGTCTGTAACACCATCTGCACCACCCATGGAAGAAGATTCTGAAAATTTACTACAGATAGAAAGAAATGATTATCATGATAAATCTGAACACAGAATTCATAAAACTATGGAACGTATTCATGAAAATGAGCAATACAATGATTTATTAAAAGAAAATGAAATTACCAATGCTACTTCTAATGATGACACTCAGACACGACCGCCTCCTAGAGCTGTGAATACTAATCCATTTCTTCCTAATTTTGGAAAACCTGAAAAAGAACCCAAACTTTATGAAAATCATGAAAACTTATTTTTGCGAAACCAATCGCAAAACCACAAAGAATTGAAATCATCCCGATTGCATAGACAACAATCAGAACCACCGCTTTCAGACAAAAAATCTGTTATGTTGCAAAAAAGTCTTTCGACTGACTCAAAAAATTCCAATCACTCAAATGTCGACAATTCCCATCTAATCAATAAGAATGATAAAAACTTGATTGATCTCGGAAGCGATATGTCTAGTTTGTCTAAAGAAAATGATGAGTTTAAAGATTCAAGAGATTCAAACTTTGAAACCAAACAAAATGATCGATCTGATGTTGCCAATTTCAAATCACCTTTAAGTCCTGGAGGTAATGCTTCAAAAGTGTCTAGAATACCAGTTGCTAATTTCAAATATCCTAATATGTCAGGTCTAAGTTCAGCTGAAAATTCTCCTTCGAAATTGTCTAATCGTTCTCAAAAAGATAATCAAAGGAGTTCAGCAAGTGATAATTCTGCCAGTGAAAATAAGGAATCTAGCACAAAAAATAAATCTGACAAAAAACCAACCTCTGTTGCTGATGAAGTTAAAAAATCTGAACCGATCAATGATCCCAAACTATCAGATGAATTGCCCGAGTATCAAAATGTACTCAAACCTCCCAGTTGTCCAAAAAAATTAAGTCCAAAAATGGGAAGGCCAGGAGAACATCCTTTAGCTCATTTGATCTCTAATGATAATGTTTTGAATAGTCCTGATTATGACATGAATATTGATTATACTAAATCTTTCGGTGGTGAATCTTTACCAATTTCTGAACAAAAACAGCTGGATTCAAATTCCACAAAATTAACAAATAACAATAACGAGGATGTACCACCACCTATTCCTAGCTTACCTGTCAATCCAAGGACACTGATAGCGAATTTTTATTATGAAAAACTTTTATCTGAACCAGAAATTCAGCAAGCATTACTTCCTCACAATCTTGAAAAAAATCCAGATGATTGTTTCAAAAAGGCACTTTTATTTCCTTTGTTAGAAATCGATCCTCCAAAGCAGTGTCTTTTTTTATTGGTTGATTCCATTGATGAAACTCCATTAATTAATTCTGGTAGCAGTTCTACTCTAACTAGAGAAAGAGAAAAGAGTGGTTCAGATTCTGGAAACAGCACAAGAAATGCCAATAGTTCAAAGACAATTGCAGAATTATTAGCTAATCATCATCATCTTTTCCCTCAATGGTTATTGTTGGTATGCACTGCACGAAAACAATCAAAATATCTTACTAAAATGTTCACAGGTAAGTTAATGTTTTTTTCCAGTGAATATTTATTGTATACTTAGTTCAATCTAACCGGTATATTTTATTTAAGGGTTCAGAAAAATCTCTCTCGATGACTTGAGGAAAAATCATGTCACATTGGATGTTCAGAGATATATTTTAGCTAGATTGGATAGTGAACCACGGCTAAGGCAACATGTTTCTCGTGATGCAGCCCAAGCATTAGATCACCTAAGAATTAAATCCAATGGATGTTTTCTGTATTTAGAAAGAGTGTTAGATGGCTTGGCAGATGGTTCAGTCGCTTTGAGAGAAATCCGTGAAATACCTGGCACGCTTAACGGTTTGTATTTATGGCTCTGTCAACGTCTTTTTCATGGCAGGAAATTCGCTAAAGTAAGAGGATTAATATTATGATTTGATATTGTTATTTGATATCACTGTTTTGCTCATGATTAATTTTTTTTAGGTTCAACCTTTGTTGAACATTTTGCTTGCTGCCAAATGTGGAGTAGATGTTGAAATGCTCTACAGGTGCTTATTGACAACTAATTACACTATTACTAGAGAAGATTTTAACAAGCGTTTACACTTATTAAAAAGGTAATGTTCTGTTATATTACTCTCCTTATTTGCAATCAATTTCATTAATAACATTGATTATGTGGTTTAAGAATTCTCACATTGGATACTTTGACGGGTGTATTATCCATTTTTCATCATTCTTTTTCCGAGTGGTTATTGGATGTAAAGCATTGTACGAGAAGATTTTTGTGTAATGCTGTATCTGGTCATACTGCGCTTGCAATGTATTATACTTTACGTGCACGTCGTCTTACACCTGTTGAAATTCATTGTCTTGTTCTACACATGACTCGTTTGGAACAACAACATAATTTAATGCGGTAATTTCATATTATTTAGATTAAATTTTATAATTTTATAAAATAAATTTCATATGTTTATTTTATTTTCAGTGATATAAAACCTACTATTGATACAACCCACGATCAGAATATTGAAAAGGGTTTGCCTTCTTCAACAACATACTCAAACTTTAAATCAATAGAGGGTGACGATCCAAACTCGCTTGATTTTCATACTCTTATTTTACTGTGGATCTTAGACTCTGGTTGCAAAATAGAAACATCATTGAAACGTCAAGTTGATAATATTGGTAAAGAGTTAGGAGGCTTAACGTGGGGGACTAGCAATCAAAATCCTTTAGATTCCAAATACAACGATAAATTATTGAATAAATCTCCATCCATTTTATCATCTACAGATAATATGCCGCGTCACAATTCCAATTATTCTCTAGGTACGATATTTAAATTTTATATTTTTCTTTTTCTTTTTATCACTTCTCATTAATTTATAATATCCAGGTGTTACGCCTTCTTCCACTACAAATAACCAAGAAATACCTGAATTTTTAACCAACTTCTATTGCCCTACTTTACCAAGAGATACAAAAGTTCTCCGTGCCCTTCTGGAAATGGGAGCTCAGGTAGAAATATGGCCTGACAACTCTACATCTTTAATTGTTGAAGATGTTAACGGTGACGAACCTGAACCAGATACTGCTGAAGGTGAAAATTCCGTAGCAGACATAAGAGCTAGTCAAGTAAATAATTTTTTTATTGAATTGTATTTTAAAATTTTTTTAGAGCTATTCATATCTAACATTTATTAATTTTAGATATCACTAGAACATCTTCTTATGTTAGAAGCCGATGAAGCGGCTGAAGAAGCAGCTTGTTTCCAAGAAGAAGCGTTTGCTTTATTCGATGTGGACCCATTAACAGGGCGTGCTCCGATACATTTGCTTAGTCAAAATGGGGATATTCATTCACTAAAATCTGCGTTGGAGGTATTTAATCCAGCTTGATGTTAATTTTCATTTTGCTCTATAAATACTGACATTCCGGATACTATTTTTCATTAGGCCTATGAAGCAGCAGGTGGTTCTTTAGAATCTTTGGAAGTAACAGATAGAGCTGGACAAACAGCTTTACAATTAGCTGCACGTGGTGGAAGAAGAGCTGCCGTAGCATTATTATTATCGAAAGGTGCTAGAGCTGATCGAGCCGATTCAGAAGGGTGGACTCCACTCCGAGCTGCTGCTTGGGGTGGTCATACTGAAGTAAGTATATTTTATTTATTTTTCCTTTTACATAAAAAAAATCTTTTCAATTATAATCTCAAACTAATTTTTTTTTTAATAAGTCATATTAATTACTATTTACATTCCAGGTTGTTGAATTGTTATTAAATCATGGCTGTGAGGTTGATTGCGTTGATAGTGATCATAGAACTGCTCTAAGGTATTCTTAGCTTCGTATTAAATAGTCATAACTCAAAGATGTATTGTTTATTTATAATTTTTATTTGTTTTATAGAGCTGCAGCTTGGTCGGGCCACGAGGAAATTGTTAAATTGCTATTATCACATGGTGCAGATGTAAATAAAACTGATTTGGAAGGACGTACAGCATTAATCGCAGCAGCTTATATGGGACATACTGAAATTGTTAATCATTTACTTGATCATGGTGCTGATATAGATCATGCAGATTCAGATGGTACGCAAATTTTAAAGAAAATGATTCTTATATTGGTATGTGAAGAAAAGCGTTTTGTACTATAAAATCAATTGAATCTACTTTAATTTGTAGGAAGAACAGCACTAGCAGTTGCCGCTCTTTGTTCGGCTGGTGGTGAAGCTGGGCGTGGAGGATGTGCTCAATTACTTTTAGAACGTGGTGCTGCTCCAGCTAGGCCTGATAAAGATGGAATGACACCTTTACTGGTTGCAGCTTTTGAGGGGCATAAGTAAGTAACTGTAATAGAATATTTGAAAAAGAAGTCACAAAAAAATGGCTGGATATTTCACAGTTGTCATTAATTTTAATTTTTAGAGAAGTCATGGAGCTACTTTTAGAGGCCGAAGCAGACCCTGAAGTATCAGATAAAGCTGGTAGAACTCCCCTGTGGGCAGCAGCTGCTGCTGGTCATGCTTCAGCAGTTCGTGCATTACTTTTTTGGGGATGTTGCGTAGATACCATAGATCAAGATGGTCGCACAGTTTTAAGCGTTGCAGCAGCCCAAGGTACTTTTTTTTTATTTACAATGATAATTTTTTTATATACCAATCTCAGGTACTGATATATATTATTTTATGATTAACAGGTAGTGTAGAAGTTGTTCGACAATTAGTTGATCGAGGATTAGATGAACATCACAGAGACAACGCCGGATGGACTCCTCTTCACTATGCAGCGTTTGAAGGTTAAAAATATTTTATTCTGGATCGATTGATTTTTCAATATTTAATTAATTTAAAATTATTGAAAACTAGGTCATTTGGAAGTTTGCGAGGTTTTGTTGGAAGCTGGTGCTAAAGTTGATGAAAAAGATAATGATGGTAAAGGTCCTCTTATGTTAGCAGCACAAGAAGGTCATTGTAGGTGGGTTTTGATTCTATTTATTAAAAATATTTAATAGACATTTATAAAATATCTAATGCTATTTTATTGCCAAAATGTTTCAATTTGACATATTTAAATTTTCAGATTATTAGAACTTCTTATTGATGAATGGTGCGCACCAGTGGACCAACACGCTCATGATGGAAAAACAGCATTGCGGTATTTAATCGAAATTATGTTTAAAAGATCTTCCTAGCTCAATATATAATACTTGATCTTATTTTTAGAGTTGCTGCTTTAGAGGGACATTATGAAGCAGTCAGAACATTGATTGAGCGTGGCGCTGATGTTGATGCAATTGATGCTGATCAGCGTAGTACTCTATATATTCTTGCTTTGGATAATAGAGTTTCTATGGCATGTTATCTTATACAAAAAGCCGGAGCCGATGTTGAAACAAGAGACAGTGAGGTAACGATTACTATTATTTATTTTTTTAATTCATTTTACTCTATTATTTTTCACACTTTGTTTATAAATATTGAAAAATTCTATTACAGGGTAGAACTCCACTACATGTGTCTGCATGGCAGGGTCATTATCAAATGGTTGATCTTCTTATTACTTTAGGTAAGTACATTATATTTTTTATTATTTATAATCGATATTATATATATCTTTTTCATAATTAAGCTAATCTTGTTCTTATTACTATTATTTTAGGTGGTTCTTGCATTGATGCTAGAGATGCTGAAAGACGGACACCGTTACATTCTGCCAGTTGGAGAGGACAAGCAGCTGTAGTTCGACTGCTGTTATCAAAGGGAGCTGATCCTAATGCTCAATGTGATCAAGGAGCTACGCCATTAGGTACTTGTCATTGAATTTTTAAACTAGTTTTGTTCATAATTAAAAGTACATAACTATATCTTTGCATTTATTCATAAGGAATTGCTTCACAAGAAGGACACGAAGAATGTGTACTGTGGTTGTTACAACATGGAGCTAATCCAAAACACTCAGATCATTGTGGTATGTATAAATATAATATATGTTTAAAAACGAAATATTCCCATCAACTTTTGCTTATTTTTACGTTTTTTCAGGACGAACTCCAGCAAAGGTGGCCTTGAGAGCTGGACACTTACATGTCTGCCGGTTACTTGAAAAATGGGGAGCTGCCCCTGTACATCAACCTTTACAACCTGAAATCGGTACCAATACAAGCGGTAAAAATATTACTCACTAAACTACATTTATCAATTCTTATTCTAAGTATATAACAATAAGCAATTAATTCATTAACAGGTTCAACTGCTGAAACTAAAGCTTGTTCAGCATCATTGAGCAACGCCAGACTTTCTCCTTTACCCGTTGTCAACCAAATTCAAGGAAAAGATTGTAAAACTCAATTTTATTTATACTCACTTTCATAAATATTTTTCATTCATAATTTTGATTAATCATCAAACATTTTGAAATTTCAGTTTCACCTGATTCAAAGAGGCGAAGTGTTCATAGTTCGAATTCTACAAAAAGTAGTTCAAATTTAACAACGTCCACTGTCAGCTCTCATCAAGAAGTTGCTCCACCAGCTCCCCCACCACATGCTCGCCTGACCTGTCCTTCAGAGCCATTGAAAGAAACATCTGCTGTATTTACTATATTACTGTTTTTTTTTAAATATATATTCACTGCCTCAATATATTATAATTTAATGTTAATGTTTCAGAACCGAGGTAATCTGGCGCTTTCTTTTGCACAACAAGTTGTAAGATGTGGCAGAAGAGGTGGAAGAAATCAATCTGGGCATGCATCTGGTATAGTTTCTCCTTTATATGCGACTCCTCCTCATAGTCCTTTGAGTGATGTTTGTAGTCCGACTCAACCCCAGCAGCTTATAAATCCAGCTGGTTTTGGTAAAAATCATTATCAATTCTGAAAATATTTTATTAAAAAAAAATAAAAAAATATATGTAAATTTATTTCTGTGTACAGGATTGCTATCGTCAATAGCGCATCAATTCTCTAGTTCTGCTACTCCAGCAAGCACAAATTATACGAGCCAATTATCATCCACGGATCGCCATTTTCACAGAGATACTCATATGCGGATAATTTTAGGACGCGAAAATAAAAATTCTCCACCAACATCAAATGATCACAGGGAAAAGTCAGTTACTCAAATTACTTTATTTTTCATATTCAATCTTAGATAAATAAATTCTTTATTTATGTTACTTCTTTGTATTTTAACCGTTGATTTGTTATTGTAAAATTTTCATTTTACGGATGGATTTCTATTGCTAAATTATCCATTATTGTCGCTAAATTATGTTATGTGCTGGCTCCTTATATATGTATATTGTGAAGTAGTTGCTTTATATAATTAATTTACTATGTTTTACTGCTTTTTCTATTTGAATGCTATTGATGAAAATATTTCTTTTCTTTTATATGGATAATATTAGCGTTCGACATTTGTTGACTTTTATATATCTAATGTGATATCGTCTCTTATTTAACATCATAATCAAGCATCTATATTTTCGCATGTTTCTTATTATTTGAAAACAAGCATGTTAATGGACTCTAATCAATTAAACTGAATTTTTAAAAACTTATTTGATAAGAATTCAATTCATTTTTGGCTTCATTTCTTTCTCACATCATGTTTTTTTTTCACTCACGCGTATTGTCCCCTACTACATCCCTACATAAAATTCTCGCTGATGGTCATCGATTAAAGACAACGGATGGGTACTGTTAATATTGGCAACACGGCTGGCGCTGCTCGCATTTCTTGCCGTAAACTTGTCGGTTCAATTGGCAAGATTGCCAGAAGAAAAAAAACCACATCCCCTATCGTGTGAGTAATCACTTTCTAAACATTGCATCATCTTCATCGAATTATTTCATTCCATATTTCCAATTACAATTCTAAAACTATCATGTAAAAAAATCATTGTCGATAAACCATATATAATGAGTTAGATGAGTATGTGAGCATATATAAATAATTCTTACTGTTTGAATATTTGATTAATACACAGTTTGGAATATTTTGTAGATATAGGGACACAATTTTATATTTAAAAGTCTAATTTGTCAAATGTTTATGTTTTTGTAAGCGTATCAATGAATTTGTATATCCGTTTTTTGTGAAATTTCAATGAATCCAAGTATTTGTAAATATATAAGGAGCCAGAAGTATATGATTTTGTTGACTACTGTTTTGACCTTTCATCTCAACTAACTTTTTTCATCTTCATCTAACAAGTTACTATATTTCGAAAATTTATTTTGTTTTAGTGTGTTATTTACTTATTGTTTTATTTTATGCAAAAAACCTGCAAACAAAAGCTTTTGTTAATAAACTTTGGCTTGCTTCAAATCTTTGCTCCATGTCTAAATTCATTTTGGTCATCACTTCAGCGATGAAATTCAAAAACTTTATTTGTTGAATCATTTAGTATATAAATCAACTTAATTAAACATATTTTATACTTATTTGTTCAGACATAGTTTGATAAATAATAATACATAATTACTTTTTCTTTAAGCAGTGGTGGAAAAACGAAGAGAAATGGAATTGTGACCAATCCTGCAATGCGTCTAGTAGCAAATGTGAAAAATGGTTTAGGTAACATTTATTCATAATTATTGAAAATATTGTTTTGGAATAGTTTTTTTTAAATATGTTTAACATTATAGATAATGCAGCAGCAAATTTAAGACGTACTGGAGTAGCATTAGCTGCATCTGCTAGCTCAAACAATCCAGCTGTCAAAACGAATGCTTTTCAATGGAAAAGAGAAACACCTTTGTGAAGACTGGTATTTTATGAAAAAACTTTTGATATATAATTGACTCTTATTTCTTCCAACATGATTATTTTAATTTAAAAGTTTAGTCATTCAATTTTTTTTTAACTTGAAAAAATACTTTTGAAATGATACCTATTCTTCTATAGTTTCTTCTCTCTGTAAAAATTTTTAAACACGGATTTCAATGTGTTTTTTAAATACCCAAATGTATTTTTTTTTCTTCATAATACTCATTAGATTATCGTTTTTTGTATATTTTAATATTTGCAACATAGAAACTGTTGAAAAAAATTATTTATTAATAATGCCAAATATATCAATATTAGTGAAATCTTATTGAAAGAGTTTTAAATTTTTTCAGTTTTTCCAAATAACAGTTTTTTGTATAATTGAATTTAAGTACTTTAATATGTTATATTGATGACAAAAAATTATGAAAGCAATAGCTTAAAAAAACTTCAATTTTTCAGCTTTAGTTTGTAATACTTGGGTTGTTTGTCGAGTAAAAATCATAAAAGCAATTATAATTAATGTTTTATTGTTATTGAAAAAATGAAAAAACTTAGTCTTAAATTGAGGATCAAATATAACAAAACTGCTATTCATGAGATTTAAAAATTTGGCGATACCATTATATGAAATGCCATAAATATTCTTATCGGTATCCTATTAATAAATATATTTGAGTTAATTATGGGCTACTTATTTATTGATAATTATATTTATGAATTGCCAATCAAAAGAATCACTATATATACATATATATTTTTCTTTAAAAAAAAACCTTAAAATTCATTAGTCACAAATCTATCATTCATTAATTAATATAATTTTATTATATTGACGAACTTATATACTGCAATTCTAATGCTATAGCAATATTTGTTTGATGTTCGATTGACTGCTTGTATATCAATAAGTTGATCCAATAAGCGTTATTTGCTTATATGAGAAATTATTAAATTAGACTGATTGATTTTAATTTTATAATATTGACTAAACGTTCGCTATAATTAGGTTAGTTATTTGTGTATCATATACTTGCTGCATTTTCATTTTCGACATTCTCTCGTTTACTTGTGATAATTTGATTCAGCGAAAACTGCACCAATGGCCTCTATCTCTTATTTAGGTTTTACGTGATAAGAAATGAAAATGTTGTGATCTCCATTTTGTAAATATTATATAAACACTTTATATAATATATATATTTTTAATAAATCAAGAATTATATGACTATTTATCATGATTTTCCCATATATTAGAATTATGTGTATTTATGCATCAATTGCTCTTTATGATTTTATTTATTTATTGAATTTATAATCGCACACCAAATTACTCATGATGTAATTTTCGTAAATTATTAAAATGATTTTCTACTGTTGTAGTTTTTGAAAAAATTTTGCCAAATACTATTTTTTAAGATTTAGATTATTTTTTTTCTTCGAGATAATTTTAAGATTGAACAAATTACTGTCCTATTATAGTAAAAAATATATATGAATGCAAATTTTGACATTGGTTATAAAATATTCTTTCATGTCGCTGTAATTACTTATATCTAAAGTGGTTATAGACTTTCAAGACCTTGCAGTACAATTTCGACAATGATAAGATTGAAAGTGTTCATGTGTGTGAATCGATTTTGATAA
Source organism: Hydropsyche betteni (assembly GCA_028571205.2). Lineage (NCBI taxonomy): Eukaryota > Metazoa > Arthropoda > Insecta > Trichoptera > Hydropsychidae > Hydropsyche > Hydropsyche betteni. Next base: position 2,255,428 of record JAOXNN020000039.1, on the reverse strand, counting down.
TAAGTATAAAAAAGAATCAATACATGTCAATTGAATTCAACGAAATTGTACTACGGCCTTGAACTGTATGTAATTTTTCTATTGTCAGCAGCAAAATATTTAAAGCGTGAAATGTAATATAGGTCAATACTAGTTGTATCTCTAGATGGCTGAATCTTAACAGATTTATTTTTGTGAAAGAAATTTTTTTCCCATGAACAAGATTGTGGTAGACTCTTGAACCCCAAAATTATTCCAGCTGAAAATGCAGATTTTTTTTAAATGTGTTATTAGAAACCGAAGTCAATAATTTTTAATGATTCTTCAGTGTCGCACAGTATTAATGTATTTGCTAAATTATCTAAGGGCAGACTTTGATTTTTATTTATGAAAATTGTACACATAGTATAGTGATGAATTATTCATTTTTAACAAATACGTCAGTAGTGCCAAATAAAAAAAGTGAAATGCCATATGTAAATATCCTAAAAAAAATATTATAAATATACTATTTTGATAACTAAAATTATAATATTAACTTCAGCAAATATACCACTGTATTTATTCCTTATACTTAAAGAGAAAAATGGATTTTTGTATTTATTTGTTTCATTTTAATCTCAGTATTTTGGTTTATTTTAAAATATTTCATTTATCAATATAATTGATTATATGTGATAATTTTGTGACTCAAACATATTATTTGTATAAATGCACGATTACTATTGTTCTACTGATATATTTATGTGTGCATATTGTTTGTTGGAATTCTTATCTACTGTATGATTTCACTGTTTTCTATTTCAATCTGAAAAACTCATTGTTGCATTTTTTTTGATCAGTTCTACTTTTTTTATATTAAAACTTTTGTGAATACTTAGATTTAGCTATACATATATAATTGATTTTTCAGGTAGATTTTAAAGCTATAGTTATATGGAAAAGTTTATATATTCATGAAATCAAAATAAAGTCGAGCACTTCAATGGTTATTCGTAACGTTATAAATGTATTCTTTTCTATTTTTACTTTTATAAGCTGAAATCTGTGATTTTGTTTATCTCATTTAACATTTCTTAAATATTCCTTAGTTTTTAAATTAATACACAATATTGAAACATAGTCTTTAATTTATCACTAGTTTATTTTTTATATTTTAATAATCAGTATTAAATATTTCTTAAATTTCCATCAATATTGTTGAAATTCCGCCTTCTGCAAAATAAATACGTAATCTATTTATATATCGTATTAAACGCAATAAAATCATATGAAGTATTTATGAAAGTGCTTGACGAATTGACAGTTCAATAATAACCCCACGAGAGCCTTTAAAATATTTTTTAACAAATATCTCCATATTTTTCAAGTATATGTTTTGTCGATGATGTGCATGAAGTATCACAACATCATCATAGTCAGTTTTGATTAATTTTAAGTATGCATACTATTGTGAAATAAATGATATTTATAAATTGAATACAGTAAAAATATGTAGTTACCATTTAAGTAAAATCTCTGCAATAATTATAAAAATAGAATGAGATATTGTATCGTAAATAAACATAAAAGAAAATATGTATTTAATGGATATTTGTTTTATTTTAACATAAAAAAGGGTATTCTCGACCAAAATATTTATATTCAAAAGTTTTTTGATAAGGACCAATTCCAATCAGTATACAATGAGATAAAACGCTATCTACATTCATTTATCGTGATATATGAATTTTACATTGTGTGTATATAATTCCTGCATCTGGACGCATCATTATTGTATTTCATAACAAGCATATAAAGTAAGATTCTGATATATTTTTTAATTCAATCGCTAATTCTTAATACCATAATTTCTTTTCAGTTTTAAAATGGCGAACAATTCCAAAACTTGTCAAAAAACTAAGGACATGAATAATCAGTACGTTGTTACATTAAGTTATGATTGTTTTCTAAGACTCGTTTGTAGCAGGAAAAATTTAGGTCTTTTTCAGAAATTCCATCTTCAAGCGATGGAGAATTTATGAAAACAGTTTTGGATTCGATGGATTGCCCTATTTGTTTAGATTTTCTCCAACCGCCAATATTCATGTGTGTGACTGGGCATCACATATGCGATAAATGTCGACAGAAATTGTCGATAGAAATATGTCCGATTTGCAAAGCAGATATTACTAATCAAAGAAATTTTGGCTTAGAAGCGATTGCTATTAAGGTTACTAAATTACTCTTATTATATCATCTTTATGAATAATATATTTTTGAAGTGTTTCATTTTCAATGCTTTAAACACAAGCTAATTACATGTGTTCAATAACAAAGAATAGGATTATAAATATGCCAACATGAATTTTAGGTAATATCACCATGTCCTAATAAGTCGAATGGTTGTGATGTGTTTCTTCCGATGGGCAAAATCGAACTTCATGTAAAATCATGCAAATATACTTGTATTCCATGTCCTTTCAGAAGAGAACTTGGAAAATGTAATTCACACAGTGGTAATTAAATATATTCTTTAATTTAATATTTTCTATAGTGCATTAATTAAAAAATCAATAATTTTATCTTAAACAGTTGCAATCCCCAAATTAGAATTGCATTTTGCTAAACAGCATCCGAAGAATTTATTGTTGAATCTCGAAGAAGAGATCGTCATAGAAAAAATAAATCTATCAACAGAAACTTTTGATTTAAAATTGATAATTTTTGAAAAATGTTTCTTTACGTATATTTTTAAAATCGATGTAGACAAACAAGTGGCTTTTTGGGCAGTACAATGGGTTGCATCCCTTGAACAAAACCGTTCCATGATGTACGAGTTTTTCTTTAATGATAAAAGCCACATAAACAGAATAAATTTCTCTGTGAAATGTGATTCATTGAAGAAAACTTCTAAAGAAATATTCGAGAGCGGCAATTGTATAGCAATTCCTTTGAATGTTCTTAGAAATTTCATACACAACGATGACTTATGTTTTAAGTTATTCCTTAAACCAATTACTCCACGTTCAGGGCGTTTAGAAGAAAAACAGGCAAACAAACGAAGAAGCAAATCTGCTCAAAAAAATCTTAAAATGTTAACTTCAAGAACTGATAATGTATAAACAAAGTCAAAAGTAAGTGTAAGTAACTAATTTAATTTAAATTTAATTGTTTCTGTTTAATTTAATCAGTACAAAATATTTATATTATCATTTTATGAAAACTATGATAGAATATGTTTTTACTTTTATAATAAATTTTTTTTTTAAATCTTGAACTCAATACTCATTTATATCCATTATTCAAATTAAAAATTTCATCATATGAAGCCTTTATAATTTCTAAAGAAGGACAAGATCTTTTCTGTTCACAGATGCTTAAGAATTTTGTATTATTGCAAATGACCGCTGCTAATGAAATTGTTTCTCGTCATTCATCTATTAACTTCCTATCCTGCTTAAATGATGGATTTACAAAAATACGTTCGAAAATGTTATACAATTTAAAGTATTCAAAATAAATTATTTGAACGTTTTATCCTTATAGGAGAAAGAGTTGTACATTTCAATATTTGTTTTCAATCTTTGTTTTTAGCTCTGACTCAACTACTTATCTGATATAATATCTTGTATTAATAGCTCTGAATCATTACTAATGTAAAATTGGAGCATAATTTGGGTTTATAAATGACAGAAATGGATAAAGGCAATAAACGGACATATTTCAATACTTAAAATTATTAATATTGAATAATTTTGAATATCAGTATCATTATTTTATATTGCAAAAACTGATTTATTTTATACTACATCGGAATATAAAATTTCGATTTCAACATTCCCTTATATTACAGATTTTTTAATTAAAATATTTAAATGGACAAAGGTTTGAGAAAAAATGAAAAATGTATAATATATTTTAGACATTGTTTGAAGTAAATGATTCTCAACAAATATTTGAAGAAAATGTTGTCAAAACTCAAGTAATTTTTATCAACGTTAATTCTTTGAAATATTGGTTATTAGATAAAAATGATATCATTAAGTTTTACGGGAGAATATTCTCATTCCGAGGATTAGTGAGAAATCGATTTTTTTTACATGGTGCATTAATCATGTTTTCTGAACAGGTGGGGATATCTAATTGTTATCAACAATGTGATAAGATAAGATAACTTGAGCAGAAAACCTGTTTTTTGAAAAACCATCTTTAGGTTACGAATAACTATAGAATTACTCCGTTCAAAATACTATTAATTCATGATACTTTGAAATATATCTACGCTCAGTCAATTCAGTTCAGGTATTTTCTACATATTTTATAATCTTATGAATACATAACCACTTTAACATACTATTATATTTGATATATATAATTATTGATTGCCCTTCCCTCAAAATCCAATTAATAATTTTTTTTTTCATATAGTATTACGATTGATCTTAAAAAGGTAAAATGATTCATCGAATTTATTTGATATTTGTAATAATTTCAATCTTCAGAATATGCATAGCTGCTGACAGTTAGTACATTAAAGTCAAAATTCTCAAATTAATATTCAATTATTATACTTTGAATATATTTATGTATTTTAATAGACGAAACATCTACTTTGCCACCATCATCTACTCAGCTACCTGAAACAGATTTGATATGTAAAAAATGTAAATGTGACTCAAATTTAGTAGACTGTTCATCTTCAAATATATCTACATTTTTCAGTGTACCTGATTGGACTGGTAAGAACAATATATAATTTTTTATTATTATAGCTGTGCCATTTTTGTGACAAATCACATAACACAATATAAATTTATAACATCTTAAATGAAAAATTGTCAAAATTTTATGAAAACATTGCCATTTTAAAATTTTGAATGTAATTTATTAAATGATTTAACTGAGTAAGCTTTATCAGAAACTGTTTTCTAGGAATAAGGAGTGGCGACTATAAAACAATAAACATGAGTCACAATAGCTTCACCACAGTAACACCATTTGTTAATCTCACAGTGGTCATATTAGATTTATCTCATGGAAACATTAACGAGATAGAAAAAGCCAGTTTTAAATACTTGCAAAGCATGGAAGAACTCGATTTGAGTTATAATAATATTTCATCAATTGCTTTGTTCCCAGATGTTTTTAATGTGAGTTGAAAATTGTTCATTTATATTTAAATTTGGATAAAACTTATAATAAAATGGTTTTATTAATTTTTCAGGGTCTATATTTACCGGAGAGGTACACTCCGCTGAGGTCTCTTCAAGTTCTCAAGCTCTCATACAATGACATCCATTCATTAAATTCAGATATATTCGAACATATACCACAACTAATTGAATTACGACTCGATGGAAATCCTCTTAAAGTGATTGATCATCCTACAGTTATAGCTATTTCCTCTTTGAGCGGACTTAAGGTAATTTTGAGAACAAACATTTCATTTGTAAAATTTTTTTTCAATTCAATCGTATGCTTTTTATAAATCTAACAATTTTATTACAGAAATTGGATCTAAACAATTGTCAATTGAAAGATTTACCCCAATACTTCTTACATTCACCAAGGTTTTTGGAGTGGTTAGATATTTCTTCAAATCTATTCATAAATGTACCAGAAGCTCTCGGTGAAGCTCAATCTCTGAAATATTTGGACATTTCTAAAAACCCTATCAAATACATAGAAGTGAATTCGACTACATACACGTAAAATAAATATCAAACATTTTATAGAAATTATGTTCTAAAGTCTACATATTTAATTTTTTTATTATTTCAGTCCATTCCGTCGCATGTCTTATCTTAATGAACTGCACATGTGCTACATGCCTGAATTGAAAGAAATAAAAGCAAAGTCTATGTCTGGTCTAGTCAAGTTATCAATATTACATTTGAATAACAATCCAGCATTATCAAAGATTGATGCAGCTGCTTTCGAAAGCGATGATCCAGACGGTGAAGGAAAAATTTGGCCTCCATTAGTCGAAGTAAAATATGAATTCTATGTTGTTCTTTTATTATTAAATGACTACAATCATTAAAAATATATGATATTACAGCTGTATCTCGAAAGAAACAATTTGTCGAACATCGAAAACACTTTGATTGGACGTTGGGATAATTTGAAAATCATCGACATCAGACACAATCCATTTTTATGTGATTGCACAACCCAATGGATGGTGAACACATTAGCTTTGGTTATCTTGGAAACTAATAACAATTACACCTCCGACATTATGTATGAAATCCATCAATCAATTTAATTTATTTTAATAAGTACCTACAAATTTAAGCATATTCCTTACCTAACGTAAATGATTTCGTTTTTGATTGTTTTTACGTAAATGATTTTATCAAATGATAATAATGATATTAAAGTGGAAATCGCTTAATGTGAAAAATCGTTTAACAAGAAATAATACTTTGCTACTGACAGAATATTGTGTACGTATATAATAACGTCTTCTAACATGAAATTATTTTAACACAAAAACACATTTTGGTATTTTCAGTTTCGTGTTAAACGTTTTTCATTTTAATTTGAAAATTTTGAAAATTCTAAAAAATTTTCACTTACGTCATTTAGGCAAACGTCTCGTGTCGCTCTTTAGTAGCGAGCATTCGTTGCACAATTTTTTCAGTCTTACAAAAATCGGACTACTAAAGTTTAAATTTCTCTTTCAAATGAAAAAAATATTTACTATCGACGCAAGTTTACCAACTCATAACTCTTTCAGCTGCCATGAACCAATCGAAATGAGAGGAAAATCGATGATCCACTTGGAAGAGATTCACAATCACATGAGATGTTCAGATTCATACGGCAATAGACCTGAAAAAGACGCGGCTTTCCTCGTCGGCGCTTTGATAGGTAAATTATCGGAATCGATAGTGGAATTTCTCAAACAATACAATTTCGTGCTTTTCATAGGAGCTTTGATTGCGATGCCCATTATTATGGGTGCGCTCTTATTGTACAGAAGAGGATATTTCAAATGGTGCCATGGAGGTGGTCCGGCCGCTTTTTCGAGAACTTTTTACAAGAGAACCGATACCAACGACTTCTTATAAATTCTTATTGAAATTGTCTATAGTTTTAACGATTTAAGTGTGTTAAATAGGTGCGTCCGGTTGAGATTTTTGAATATAAAATTTTTAAGAAATTATGTGTGAAATTAAACTTTTTTTATATTTGTCTTATGTGAAAATAAATATAATTATTTAAACATCATGTGTGTTTCTATTTTTTTGAATTTGGTGGTATTAGTAATAATTTTTATAATGTTTTTGAATGTCGGGATTTCGCGAGCGCATACAATTTGTCATAAGTTATAATAATTGTCTTACATAAGTTTGCTCATAATTTGGACAAATAGGATTTTCGAAGTCCTAAAACAGTCACTATCAAGAATAGGATTGTAAAAACATAGATCAAGATCACTAGACGATCACGTCGTACGGTAACCGAGACCAGATCTGTCGTGTTCAAAATTGGCGCTGCTTTGTAGTATAGTTTTGGTGCAGTATTGCCACTGGACGCGTTGATTACTGTAATTTTTTAATATTTACATTGGCAACACTGAACGTGATAAATTCAAACACGGCTAACTTTAGCTAAACAAACTCAAATTATGATAACTTAGCGATAGTTGGAGGAGCCAGTCGGCATGAGAGAAAATAAAATCGATTTCGATGATTTGATTTGTCGAAAGGTGACCAGGTTTCGAAAATGTCAAAGGAGGATACTTTGGTAAAAATAGATTTAAAAAATAGTTCAATAAAATTCTTTATTGATCGTATTGTTTGGACGCGAAATAAATAAATATAACTGATTTATCAAAATGTTAATGATACAACTTTGCCAAAAAAACAGTTCAAAGTTCAAAAACCTTTAGAAAACTACTGAAATTTTACTTATTGTTGGTTATTTGATGCAACTATTATAGTTTAACTCAACAATATTTATTGATTCTTTCGATTTTTATGAGTAATTCTTTATTTTTCTTCAAAAAATTCAAGAACGATTTCCAATCTAGATTTATATTTCAGTAAACCCCCTATAAAGTCATTTTTTTCAAATTTATTTAAATTTGTTTCAAATATACTTGAAAAAAACAACACATGAAAATGTCCGAAAAAAAAAAACGAAACGAAACGTTTCATTTATTGATTTCCCTAAATTCCTCGAACCTATCTCGATGTTATAGGGATGTTTACTGTACTTTGAATTTTTACTTTTTTCAGACAGCATATCTTGCTTCAGGCGACTAGACGTTCGCCCGAACGCCACTAGCACACAGAGTTCCGAGTTTCTCACCTCCACTGATTTCAAGATAAAGAGTTCTTAAATAGAAAAAAATTACCTAAACACACAAACAACTTCGAAAATCGCAAAAACACTCGAAAAGATTCGAAAACATGGGCGTGCGGCGAACGCGTTACGACCGCGTCGCCGGCTACGACGAAAGACGAACGAACGGGCGGATGACGTGTGACGTGTCTGACCGATCGTGTGAAGTATAGTTATAGTTTAGCGTCGAGCGGTCGGAAGCGTCGGCATGAGCGGCCGCCGCGACAAGAAGGAGGAAGAGGAGGGGGGCGCGCTGGGGGCCCTCGGCATGTGGGGCGAGGGGGGCGCAGGCGCGGGCGTCGCCGCCGACCGCAGCAGCGTCCTCCAGGAGGCGAAGCGCTTCCACGAGTCGCCGGTGGAGCCCCGCCGCTGCTGCGTCACCCTCACGCGCCTCCTGCTGCTGCTGAACAGGGGCGAAGCCCTCACCACGAGGGAGGCCACCGACGCCTTCTTCGCCGTCACCAAACTGTTCCAGTGCGGCGACGTGGCGCTCCGCCGGCTCGTCTATCTCGCCATACGCGAACTGAGCCATTCCGCCGAAGATGTCATCATCGTCACTTCTTCGCTCACCAAGGACATGACGGGGGCCGAAGACGCCTACAGGGCGGCCGCCATCCGCACGCTGTGCCGCGTCACCGACGCCGGGATGCTGCACGCTTTAGAAAGGTATATGAAACAGGCTATAGTCGATCGCAGCGCAGCCGTCAGCAGTGCTGCACTCGTCTCCGCACTACACTTAGCTTCGGCGCCTCCTCCTCGGAACGCTGCCGACCTCGTCAGACGATGGGCCAACGAAGCTCAAGTAATAAACTATCCCTTATCTCTATTCATCGTACAATTTCCCTTTAACATAAAATTATTTTTTAGGAAGCCGTAAATTCAGAGAACGTTATGGTGCAATATCATGCATTGGGAGTCTTATACCACATACGGAAATCGGACAGATTAGCCGTCACCAAACTAGTGGCCAAATTGACTCGCATGGCTCTCAAATCACCATACGCCATATGCATGCTCGTACGAATCGTATGCAAACTTTTGGAAGAAGAAGACGCAAACGGTTTAAATATATACTTAAATTATGATCGCTTTATTTATCGTTACGTTGTTTGATTATTTTTCGTTTCGCAGGCGGCTCCACCGATTCTCCTTTATTCAATTTCGTCGAGTCGTGTCTGAGGCACAAATCTGAAATGGTGATGTACGAAGCGGCCCACGCGATCGTCAATCTGAAGAGAACGACGAGCCGGGAACTGGCTCCGGCCGTCAGCGTTCTGCAGCTGTTTTGTTGCTCTCGAAAGCCGACTTTGAGGTTCGCCGCCGTGAGGACCCTGAACCGAGTGGCCATGACGCATCCCGCCGTCGTGACCGCGTGCAACTTGGACCTCGAAAATCTGATAACCGACTCCAATAGGTCGATAGCGACGTTAGCGATCACGACGCTGTTGAAGACCGGCGCCGAAAGTTCGGTCGACCGGCTGATGAAACAGATTGCAACTTTTGTGTCAGAAATATCCGACGAATTCAAAATAGTCGTCATTCAAGCCATAAGAGCCTTATGCCTCAAATTTCCGAGGAAACATTCCGTTCTCATGAGTTTCTTATCCAGCATGTTGAGAGACGAAGGTGGCTTGGAATACAAAGCTTCCATCGCGGACACTATCATAACCATAATAGAAGAGAATTCCGAAGCAAAAGAAACTGGCCTCGCTCATCTCTGCGAGTTTATCGAAGATTGTGAACACACGTCGCTCGCCGTTAGAATTTTACATCTTTTAGGTAAAGAAGGCCCGAGAACGAAGCAGCCGTCTCGCTATATACGTTTTATATATAACCGAGTTATATTAGAAAATGCGAATATCAGAGCGGCCGCTGTTGCGGCTATGTCCCAATTTGGAGCTACGTGCCCGGATTTGTTGCCCAACATCAAGGTTTTACTCGCTAGGTGTCAGATGGATTCCGACGACGAAGTCAGGGACAGGGCAACTTATTACAGCTCCATTTTAGAAAGTGAAGAGCGATCTTTAATTAACAATTTCGTCGTAGAAATTCCTCAAATATCCATTCCAGCTTTGGAAAGATCTTTGAAAGAACATTTACAAAAAGATCCTAATTTGCCATTCGATATTAAGACCGTCCCCATAGCTACTCCCAAGTCTCTCGTGGAAGAGGCGACGCAAAGAAACGGTCTGGAAGGTATGCTTATTACGTCTTCCAATTTACCGAAACCGCAGCAAATAACAAAAGAAGAAGCGTACGCAGAAAAACTTAATACTATACCTGGTATATCTTTTTGCGGCTCGTTGTTCAAGACTTGCGAACCCATCGAGTTGACTGAGTCTGAAACCGAATATACCGTTAAATGTATCAAACACGTTTACGCTAATCATCTTATATTACAATTTGATTGTTTAAATACTATGAACGATCAGATATTAGAAGAAGTTCATGTAAGATTAGAAATGCCCGAAGGCTACAGGCTTTTAAGAGAAGTTTCTTGTGAAAAGTTGCCATATAATCAAAAAGGTACAGTATTTTCTATATTACAATTTCCGGATGACGTAGCTTCGAGTGCTGGGGTATTTGGTGTCACTCTTAAATTCATCGTCAAAGATTGCGATCCCAACACAGGAATACCCGACTCCGACGATGGATATTCGGATGAATACATACTAGAAGACTTAGAAGTTACGGTTAACGATCAGATTCAAAGAGTGAAGAAGGTCAATTTCAATTCGGCATGGGAGAATTCGAACTCTGAAGGATACGTCGAAGTCGAGGACACCTACGCTTTGACGACTGTACCTACACTACAAGAAGCCGTAAAGAATATAATCCAATTTTTGGGCCTGATGCCGGCCGAAGGTTCAGAAAGGGTGGCTGATGGAGCGTCGGTGCACACACTATTGTGTGCCGGGTACTTTAGAGGAGGATTCGATATTCTCGTTAGATCTAGACTTGCCTTGAGTGACGGTGTGACGATGCAATTGACGACACGGTCACCGAGTCCGGACGTAGCTGAACTTATAACTTCTGCCATAGGATAATCTCTTACTAGTCTTTACGAATTCAAGCAACAACATACAAACAATCACCATTTAGTGATGTTGATATCAGGTTATTTGTATCTTTCCTTTGAAATCTACGTCTGACGTTTAAATTATGATAAATGTTTATCTATGTATAATTTCTATATTTTTTATATATTCTAGTTTTGTATAATTTATTTTTCAAGACATGATTGAATGGTTCTTTTTAATTGTTTTTATTCACGCGTTTTGAATGTGTTTAAATTCAAAGCTGTTTGTGTTGAAATTTTGCTTATTCATTTTATGTATATATCATATATCGTATTAAAATAAATTTTTTTGAAAACATCATTCAAATTTGTTCAGACGCCCTTAAGCTTAGGAGTGCTCGGTGATGAAAATATAATTTTTGTATATTTTCGTATTGAAACAATCCAATATTAATGATAAATCTAAGTATGTTTGGTGCTTACTTATAATATTATATTAATAAATCATCAAATTCAGAACGATCTAAAGATTGTTTAATTGCAATTTTTTTTCATGATGCACATGGGGATGAATAGAATACCTTTTGTGATACTACAGTTTTATTGTATTTAATTTCATGGCATTTATACAACATGGTCACTGGTTTTACTTTTTTTTATAAACATAAATGTTAATTCATAGTTGTGAAATATAATGGATATCTAGTTTGTTGTACAAATAAAACTATAAGTTACAAATTGATTTAGTTTGATTTAATCACAATACTCGTATATTTTAATATATTTGAAAATGAAAACAGAAATTATTCACAAAAAATGAAAGTTTTACAAAATTATTAAAAACAAACATAAATTCTACTAATGTGGTTTATTCGGCTGAAGAGAAGGTGACAAATTTTTCCCCAGCACATTTTCTTGGTACACAAGCTTTTTTACATTGGTAGGATCATTGAGTGCTGCTTCTTCAGTTTTCCTATCCACTCTTTGTTCCTGTATAGCCTCTGAAAAGTCACAAAAGAACTTTAACTCTATAATTAATAAACCCAACAATCAAATCGTTAGTGAAACTGAAACATTACTATTGTACGGAGTGTATTTATCGGACAACAAATTTTCTAAATTGTATCCAATAATTCCAACTAAAGCTGCGAACGGCAATGTAATATACGGAGCATTAGTTCTTACGAATCGTAGAATAATTGGCCACATCTAAACACAAAAAGTCATGAAAATACTCCAGATTGATTATAGAGAGTGATTTGTATAGACTTGTTTACGTTTCATTGATAAAATAACAGCACGAGGAATTTATAGCACCACACCGGCAAAGAGCGACGACTGCCGGCAGATTGCGCAACCAAAAATGACAACTCGGCTCATTGTCAGCTGAAGGCACATGGACACATAGTTTGAGTGTTTAGAGCCGAAAGGTTATGCGTTTTTGGCGCGTTTATACACCACTGCACAATTGAAGTTCTAAAAATTTATAATAAATGATTTTTAAATCTATGGGTTGTTGGTGATATTGTTTCGTGCTGTTAAAAAGATCGATACTTTGTTCTAATGTATGAAGTACAAATATCAAAACAATACGTTAAAAATATGAAAATGAAAATTATTAACATAATGACAGTGATAATTAGGGTTTCGAACCACCGGACTGAACTTTAATCTTAAACCGCTAGAAACTGAAATTTTTGCCGAAACAAAAACCGAAATTGAACTGGAAAATATATCGGTTGATTTCGATTCGGAAATTTTTTAAATTTTCTTACCATCATATCCAAAGATGTACAATCATTTTTAAATATTTACGTGTGTAATGGCGAGTTATATTTTATTTCGTTAAAAAAAATTAGGTATACATATTAATATTCGGTAAATGGCAACATTGCTTACGTTTGCGCGCGAAGTGTCAAATTGACAAGTGACGTTTAACCCCGTCGAATCTAAAAATGAATTCGAACTCCCCGTGGGTGGAAAAGCACCGTCCCGTGACCCTGGACGACGTGGCCGGCCACGAGGCGGCCGTCTCCCGCCTGAAGGCTTTCGCGGCGAACGGAGGAGCGCCCCACCTGCTGCTGGCCGGCCCTCCGGGCGTGGGCAAGACCAGCGCGGTCCTCTGCCTGGCCAGGCACCTCTTGGCCGATTCGTATCGCCACGCCGTGCTGGAGCTGAACGCTTCCAACGATCGAGGCATCGACGTCGTCCGTAACAAAATCAAGATGTTCGCCCAACAAAAGGTTTTCTTCGTGAACGTTTGCATACCCATACTGTAATTTACACCGGTGCAATCTTTTTTCTTGCGGGGCACACTAACCATATTTCTAAAATTTCGCGGTACACCTACCAGGGTGACCATATTTCGTAGAACTTAAGACAGAACAAATGAAAATTGTACCCTTGCCCCTATATGAAAAAATGTTTTGTACATCCAATAATTTTACAATTTTTATCTCAAAGAACTATTAACGTCATTGAAATTTTTTTTAGGACGTACAATTGTATAAAATTAAAATTTTATAAAATTGGTATAGCGCCACAGATGATTTTTTTTTCTGAAACATGTAAAGTGAAGAATAAATTATATACAATATTTTTAAAAGGTATTTTCAGTTTCTTTTGATCACAAAAGTAATGTGCAACTAAAATTATTGTTTCTTTCACTTTCGTTTCTTCTTTTACAAAGTTACAGATTTTTTTCTAACAATAAGTACAGTAAATTGTAATTTTATGAAAACGATAAAATAAACGCTAACACACAGAAAATGTCATTCTAGGTAGACATGACCAGACATGGGTCATTCTAGGCACACCAACAATATAAAATTAAAATATATTTATAAAAACGTGCTTTTCTTTATATAAATTATATTAATTTCATATTATTTGCTAATTATTTGAATTTTTTATTGTATTTAGATATGCGTCGCGGCATAGCCAACATCGTCTTGCGGCACACCGGTTGTGGAGCATTGATTTACCCTACAGATTTTAACTGTCTTTCAGGTCACTCTACCGCCGGGTCGTCACAAGATTATCATTTTAGACGAAGCCGACAGTATGACGGAAGGTGCTCAGCAAGCGTTGCGCAGAACGATGGAATTGTACAGCAATACGACACGTTTTGCTCTCGCGTGCAATAACAGCGAGAAGATCATTGAACCGATACAGTCCAGATGTGCTTTGATTCGCTTTTCCAAACTCACCGACGCACAAGTGTTGGCCAAAGTGAGAACAGTTTATGTTGTTTCAAAATTCCATTCATTTCTGCGATATTTATTGATTATTTTGTAGGTGATAGAAGTATGTAAAAAAGAAAGTTTGTCATATACCGAAGATGGCTTGGAAGCAGTAGTGTTTACTTCTCAAGGCGATATGCGTCAAGCGCTCAACAATTTACAATCTACGGCCAATGGTTTTGGGCACGTGAACGGAGAGAATGTGTTTAAAGTTTGTGACGAACCTCATCCTCTTCTCATAAAAGATATGTTAGAATATTGCGCCAACAGCGATATCCAAAGCGCTTACAAGGTATTAATTCAAATAATAATTTAATAAAAACTTTTATGCCCAATTTGTATTGTTTTAGGTTTTATCAAAGTTGTGGAAACTGGGATACGCCGCAGAGGATATCATAGGAAACATTTTCAAAGTGTGCAAGAATCTAAACGTAGACGAAACGTTGAAATTGAATTTTATTAAAGAAATCGGTTTCACCCATATGCGAATAGTGGACGGTTTAACTTCTCTTTTACAATTGTCTGGTCTTTTAGCTAAATTATGCCAAGTTGCTAAAGGGATAAATTGAAATTGAAATTGAAATTTTTTGTCTTCACTCACATCATTATGATCACAAAAAGTATACAAGACAAAATTATGTTGTGTCTAATCAAGTATATTTTCACCTTTTTTCATTCATATTTATACACATATTTTTATGAATAAAAATCCTAAAAAATATAAATTTGTGTTAATCGTTTTATGAATATTCAACGATTTTCTCTTAAGATAAACTTAAATCGTGTTTACAAATAATGTGTGAAAAGTGGGGTTCTATAAATTTTCACTATCAAAAAATTAATTGAACGAATGTTGATCTTTATATTTTTCTCTTGCATTGTTTTTTTCCTTGGAAACATGAAACGATTCATAATTTAACATTTTACATTATTGTCAATTCTATTATAAAAATTTGTAAGTGTAATGATGAGAAATGATTAAAAAAAAAATCTGGGGAAGGAAATTTTCGAGGTGAAAATGGTGTTAAGTGATATTTATTCTATGAATATTATAGTAACAAACATCTTTTCAAGTCATCGTATAGCCTTGAATAATTAGCAACTTCAAATAAAAGTAAACAAACATCAAGTCATCTAACTATGTTTGAGGGACTCGACAGTAAATAGTGCTAAGCAACATTTGTCACTTTTGGAGATATTAAGAAAAACAGTTTACACGCATTTAGATGCAAATAAAACTGGAAGTAACCCGACACAATACTGACATATTTTAAAATAATGTGGAATTATTTATTAATTTCTGTAGTAAAAATGCTAATTTTTGTAGTAAATAAAAGAAACTCAATTTTATAATTTTGGCGCTTAGAACTATTTACTGCCGAATCCCTCATTTCATAACAACAGTAATCAGGCGATTGCCTAAACGACAACATAACACACGATACTAGAACACACCAACAGTAGAACACATCTACAATAATGTGTCCTAGTACTGTTGGCGCGTTCTATTATCACGTCACCTACTATCGTTTAGATATACGTTTAGAAACCATTTCAATTCAATCATTTTTTATAACAAACAACGCAATTCAGTACATGGCCGTCATTGACGGCGTTACGAACGGTGGGCGCGGCGGCGGGGCGTCATTCGCCGTTTGACGCTCGTCGCTTGGTCGGTATTTCTCGATTTGTTGAATCAGTGGTGAATCATTAACTTCGTTTTTGTGTTTTTTTCAATTATCCCGTCGTTTTAGGCGAACTTTCATCGAACAGCATTCGAAAATACCAAAGAAAATGGATATAAAGAGGCTCCGGGCGGTTTTCGAAACCAGGACACTTATTGCACCTTTAGTTCTTTTGTGTTGTGGATTCTCTTCAGGTGATTATATATTTTTCATAAGTATATCAAGTTCATTTATTGCAGTTTAGTTTGTTCTGTATATATTTTTGGTTGAATATGTATTATATCTAACATTGACAATGAATATGATTAAGTCAATCGCTCAATTGTTACAGTCAATTGTATATGAATTGTCATTTTTGACAATGAGATGCCTGTTAATTTTTCTTTTCAGTTGAAATTATATAGCAGTGAATTGATTTTTAGATGCATTTATGAGTAATTCAGAAAATTGTTTGTGAAAAAGATATTTTTGACTCGACTGTAGTAGATTTCTGTTTCATTCAATTAATTGATTCATTATGAATGTTTTTTTTTTTCGTTTTTTAGTTGTTTGTCAACGT
Source organism: Hydropsyche betteni (assembly GCA_028571205.2). Lineage (NCBI taxonomy): Eukaryota > Metazoa > Arthropoda > Insecta > Trichoptera > Hydropsychidae > Hydropsyche > Hydropsyche betteni. Next base: position 2,238,607 of record JAOXNN020000039.1, on the reverse strand, counting down.
ACTCCTACAATTTCATATATAACTCAAGAACAAGTTAAGGATATTGGAGGTACTGTCGAATTAGAATGTTCAGTTCAGTATGCACAAGATTATTCAGTCCTTTGGGTATGTTCATTTTTATTTTCCAATAATTTTTTTTCATATTCTAACAAATTTTTTTTCATTAGGTTAAATCCGATGGGAATAAATTTCAAGATTTCTTGCCTATTTCAACGGGAACAACTTTGATCATTAAAGATTCTCGCTTTTCACTTCGTCTCGATAGAGCGTCATCAACGATAACACTTCAAGTATGTAAAAAACATGAAAAAAATGATCTATAATATTTCCATTTTTATATCGTTTACGATTTCAGATTAAAGACATACAAGAAACTGATGCTGGATGGTACAAATGCCAAATATTGCTGTCGACAACAAACAAAATATCAGCCGAAGTAGAGTTGCAAGTCAGAAGACCTCCGATTATCTCCGATAATTCTACTCGATCCATAGTCGTCCATGAAGGAGAAAGTAATTTAATATATATAGTTAATCGTATATAGAGAAAATCATAAGTTTTAAAAAATTAACGCCTCCGATGTTATTTATAAACAAATTTTCAAATAGTAAAAATATAAAAGAGAATTTTTGAAATACTAAAACAACTTATGTGGCCTGTATAATATAAATTTTTAATCTTTTCTAACTAAATAAATAAATAAATTTTTAGATGCTCAAATGCACTGTTTTGCTGGAGGTTTCCCCCTGCCAATTATATCGTGGCGTAGAGAAAACAATGCCATTTTACCTACGGGAGGATCGATTCATAGGTTTTCTTAATTTTCAAACACATTAACATTCCTTTTTGATTTTTTCTAACAAAGATCTCTAATATTCATAATAGAGGGAATGTGCTCAAGATAGACGCAGTCAAAAAAGAAGACAGAGGAACGTATTATTGTGTCGCTGATAACGGTGTAGGAAAAGGAGCTCGTAGAAACGTTGCAGTGGAAGTAGAATTCGCACCTGTTATTACTGTGCCTAGACCCCGTCTTGGACAAGTATGTATATGTTACAGTCAAAGTGTATTTATCAGTTAAAGTATATTTTGACTAGTTAAAATATATTTTATCTAACCTACATAGTTATTTCGTCTGATACAATGGAAATATGATTTAACTGGTCAGAGTCAGACATTGTGTATTTAACGTCAACTAACAAGTCAGTGTTTCCAATGCCACTTGTGAACCGTTTCAAAGTCGCACGTATTTAGTCGTTGAAACATTGAGAGGAATGATTACAATTAATAATTAAATGTAATATAAATCTACATTCTATATCGTTTCTGAATTGTTGAAAAAAATGAAGATTTACTTAAAAAAATACAATGAAACGATAAATATTGTTGAGCCGAGTTAGTTACGTTCAGTAATAAAGTATAATTTCAGTAGTTTTCTAAAGGTTTTTGAATTTTGAACTGTTTTTCAATAAAGTAACATCATTAACATTGTAATGAATCGGTGATATATCACAATGGCATAAAAATTTCACGTCTACTAATATGGACCATTAAACGTCACTTTTTGATTAATATGGACTCAAAAACTAACGTTTTTGCGATGAGTGTCTTGTTGAGATATTATATTATTAAAATATTTTCAATCAGATTTAGAAGTAAAATATACACATTGTTTAATACAAATATTCATTTAAAACTCTGAACTGTCAAAAACTCATCTGCCAAGTTGAAAATACACTAACTAGTGAGCATCAGTTATATTGTATTTTCGCCTTTTGAAATATACCTTTACTAGACAATTTGTATTCAAACACAAATAATCTAAAACGTCAGACAAAATATACTTTAACTAATAATACACTTCATAACGTATATATAATTTTTCTTTCTTCAAACATAGAATATTTTTTAATGGTTTCAATTTTTTAAGGCTTTACAATACGACATGGATTTGGAATGTCACGTAGAAGCGTATCCACCTCCTGCGATAGTTTGGGTCAAAGACGAAATTCAGCTTTCCAACAATCAACATTATAGGTTTACAAATATAAAATATTGCATTAGAATATTTATATTGTGACGGAATTGAATATTTAAAGATTTATTCAATTTTTTTAACAGCATTTCACATTTCGCTACCGCCGACGAATTCACTGATACAACCATCCGTATAATAACAATCGAAAAGAAACAATATGGTTTGTATACGTGCAAAGCCGCCAACAAACTAGGATCGAGCGAGGCTCAAGTAGAACTTTTCGGTCAGTATTTTTGATTTTTGCGTTCTATCCTTAGTTTGCCAGAATTGGTATATAACATACATACGATTTTAGGAATGTTCTTAGCTTTTAGCTTATGAATTTGTTTATTTTAAATATTTTTAAGTGTTATGTCGAATGAGTTAGTTTGATAGGTCATTTGATTGATCTTTACAATATTTTAAATGCCTGGCTAATTTTTGAAGTCGTTTGATAAACATCATTTTCATTAAATATTTATTATGAATTCAGTTATACCAATCATTAAGATAGTCGAGAACTTCATCAATCAATCGTCCATTTAGTATTTGCCTGATAATTTTGTTGTTTTTTTTTTTTGTTGTTGAGTATTAAATATTTATTTTTTTCTGCACTTTATCCCACATCAACACCCGACACCTTTATCGAAATGTTATTCTTAATGTTTCTGTTTCCAATACTCTTCCCGTCCACTATTACTTCATTTGCAAAAACAGAATCGATTATCCCCGTTTGCCCCCCTGCCTGTGGTCAAGCTCGATATGGAGCAGCAGCATCTTTGATTCCGCAAACTTCCACTCTGGGACTCGGCTTGATCGCTTTATTCTTATTGTATCGTCTATATAATCAAGATCAAAGGTGAATATGTTTGTTTTTTTTTTTATTATTTTATTTGAATTTAGTTAAGTAATGTGAATGAATTTTTATTTTTAATTGTATTGCATTTAATTGATCATCAGCATGGATTTTTGATTATATTGCATTTTAAATAAGTATATTGATTTCATTTCGGTGTTGCGGAGCGATAATTTTTTGCGATTTGTTTGATTACAGAAACGCGAATTCCAGATATTAATTATAGGGGTCTGCAGTGGGATCCGGCCGTTTACAATTATTACTTCGGTTCAGCCGCAACAACGTATTTACACAATTCGCTTATATTCACGCCACTTATGTTTGCGACGGGTATTTTGTCCCGTTCGACTACTTTATAGATTTCAAAATATATGTAAAGACATGTAATTAAGTGCAAATGTAAATTTTACATAGTTATCTTTTTGTAAAATTGTACTGATTTATTTATTTTCTATTATTTTGTAGGAAGTTGAATCTTTTTTTATATATGTTTAATTTAGAATAATATAGCCTTGAGGATTTCCGTATTTCCGACAATAAAAAATCAAACATATCAGTATTTTCGCCTATAATGTGATATTTGATAGAAATATGGAGTTAAAAATGCTCATTTTTCAATATTAATTCCTTTACATTCCATTATAAGTGACTTTTCAATGTCTGCTTGTACAATGATTTTTTTTTAATTATATTTTCTTGTGTTTGTCCATCGCGATGTAATTTTGAGACTGAATTTGTACAATTTAAATTTTGATTATTTTCATCCGTCCTTGCCTGTTAATATTAATATATTTGCAATGTTTTACACATTTTGGCTATCGAATATGCATAATATGGATAATAATCTCTTTTTATATAGTAGATGTAAGCACTAAGCACATTCCTTGTGATTTTCGTTGTGACGTAATCTAGACAAATTATGACTATCATTTAGAAGTTCATAAGATTCTTAGTACAAGAGCTTTTATTATTTGATTTTCCGCATAATATTTTAGTAACGATTTTATTTTTTTACTTTATTTTATTTACAAATTTATCATAATTTTTTGTGTTGTTAATTACAAATTATCAACTGTGTCATAATAATTGATGACCTAATCGATCCTGATTAGATTATTTCCTTTTGACACGTTTTCAATAACGAAAAATACATGTAAATCATATTTTAATACTTGCTTTTATATATAGCACATGAAATTTATCGTTTTATGTATTTTAAGTTAGTTTGTTTTATTTATGATATTTTTTGCATAAATGTTGTTAATATTATGAATTTTGTGTAGTTTCCAATCGATAGGATATAATTGCATTCACAAAAGTCTTACTGTAAACTGATTATTCATACTTTTATAAAAAAAAACTCAAAACAGAATTTCTTAAAAAAGTTGTGTGTCGTCAAATACGCATTTCGTTTTTTGAATATTCAAAATAGGTTTATTGCTGGTGCCAATGGCCCATTCCTCATAAAGTGTGTATATATATATGGATTTCAGTATTTGATGAATTTTTGTGTAAAATGGTGTGTTTTTTTCGACTCGAAATGTGAGGTTGTCTCGATCATTATTTTGAGACAAAGTATTTGATATTACATTTTTATTACTTCTGAAAATGAGTTTTTGACCACTGTATTTTTGTATTTGAATAAAAAAATGGATTTGTATACATGTTTATTATTTATTATTAGATATAATGTTTGTATTAGCTTTTTTCCAGCTAAGTAATTTTCATTTTTGAAATTTAAAATATTTTCAAAAACATAATTTCTTCGATTATAAAATAAGAAGTAATGTACTTTTGGACTGTCTCTTGAATAATAGACCAATTTGTTCAAATATTTTATGGCTCTAGTATAAAAGAAAACCTTTGGTAAAAATCATGGCAACATTAAGTTAAGAGTGGCAACTTTCGTATCAGTTGTCAAACTACATAACCTATTTGTCGTGTTTGACATTACTAGTATTGATTATTATTTATATCATGAAAGCAATAATTCAAAGAGTAACTAAAGCAAGTGTAACAGGTGTTTGATCCATTTATTGAATATTCCTAGAAAATTGCACTTTTGATTTAACAAAACAAAATATCTTTTTTAATAGTTAATTTTAATGTTGAAGAGCTATGCTTTTAAAAAGTTAATATGAAATCAATGAAATTGAAATCATTATTTTCTTTTCCCTAAGATAGATTTTTGAAATCTTGTGTAGTTTTATCAATATTCTCATAAAATAAACAAGTACTCGATTAAAGTATTAGATCTAATCTTTTTTTCTATTTAGTTGGTGATGAATTAATTAACCATATTGGCCAAGGATTGTGCATTCTTATTGGAATTTGTAAGGAAGATACTAAAAATGATTATGAATATTTGTAATTACACACAGAATTTGCATGTTGCAGTATATCGTTTTTCAAATATTCAAATGGCACTTATTTTATATTTCAGAGTTAGAAAGATTTTAAACTTGAAATTATTTGATTCAGAAAACGGCAAGAGATGGGGTGCTAGCGTCTCTGATAAACAATTAGAAATTTTATGTATTAGTCAATTTACTTTATATAGTGTATTGAAAAAAAATAAACTAGATTTTCACAATGCTATGGCTGGCGAACAATCACAAGTTTTGTATAATGAATTCTTGACCGAGCTTAAAAAAAATTATAGTCATGACAAAATCAAAGGTTCATTCATTGCAGTCATTATTTTTGCTGTAAATAAAAAAATGTATCTCTTTTTATTTTAAATATTCCAATTTCAGATGGAGTATTTGGCGCATATATGAAAGTACATATTGAAAATGACGGACCTGTAACGATAGAGTTAGAGTCTCCTCGAAAAACAGAATCCAAGAATGTTGATTAAATTACAACATTTCGTGCTCCAAATTTTTCTTTTATAAATGTCTTTCCTAAATAAAATTAAAAAAATTTCCTAGCAAACAATGGTTTTGGATTTTTTTTTAAACACTACTCTATTCAAGCAAGCAACAGCTTATTTATATTATACTAGACACACTCGTTTCTATCAGTCACTAATATGCATGGATCGATATGGATAACAATGTTAATATTGAAGAAAAAATGTACATTATGTTTATTTGATTGTTTTCCAACAATAAAAAAATATCTTAAACACCATTAAATGACCATTACGGTTATTTTATATAAATATAATTAAAACATTAAAAAGTACAAAAAACATATAATTTTTTGATCTCATAAATAAATTAATTAATCTTAGAAAAATTTTTAATCATTAAATTTAACAGGCAAAATTTCGTTCATTATTGAAAGCATGCAATAGTTGTTTTTTTACAAAATTAAACTCATCGAAACAAAAACAAGTTCAAGGTTATCTGATGACCATTTCAAAAGTGACTCGACTAACTGATCATTGCAAAAAAAAAACTCTTCACAGGAGAGTTTCTGTCCAAAATGTTCATCTATTATATTATATTATAATATATTAAATCAAATTATCTATATGTTTAATGACCTAATGGTAATTTTATAAAATTTGAAACAAAAATAAGAAGGTTTTCAGACATCATCAATATCTTTAATAATAAAAATCTCATAAAAAAAGATCCAAATATCAACGAAATGAGATACATAATACAATCATCAAATTTATATATACGTTAATTAATTTCAACTCAATCACGATCCAAACATTTTCCCTCGCTTTATTTACTCCTCACACAACTCGAATTACAATTTTTTTCCATTTTCGAACAATTATCTTCGGGCGTGACCTTTTTTATCGCGAGTTAAACTTGCGAAGACGGTAATTTGGAAAAACCCGCTCCGCGCAAACACTCCGGCATTTTGTTTTGTTCACGAACATTTTTCCATGTAGCTAAACTGCAGGTTACGTTTCTCCACATTGCGATTTGGATTTGTATCGTTAAGGTTTTCGATTCGCCGTGAATTCTAGAGGCTTTATGGTCCGCCGCATGCGTGGCACTTTTTCAGGTGAAAATCCGGGATTCCGGTCTGTGCGGATTGTTAACATGACAACAAAACGAATTGACATTGTTCAAACGTGTATTCAAGGTTGGCGAGATGGACTTAATTTGTTTGGAAAATAAATATTTGGAAAAAATGACAGTATGAGCGATCCTGTTGATTTTGTATGTATGACTCGTTACACGTACGTTTTTTGATTCCGGTGGTACTTACACGAAAATTAATCAATTATCATAAACGAGTTCTATGAAATGTTTTTTTTTCATGTTTAATATTAGATGTACTATGGTTTATGTAAATTTTATCCTGTTTGTTTTCAGTATGAGAATAATTAGATGGAAAATGAGTAATTTTTGTATTTGAAAAACGTTTATTTTAAATCGCCGATTAAATACTGAGTTTCATTTTTTAGGTCCGTATTTTAATTCGTCAGTAATTTTTTTATTCAGTATTATTATTCAGATTTTAATCAGTATTTATCACTATTATGACTATATATTAAGTATCCGTATTTGTACTAAGCGGTCAGTATCCAATATTTTTTAAAGGACCGATTCATTGAATTATCTGGAGTTTTTTTACAATATTTTGATGAAATACGCTTTATAGGGACTTTTCCAAATATTTAACAGGACAAAGTGTTCAATTTCGTAAATGCATAAGTTCATCAATTAATATTATACATACACGTGCTTCAATTTTTGATTATTGCTCACAATATTAGTTCCCGCACTTATTTTAACTAATTAAAGAAATATATACTAGCATCACAATTATTATATTTAAGTTGACTAACTAATAACGTAATATTGACCCGAAAAATATTTAAATACTATTAAATTTTCTCTCGTTAAATATATTTAAAGCGAACGATGTATTGTAAATTTTCGAAAACAATTATTGAGAACAGCTACTACTTAACATTATGTTTATATTTTGAAATAAAAGAATATTGAAGGAAGCAAAGAAAGTGCAAATATTATATCAACATTTGAAAGAAGACGAGAAAAATACAATTCGAAAGTAGAACATGAATTTTTAAGAATTGAGCACAGCAAAGGTTGCAATATACAAAACATGCAAAATCAGATATTTGATTGTAACAGTAAAATATAAAGATCAAATCATAAATTTTACCGTTAATCTCAGCATTCACCGCTGTGAAGTGATAAAAATTGTAAATTACTCTATTTCAGACAGTATATATGTATATGTGTTTATATATA
>JAOXNN020000039.1:2192636-2230442 GCA_028571205.2 Hydropsyche betteni | reverse complement strand
ACACGTTCGAACATGGTTGTGAGCGCAACAAATCCATTAGTTCGCTTCAACCATGTTCGAACGTCTATTTACACTTTAAGACCTACTCCGAAAAAAAGACCTAGTGCAGTTTGCGAGTGTAAAATAAATATAAGACCGGGTCTTATTTTCGGTGAAACACCATAAAAGCACGAATAATATCTGATTAATTTTATAAATATTCGAACTTACGAATACTGAAAAAGGGGCGAATATATCCGAATATCAGATAATCGGATATTTTATTGGGACCCCTAATTGTATGTACTTTGTCATTATATTTTTCATTGCATACTTTTTTTAATTAAATAAAAAAAGTTATTTGAAAGATGATTTTTGGTAAAAGACCTACCCCGAAAATAAAACCTAGTGCAGTTTTCGACAGTAAAATTAATATAAGACCGGGTCTTATTTTCGGGGAAACATCATAAAAGCACGAATAATATCCGATTAATTTTATAAATATTCGAATTTACGAATACTAAAAAAGGGGAGAATATATCCGAATATCGGATAACCGGATATTCGATTAGGACCCCTATTCACGATTAGCACACCAGTGCACTATATCCAGCCCGTTTTCGACATTTTCTTTCATTTTCGGTTTTCCCCGCGACTCGCCATTATGCAACCGGTGTGCATGAAATTGCAATTAAAATTTCATCCACCGGCCGCGACGTCATTATGGAAATGACGTGTACGTGTTGTGTGCGGTCATACACAAAGCTTCTTTGTGTATGACGTGTATGGTCATTCTAAAAATAAAAATGCACCGGTGCATGAATGCACTATGCGATGGGAGTGAATTTGTAAACTTTCCTTTTCGAAATGCATAAAGGGTTTAAATTTTTATTGGGTCTTTTGTAGGTTGATGCGAAAGGAAATATGTTTTTGGATGTATACAGTAGAAAATTATGTGGATTGTTCAATTTTTTTTTATATAGGTAATTTTACGATTTTTTTAATATAATTAGAGTTCAAAAATTTATGCGCATTTAACAAAATTATACTGGCTCATGACTAGGGATTCCGAATATTCGTAAAATCAATTATTCGGATATCAAATATGAAATTGGAAAAATATTCGGATAATCGAATATATAATTTATTTTAAAAACATAAAAAGGGATATTTTATAAAAAAATAAAATATCATTTTTTTTAATTTCGATTTAGGGTCGTTTTTCAATCTTTTCGTTTGCATCTCCATTGTTATCTGTCACATATCCTAAACAAAAATATCAAAAAGTTCTTAAAGTCGAGGTAAGATCATCATAACTATAAAGACGATTTTATTACCAAGGAACTTTTTAAATTATGTACTTAATAAAAGTACGAATAATATCCGATGAATTTTATAAATATTCGAACTTACGAATATTGAAAAAGGAGCGAATATAACCGAATGTCGGATAATTGGATATTCGATTGGGAATCCTACTCGTGACAGGCTTAACTATGTAGTTGATCAAACTAAAATTTTATTTATTTTCAAAAACAATTGTTTCGTTTAAAAAAAAAAAAATTGCTTAAAATTTTTGGGGTTAAAAAAACTTTTCATAGATGGCGTTAATAATTACGACTTAATTCAAGTTAAATTATAAACAAAGCAGAAGAAAATTATTCTTCAATCAAAAATTTTAATTCGTTACTTTATTAGATCTGGACCAAATAACAGTAATGTCAGTAAAAAAATGATCACATAACTTTTTCAAACATCCCAAGTTTAACAAACCACTAAAAAAACTGATGTTACGAAAACATCAATAAAAACGTTTCAACAACGAAATTTTTCATCGAAATTGTCCAAGTTATAAAAGGGCCGATTTCGCACCGCCAAATTGGAACGCAAACGCTTATTTGGCGCATAACCGTTCCGGATCGGGGAAAAATCAGGGCACACTCATCGGATCCGATTGATTTCCGATTCCCAAAGGTGTTTCCGTTTGTTTTTTCCACATCCGGGCGCCGAATCGATTCCGTATTATTCAAATTAAGTCGATCGAGGCACTGTAATATTGGCAAGTCGCGAATGCCAGGATAACGAGCGGCAACTCGCTAAGAAAGGATCGACTTTGCATAAAATTTGTAAACGTTGGCTCGTACAACCTTTCTTGTACGTCGGGTGTGAGCGAGGGGGAAATAGAATGGGATGTGTATGTGCGCTGTGGAAAAAATCGGGACTTTATATTATATGTTTAGTTGGTGGGAGGAATTTTTGAAAGTGTTGTTTTATTGCCGAAATCCTTCAGCACAAAATTACTCCAAACTATTTCGAGATACTCCAAAATACTCCAAACTACTCCGAAATACTCCAAACTACTACAAACACAGATACTTCAATATTAAAATCATTACATTTTTAAAATGTTATTGAATCAAATCGTTCTTAGAATACATTATATTATATATTTTCATTCTAATAAAAAAAGCGTAATACAGTTTTTGTAAATACTTAATATTTAACATTTAAAATTTCAAATGCAACTTTTTGAACTTAAAATTAAACGTTTTAAACATACAATTGAACTATCGCAAATTTTATTTATCAATGTATTACTTTTTTTGTTGATTATTATTTTGTTTATTATCTCCAGAATATAAGTTTGTTTGGCGATTATACCCGATTTGAATAAAAACGAATTAATAATTTTTTTGTCTTGAATAATTCGAAAAAACGATCGTATCTACGGGGCGATAATTTTAAAGTCGCGAGCGTCATCGAACAGACACACACACACATCATCGTTATCATCATCGTCATCATCATCGTCATCATCATCATTGTCATCGTCATCGTCATCATCGTCATCGTCATCATCGTCATCGTCATCGTCATCATCGTCATCGTCATCATCGTCATCGTCATCGTCGTCATCGTCATCGTCATCGTCGTCGTCGTCGTCATCATCATCATCATCAAAAGTCGCGGTTCGGGTCGTTCATTTTAAAGACGCGAGCGCGATCGATACAGACAGACACACAGAAATCCCCTATTCGTAGTAACAGTACAAATAATTGTAATAAATATAAGAAACTCAATTTTGTAATATTGACGCTTAGCCTTATTTTCTACCGAACCCCTCATACAATGACCAATATCGAATTTAGAGTCCCATAAAACCAAAACGAACACACACCCCAACCGAGCGTCTTCTAAGTATTTTCGCTCTCGAAATAGAACAAATATTTAACGGCTGCCAGCGAGATAAAAGAAGACCTCGCTCAACACCGTTTAGAGGCCTCAAAAGCCTTTTTTTCGAAGGTACAATCCCTCAGCCGGGGCGGAGTTCTCCTCTTCCACCCCGAAAAGGGGCCTTTTATTACGATCGAACGGAGTATTATTTATACTACATTAGAGGGAATATTGTGACGTAATGCCTTTTTCGTTTGATCTGTGCAAATAATAAAGCCGAGCGATATTTTATTATGTTTATCCGCTTTCGGGATCGGATCCGTCTGTTCGATACCGGGGGTAATTATGGAGATTGGTTTAAAAGCGTTTTAATATCGTTGTTCGAGGTTTTCGTTTGATTTTGGCGTTTTTATGTATTTTCGATGTGTACGTTTTGATTTTGGTACTTGTAAATTTTTGTAAATTTTTTTAGTGATATGGAAATTATCAAAAGATATTTTATACTTTCGCTATTAGTTGAAGAAACGAGGTCAATATTGAAACTTAGAGTGGTTTGTTCTGACAGTTAATTGTTAGTAGTTCTAAGTTAGAACTGAACTAATACTGACTGAATAATTTAGAACTACTCAAAAGATTAGAACTAAGTCAGTTAAGAGTTCTAATTGTTAGATCACATCACTCTCCATATTCCAATATTGACCTTGTTTCTTCAAAATCAACTTTTTGTACCTTCATTTAAAAGTTTAGTTTGTGAAAAGGCACTTACCTAAAAATTTGATTTGTCCTAACAATCTGTATGCCACCTTAAAAGCAAATTTTTGCTATTACTTAAAAGTCAAATGTAGAATTCATAGTAAATGTAAATGTGGCTCATGTTAGTACCCAGTCAAGTTAAATGTATATTTTTTTACATCTCAAAATTCGAAAATGTATATGTTCCGACGAAATTGAATTTTCTCACATCTCCGAAAAGAAAATCAATATTATTATATAATACATCAAAATGTTCAGAACGAAAAAATAAGCGTTCTAAAAATAAAATATTCATACAAAAAAAATCTAAATTATAATATATTAAATGTGAAAATAATAAAAATACGGAGATGCGATAAAATTCGGCGCATAAACATTCACACATTATTAAATGTATAATAAAAGAAAATACACGGCGCTGCGAGTCCGCACTTTTCCATTGTACAAATATACTATTTCAAGAGGGATTTTCCCGCCTTCGGGAGTCCTTAATGTCCTTTATTCAATTTCTCAAGCACGACGTGTTTAATGGTCCGGTTAAGGTTATGAGCCCCTCCGGCTTCGGGACAGTTGGAGAAGGGCTGATTTGAAATTACGACATCGTAAACACGCGGCTCCTTTACGGCCGGTACGTGCCACGGTGAAAAGTTTGAGAGCCACAGTAATGATGATCATGGACTCGAATGTTCCGTGATCAACGGTCATTTTGCGAATGGCTAAATTTGTACAGGTTTTTACTTCAAATTAGCACTTTTTCATTTCAAATTAGCAATTTTCATTTCAAATTAGCAATTTTTCATTGCAAAGTAAAACTTTTTCATTTCAAATCAACACTTTTTCAATTCAAATTTCAATTCAATTTTTCAAATCGAAAAAGTGTTATTTTAAAATGAAAAATTGTCACATTGAAATGAAAAATTGCTAGTTTGAAATGAAAAAGTGCTAATTTGTAGTAAAAAACCTGTATATCACAGCTACTTTTTATTGTGATATGTGTGACGTTTATGTTCGTTTTCGTTATAACCATTTGTTTGGACGAATTATCATTTTTGATTTATTGAGGTTTTCAGTCGGTAGTTTTATGTTTTATTATTTATAATAATTGAGTTTTATATTAATGTGGGTATTGAGTTGGATAGAATATGTTTGTTTGTTTAATTTTTTGTAACGAAGTTCTTGCAGATATGTGTTGTGTTACACATGTGACATTTTGGTTGAATTATTATTATAGACTTGTTAAAATTTTTGGTCGGTAGTTTCTTTAATAATTTATAATTGTGTTTTGTATTAATGTATTCAGTTGGATAAAATATGCTTGATTGATTAATTTTATTTGATCAAGTTTTTAAAGATGTGTTGTATATATACGCATTAGTTGTGTAATGATTTTTTTTTCATAGAAAGTACTACAATTTTTATTACATCTGGCAATTAAGTAAGTCATTTAATTTAACAAAAATAATATAATACATAAAACATAATTAGCTTAAACCATTTGGCTGGCTTAAATATGGTTGTTCGACTATTTGCTTCCATTAATTAACCAGAACGGTGAAAATATTTGAAATTTTTCAAAAAGCCATTTAAATAAAGTGAATAAAGTAACAGTTCGTCATTTGCCAGAATCAGAACATTACTGGATGGATAATCCAAACGATTTTCGGGATTGATTTGCGATAATGGCGATGGGATAATAGAAATACCAAAAAGAGAATATAGATTCGAGATAGCATCATCGTAAGGAAATCTCGTGTTTCTATTTGATCCGAATACTTTTCAGACGCATGTTTTTTTTTGACTGATGTCGTTAAGCATTTGTTTTTTTACTACTACAAAAAAGGGGACAATAATTAAAACGTTAGATTTTATAACACAAAAAAACGCAGGATTTTTTGCGTTTTACACGAAAAACAAGATTATTCAAACTTTGCATAGTAAATATATTGTTTTATATACTAATTGATTGACCCGGCTTTGCACGGATGTGAATAAATATTATGGATATCATATTTTTTATTCGATAGCCAATATTTTTCTAAGAAAGTGACAGTTAATGAGATATTTGCGAAAAACTTTTTTCGTTGACTTTTTTCTACAAGCAAAATTTTGTGTTGAACTCAAATCAATAAAGAATTTTGTCATTTTATTATATTATATTAAAAACTACAGTATCAAGCTTCATTCCAAAATTTAAAACTTCATCGATTTTTTCGACGATCGGGGTTTTTTTTTGTCTTTTTTCCCTGGACTATAAAGTCACAGTTATTAGATAAAATGAGAATATAATTGAAAAATCAAAATGTGAAATGAAAGTTCGATGATATTATGAAAATGATTCTTCATATTATTCAAATTGTACTGTCAATTTAATATAGTGGAATTTCGATGTTAAGTCAGATTATCGTTACTAATTTTCAATCTCGCATGAAAAATTTTTGGAAGTTTGTGAGTTAAAATTTAAATATGTAATGTTGAATATTTTGTGAAATTTTCAATAAAAATTTTAAATTAATACGCTTAATAAGTTTAATGACGCTCATATTTTTTTTTTTAATATTTATATAATGCAGAATGAAAAAAATCAAATTAAATGTATAATATATGATGAGGAATTATTTATTATTAGTAAAAAACATCATATTATTTTTAATTCGGTTACGAAAAAATGATTTATAATATTTTTATCGAGTATTGAAATATTATTATGCAAATTTATCTTATTGGTGAATATATCAAGTGTTTTTCATAGCAGAAAATATTTTTCACTAATGATCATATTTGAACAGTTGAATCTAAGCATCGATCCATTGTAAAACAGCAGGTATTTTCAATGTAATTGATTGCGTTTATTTATAAAATTAAATAAATATTATGAAATTGATTCTAAAATTGTTAAATAAAAAATTAAATCAGAATCTATTATATAATACTTAAATTCCATTTTTTTAACATTTGAAATTTCCTGAAAATGTTTAAAACATCTGATTAAATCAATAATGTAACATAACAATTATTTCTTGTTGAGAACAGAAACGATTCAATAGTCAAACTGCAATATGCGTTATCAAATTTGCATATTTTTGATTATCACATCGTTTAGTTTCATGAAATATGTAGATACCTACAAATTCAAACCTGAAAATTCCGTCGAAATAAAACATACTAGGATGGGAATATATAACCCTCTTAAAAGGTGAAAATCTAATTCTTCACTTTATTCGTAATCAGAAAATAATAAACTTTTTTTCAGAGCGGAAAAATTCCTACCTCCTGCCTGCGGTTTCAAAATATACCAATGCAATACAAATGCAAATTTCAGAACTTTCGATGGATCCTGTAACAATCTGAAACATCCAGAATGGGGAGTGCCGAATTCTACATATTCAAATTTGTTGAGTCCAGCTTACGGAAACGGTAATTGACCCGGATTCAATTCGTGACAATTATTATTTATGTAAATGATATAATTTTTAGGGATTTCGACTCCAAGAGTAGCTCACGATAACAGTTCTTTGCCAAGTGCCAGAGAATTGAGGACGTCTTTGTTCCCGACAGGTCAAAAGGAAAATCAGTTATGGAATTTGTGTTCCATGGTTTGGGGACAGTTCATAGCTCATGATATGTCTTTGATGAATCATTTGGAAAATCGTAAGTTTTTATTTCAGCATGTGTTTTGTACTTGCTTCGTATAATTTTTTTAGTATTTAATAGTACCGAAATTAATTGAGAGCCACTTTTTTGTTATTTCATAAAGAAAATTGTTTTATATATTGTTATAAAATGACCATGTTCTATTGTGAATACTAAAATAATATTTATTTTATTATTGAAAGTATTATATTTCATAATAGGAGAGGCTTGTCTAATTTTGTCATACTAAGCACTTGTTTGTGATTATTTTGTATTCAATAGTAAAATAATTAAAACAAAGCTTACAATCATAGTGCATAAACCTTTGTTTTTATCAAACCATTATTTAGATGTTGTAATACATTAGCAATTTTGTGTGACATTTCCTCAAATTATCGAATCCATGACGTCTGATTCCGTGACACATTGGCTTATTTCATGATAGTGTTCACGAAATTCCGTAATGGTTTATTAAATTTTGTGAAAAACTTCGAAATATTATTTTTTTGATAATCAATAGATTATCATTGAAATTTTATAGAGGATTCACCATTGTTTCACTCATCATTCCGCACTATGATAAAACAAAAATCGTCTCAATACATGTCTATACTAGGATTATAGCATTATATGTGAACGGTTTTTAATAAATTATATCATCATGAATTCTTCATGTATATAATGGAAAACTTTTAGTAAATATAATTCTTTAAAATATGTTGGCATTATTAAAAAAAAAAAATCAACGTTATTTCGATTATCACGAAATTAGGCAAGTCTCCCCTTTTAATTTTTCAGCGAGAAAGTGTTGTACTCCAGATGGAGACTATGAACCAGGTGTTGATCATTTTTGTTTTCCTGTGAAAATTCCGTTGGACGATAAAACTATGGGAGCAGCTGGAATTAAATGTATGAATTTCACAAGGACTATAACCGATAGAGATATGGGATGTACTTTTGAAAACGTTCCAGCTAAGCAAGTAAATAAATTTATCAAATATGAACAAGGAGTTCAATATAAATGAGCAAATATTTTATTTTAGATAAATACTGTCACTGCATATTTAGATTTGTCAAACGTTTACGGTTTGAATAAGGAAATTTGCGACAACCTGAGAACGTTTAATAATGGAAAACTCATAACTGAGACGAGAAATAATTACGAGTTTCCTCCAGTAGAACACGATTTGAATGCACATTGTAAATGCAATTTACCCGGGGAAACTGTTTGTTACAAAACAGGTATAATTAACTGAGATTTTTATAAAATGCATTTTTTTTATAGAACATATAATTTAATTTAATTTAATTTGCAGGTGATTCTAGATCGAATCAAAATCCACAATTACTGCTATTACAAATTTTATTTGTAAAAGAGCATAACAGAATAGCTGATGAGTTGAAGAAAGTAAATCCTGGTTGGGATGATGAAATTCTATTTCAACAAGCTCGAAGAATTTTGATTGCCGTCTACCAGAAAATTAGTTATTATGAATGGTTACCGATTTTTTTGGGTAATAAATGCTATTTTTTATATAAAAAATATCCTTCAACGATAACGATATCTTTTTCCAGACATAACACATATTTTTTTGAATATGTCGAAAATATTTTTAAACAAAATTACCTATTTCTGCGGTTTCATATATGTAATCGACACATTGAGAAACATCAGATAATTTCGCGGAAAATACACAAAAAAGTCAACTTTTCACACTCCCAATCCGACGTTTGAATAATTGCGTTTGTTTAATTAAGCAACTGATTTTTTCCGGACAAGATTTACCGTCGTTTATGGATAATAAAGCAACGTAATGGGTAATAACTCGGCGTAATAAACAAACACATAACAATCCCGCGGCCGCACAATAACACTAAATTATACATTTTTCCGAAAAATGGCCGAAGGGGAGATTTCACTTTTCATCGACATTTCATTTTCGCAGGAGAGGGGAACCTTTTGAACAAAAATATCATTTATGAGAAGACAGGATTTGTCAACGATTACGATTACAATTTGAATCCGGCGATTACGAACGAGCACGCCCAAGCAGCTTATAGAACCTTTCATTCCAATATTGTTGGGACTATTCAGTATGTAAAAATAGTTGAGATAATATAAAAGATCGTTCTCGATTGATACGATTTGATTTTTTCAGTTTACATAGTGAAAGTCGGGAGAAAAATTCGTCTTTTTTGCTGAGCGATACGTTCAATAGGCCTCAAATGGTCGAAAATGGTGACAATATCAATAAATTGATTATGGGGATGTTGGTGCAAAATATGGAAGATACTGATCATTTATTAGTTGAAGATGTTAGTAATTATAAAAAAATGTTTATTTAATATGAACCGTTATATTTTAAAAGAAGCGTATCTCAATTTTTCATCGGCGTATTTAAGGTTATGCGTTTTTAATATTTAAAAATACTGTTATTCTATAATTAATAAATTTTTTTTTGCAAGGTTCTAAACATATCAAATTTAAAAGTAATTATTAATATTTTGGTTTAAATATAACTGAAATAGTATTTTTGGAAATGAAAATTGATTACGCCACTTTCATACAATACAAGCGCTTATGATTCTTTCTTTTTAGATTACTGATCGTTTATTTTCATGTGGTAAAAAATTCGGGATCGATTTAAAAGCACATGATATTCAAAGAGACAGAGATCATGGTTTAAATTATTATAATGAATATAGAAAATATTGTGGGTTGAAATCAGCTACGTGTTTCCAAGATTATTCTGATTACATTTCAGACGATGTAAATATAAAAAAATATACAAAATAAATATTTTTTATAATCTGAATTAAAAAATTATCTTTTGCAGAACTTGAAAATTTTGAAAACATTGTACAAAGATCACAAAGATATTGATCTGAGTGTTGGAGGCGGTTTAGAGAGTTTGGTTAAAGATGCCCAAGTTGGTCCTACATATTTGTGTATTTTGAATGAACAGTTTCTTAGAACACGAAGATCAGATAGATTTTGGTTTGAGAATGAATCGTCAGGCTTGACTTTAGGTACAAAATATCATTTTCATTCATAAACTGAAAAATATTTGATAACGTAATTTTTTTAGATCAACTAAACGAAATTAGAAAAGTAACAGCTTCTAGATTGTTTTGCGACAATGGCGATGGAATAACAGAAATACCAGGAAGAGGATTCACATTAGAGATGGAATCGTTGTAAGGAAAATTATACAAATCGTTCAGCTTAATTTTCTTACTTTTGTTTAAATAAACATTTAATTTACAGCAATCCAATGAGAAAATGCAGCGAAATACCATCGATGAACTTCACCGTATGGAAACAATGAAATAATTAAATGAAAACATACTTGAACAACTGAAACATGTATTTCTATTCGATCCAAATACTTTTCAGATGTACGGCTTTCAGTGAATTTGCATCGTTATTTCGAATGATGAAAGTGCAAACTTACATTATAAAGTTTGTCGAAAATTTGTTATAATTTAAAACATCGTCATCTGCATACGAAAGGCATCTTTTTGAATAATTCGATTTCGAACTTTGCAAAAGCACACATTATACTCGGGCTATAATTATTATTCTCGATGCTTCAAATAGCTCCACGATAATACAGTTTCGAAAGTTTCTGCATTTGAAACACGAATTTATAATATGAGCCGTTATATACGAAAGTGGTGTAAACGTCAATTTTGGAAAAGTGAGTTAAGTCTAGACTTGGGTCAAAATAGATGTCCTCTTTATATGTTTTTAACAAAGTCAACATAGTATAATATCTCCATGAAATAAAAGAAAGATATTTCATTATAAAATATTATTGCATATCTGTTGTATTATATTTGAAACTGGTGTATTTCCTCATACTATTTCACTTGTAATTCGATATTATGTGGTCAAAATTATGAACTCATAACTTAAATACATACAATTATTTATGCCAATTTTTACATGATATTACAATAAATAATATATTTTATCATGAAATATCTTTATTTCACTTCATGGGCATATTAAACTGTTTTGAGATTGATTATTAAAAACATATAAAGAGGACATCCATGGTTTAATCTAGGTTTAACTTATTTTTTTTTAATTAGTGCTTATACCACATTCACATACAACGACATATAATGTTTTTCAACTGTAGTTATAAATGAAAGTGGCAAAATCAATTTTCAGTTGCAAAAACTGTTTCAATTATATTTACTCCAAAAAATTTTATTACTATTTTTAAATTTTGTACATTAAAAACTTCGGAAAAGAAAAATAAGTTCATTACAGATCAATAGTGTTTTTAAATATTAAAAAACGCATAACCTTAAATATCTTGAAACAAAAAAAAAAACAAAAATACGCCGCTTTGAAAACTCGTTCGAATTTGAAAACATTCGAACAAATATTTCAATGACAGAACAATTTTAAAATGATTTTTCCCAGAAGTAAATTTATTTGACGCGTTTTTAAAAAGCGATATTTTTTTCGCATCGCTTGAATCGCTTTTTTTCGTCGTATCGGAAAATTGATTGATGTCGCATAAAGCCGATTTTTTCTTTTAAATTTTAAAACGCCAAATAGAAAGTTTTCATCGAAAACGTTTCCATCCGAACAGACCCGACCCGCCGACGGATTTCGAAAATTATATCGCGAAATTTCGCACGAACTATTTGACATTCTCGTTTCGGAAACGCGCGACATTTTTGTATTCAACGGCGGGAAAGTATCGCATATTGCGAACGACAATCGTAACGCGCGTTTCGCATCGTCATAATAAATCAAGCGCTTACACCGTTTCGAAATTGAACGGGACCGAAATAACGCGAATATTTCGGATTCAAATCTCGCGACTTTTCATAATTCAAACTCGGGAAGAACGACGCGATGAATATTTGATGCGGCGTGCGTCTGGCGCACATGTAACTGATACGTTTCCTTGCGCGAAATAAACGCTCGTGCGAAACGTATCTGGGAAATTTAATGCGAAAAAGCGCTGTGATATATATATTCAAGTGTGCAGAGAATTTTTGTTAAAGAATTTAAATTTTCACTGAAAATTTTGTACTTTCACTGAGTTTTATGTACACATTGACTGAAATTTTAATTTATTTAATTTGTAAATTTTCTATTTAGAATCCAATATCTTGTATTAATGTTCGATTTTACATATTCACTGAAAAATTTACACTTTCACTGAAAATTTTATACTTTTACCCAAAATTTTACTTAATTCAATCTGTAAATTTTATATCAAAAATGCAATATTTTGTATAAATACTTGATTTTACACTTTTATTGAAAGTTTTCTTCAGTCATTGTGTAAATTTTCTATTTAAAAACAAATATCTTAAATAATCATATAATGTAAATGTCGATATTTGCCTAGGTTTGCTAATATAGGTGCGATTATATTAGAGTCGTCAAGCCATCAACTCGCAAATTGCAAAGGCAGCCAGTTTACTCTGAAAAGATGTTATTTAATTATTTAATTGAAACCGTATCCGGATCCGAGTTGGTTTTCGTTACATGTGCGCCGTAATTAGCGGCAAGCTAATAGGCTTCGACTTGCATTCACAAATGTAGTTGAAGTATGAAATGTGCTGAAAAAATATGCTTCGTTTCCATCGAAATTTTGATAACGGAGTGGTTGAAATTTTTTTTCTGATTTGAATAGCTGAATGATTTTCGAAGTATGTATGAAGAATGTATGTTTGTAATAATGTGTTACGCGATTTTTTTTTTATAATCACGTTTTCCGTGAAAGATGCAAAATTTCTTGCGTTTTTTGTGGAATTGAATGTTATCTGAAGGTGTTCTGTTTTTTTTATGGTGTTATTAAAAATTAAATGTTTAACTTCATCTTCTAAATATGACAGTTATGTCAGGTTACAAATTCGCGAAATTATTTTCGAACGCTATATCACTTTCGCAACATGAGTAGGTATATAACGAAATGTTAATGTGTCTTACGATATAGCAATGGAAAGCTTTGAAAAACTAATATTTTTGATACCAGGCTGTCGCAGTGTAGCTAAAACAGATATTGAGGACCAAATATCGTAGAATTTGGTTTTGCAAATTATAAAGAAACTCATTGGAGTAGATAAAGATCTGAAATTACCAGTTAAACAAAATCATTTTGATACGGATATCAAAGGACGTTTCAATGTTTAAATATCACAAAAAAGCGCTATTAAATAAATTTTTCATAACATATTTATATTTATAAGTAAAAAAACGTTAAATTAGCTTAATTATCTTCATGATCGTCAATTTTAATACAAACAAAACCATAATACGAATAATTTCAGGATGATAATTTTGTACAACTATAAAAATTGTTAAAAAATTTTCATCTTCAACAAGCGACATTTATACTTATTTTTTTTCAAACACACACATCTCAAAGTCCTTTCACATATCTAGAACAAGCAAAACCGAAAAAAAAAACACATGCTCACACAAAAAATAGAGAAAAAACAGACAAATATCGCAAAGACAATAACAAATAGACAGACGCAAGCGAAACAATATGAAGGCACCGAATCGTATGCGACACGCACCCGTCGACGACACAATAGACAAAACCTTCGACGGGAAATTGTTGACATTTATTATTTGTCGACGGTCGAACCGGCGAAAAAACGTAGCCAGGCCCCTTTTCCCGAATTTTCCGGATTTTCACTTCTGGGGCCCGAACATAAGTGGCCTCTTAATATAGAAGATGGAGAGTTATGGGCAATTTCGTCCGTGTATGTACTCTTTCTCCTGGCTGGGCATTGATCTGTGCCGCATTGTGTGAGGCCTTATTTTATTATTATATATATATGTATATATTTTTTTTATTATGTGTTCACCTGAGGCTCTCTTTCGGCCTATTTTCCGTATGAGGTTTTCTATTCAGTGGCAGGGAAAAAGTGTTCGTAAATATCGGAGATGTTGAGAGTCGGATTTGTTGTAAGATTTTCGTGAAGGTGTAGTTGGAATTGATGTTTTTTTTTTAATAATATTATTAAAAAGAAGGTTCTAATTTTGTGAAAAATTAATCATATATTAAAAATGCAAAATAGATTGATGGAAATTGGCTATTATAGAAAGAAATTTATATAATATTTTTTTTATATATAGACGTTCGGATATCATGTTGCAAATGGAAGATTGTCGTAATTATTAAATACAATGGATTTTTTAACATGAAAATGCTTAAAATATGAAAAATCGATTAACAAGAAATAATACTGCAGTCCTAACAAAATAATATGATATTCTTCGAACACAAAAAAATATTTTGGTCTTTTCAGTTTCGTATTAAGCGTTTTCTACTATAATATTTTTCTGATTTTAAAATCGAGCTTGTATTAAAAAATGTTAAAGACTCACAAATTATTTTGAATAAATATTATCTAGGATTCTCAAGTATTGTTAATGAAACTTTATTTTAATCAAAACCGATCAGAATCAGTTAAAATTAACAAAGGTACATTTTTTTTAAATAAGTAAAATGATTCATTTTTTAATATCAAATAATTTTTCTCTTTACCCTAACATACAAGTTACACTCAATAAAATCGATAGTATGAATATTTTTTGAATCATACACCTGATAAAAATTCGATATAGAAAAAAATATTTTTTTTCACTGATAAAACTCTCGTTCAAAATATACGATATACTTTGTACTGAAATTGCGACGCGATATATTTTTTATCTACGATTTTCGGAAAACGTAACATCTAAGATATTATATTTTCGGTAGATACATATATTTTACAGCCTATTCATACCGAAAATATTGAAGAACACGAAAACGTTACTCAAAATCTATCAAAGGCTACACACACTAGGGTTCTGCTCCTCATACACTTTCAGCATCGACGTGACCGATATTCAGTGGACAAAAAAGAAGGTTTCACGTTCGGGATGGGACAAAGTCCACGTAGGACGAGTGTAGGATCCCTAAGGCAGCACATTTCACTAATTATCCCGAAGGCTGACCAGGAGAGAAAAAGTACAAAACCTCGCACTCGCGGGACTAATGATAATTATTAAAGGAATCGGACCCAATCATCTGAAAATGGCTGAATTCGAACTGTCCTCGAACTGAAATAAATATATCTAATGATGAACTATTATATAAAATTGATGAAATTCTAAGAAGAAGTACTATTTGTGTTTCAATAGTTTAACACTTCTAAAGAAGTTTTAAGTAAAAAAAATGAATCTCTTTTTTTAACGTGTAATATTATATTATTAACGAAAATGTGTTTAATATATTTAACGAGTGTTATTTATTGAAAGCATATAATGGAAACGATTATCAACAATCGGATTAGACTTATTTTTTTCTATTTGCTGGTTCGGAGTTTTCGATTTTGTTTCAATATAAAGCTTTCCTTCGAAGAAAGCTGTTAAATAAATAAATAAATAATGAAAAACTTAAAACGCCACGAATGGATCAAACAAAATATAATATAACACAAACCGATACAAACAACAAAGTTATCCAAAAGCTCGGACAAACTTCGGGTAATACTTCAAAAGGAAACGGGCGCTTTTACTTTGCGGCGGTTTTTTCGATTCATCTAAAAATATACAAATTATTATGATTTTGATATTTTATAATATCGAATTACCGATTTTCTACAATAAAACATTTTTTTTAATACCTACTGAAGACAATGATTGATTTTTTTATATTAAAATCTTAAATAAAAATAATCATCTATAATAACTGATGATTATCTATGGTAGGAGTCGGCAAACTTTTTTTGGAAAGGTAAGATCGTAAAAATTTGAGATAAGCTTGAAGATATTTATTTATTACTATTTTTAAGTAAGTTTTATTCGTGGTAGAGGGGTTAATTGTCAAGAAGGTTTTTTATATGGTTTGATGATGATGATGATGATGATGATGATGATGATCTCCTATCCCCTATCCCCTATATATAATAGCGGATTTCTGTGTATCTGTGTGTCCGTCTGTTCGATGACGCTCTCAACTTTTTCGCGAATATGGTCTTTATATGCGTATACAGTTAACATCTACGTGTATATCATCTATCTTATTACCTACTGCCTCTGGCTTTGCTTATATGTCGTAATTGTGTCAATAACAAATGGATTGGTTCTATTAATTAAATATTAAATATTCAAATCGAGTACGGGCATTGGGTAACCTACATGTGATAAACAAATAACAAATGAACTTTTTCGATTTTATTAATTAAATATCAAACATTCAAATCGGGTACACATTTCGAGTTCATACAATCGGGTTTTCACATTTTATCGTTTTCCGTTTCTTAACAAAACCACAGCCGATGTTATTAACATCGGGCCTATACACTAGTGTGTAATATTTCTGATAGGTGTGGGCAGTTTTCTCGAAATGAATAATCCGCCCACCGAAAAAAATCATAATAATAAAAATATCAATGTGTCTGAAATACGTTTTATACGTACGAATTTCAACATTCGCAGTCGTGTAATAAAAAAGTCATTAAGCTCCGAGTTTCAGCGATTGTTAACGACGGCGACGAAACGCGAAAATCTCTGAGCGATCCGTGTGAACTTTTTTCGGTTGTTTTCGGTCGGGGGAAAAAATGTCGTAGGAGGAAATAAAAAAGCCCATCAAAAGTTTTTCTCGAAATTATATCACATTCGAAGACGCACTTTTGCGTAACGAGAAACGGCGCTCGTATTGCGAAGAGGTGATTACTCGGCAGCGAAAATTGAAAATTAACGAGATTTCGACGAAGGTACGTATTTGAGTTTAAACGCAATACTTTCGAGATCGAAATATGAATTTTGTGTAAATAACTTTTTCTGTGATAATTTTATTACAGTGAAACCTCAATATGACGGATTAATACGAGTAAAGGGGTGTTCTTTAATGATCGGTTGTATGATTTTATATAAAGGTGGGTTATTCGAATGCGATTTTTTTATAGAGAAAATTATATAAGGCCAGCAAATTAATATTATATGAGGGGTTCGGTAGAAAAAAAGGCTAAGCGCCAAAATTAAAAAAATTGAGTTTCTTTTATTTATTACAAAAATTAGTACTGTGACTTCGAAAACTAATAAATAATTCCAAATTTTCTCGAAAGATAACAGTACTATGTCGGGCTACTCCTAGTTATATTATATTTGCATCTAAATGCATGTAAACTGTTTTTCTTAATATCTCCGAAAGTAGAAAATGTCGCTCAGCCTTATTTTCTGCAGAACCCCTCATATTATCAGTAAACTAAAATATTTTTGGATCAAGTTGGATTTCTGAACTGACTGTTGAAATTATCTCGACTATATTGTAGACTTTATTTCATTTCAATAGAATGAGATCTAAATCATGTTAATATTTGCCTTAACTTTTCAATACATTTAGTTACAACTTCTAAAATGTGTTTATATTTCTGTATAGCCTTAAAAATTCGTTAATTTTATAAGTTTTAAAATTCACTAAATCCTGCTAAAAAATTAAAAAAATCATCTGTTCTCTCTTTAACAAAAATACATTTTTTAATTGAATTATTATTTTTCTAATTATAATTCCTCTTTCATTATATAGAGTAGATATCAACCATTATTTTTTTTAATCAAAAAATTCATATAATGAGGGCTAAATAACATATTGTGTAAAATGAGACATTATAAAAACATCCGAATTATTGAAATTCATAAAGAATGCCCAAAAACCTGAAACACGGATAGTTTAAATGCTTTTATTCTTCGATTTCATATAAATAAACAGTTGAAAAAATTCACACATATAGAAAAAACACTCAACTTCACAACACTTAAATTTTATTTACAGTTAGTCCTCGATTTACGACGGAGATACGTTCCTGAAACTCGGTCGTAAGTCGAATTTGTATAATAATAATTTTTTTTCGGTAATTTTACTTATTTTTATTAATACGATAATGAAATAATAAATAAATGACATTTGAAAATCTTTCACTGTTTGGACCCGTCATTTTGAATTTTTGTATACTTTAATTAATTAAATTAAAAGCTGCGCCATTTCTTTCGATACTATTTTTTTTGACGGTTCTACATTCCTCTTTATTTATTTCTCACATCTGCTTGAGATTTATCATTCAACTTTTTTAAAAATTATTAATTAAAAAATACTAATTTTTTTTCCGGTCGTAAGTGCGAACCGTCTTAAATCTAGGACTACCTGTATTTCAAAGAACCAGTTTAAAAAAAAAAAACATTACTTTTTGAACAATCTCACACATACCCACCATCCGCCCAACACACAAGCAGCACACATGTTCAGCCGATACAAAACATAAATTGAATTATCTTCAGTGGAGATCAATTGTCCTTTGAGACGTTGCCGTGTCCCGTATTTCAAGGATAATCCGGATAGACGTGTACGGACACTTATATTACATTAGGGGCCTGTACTTTCGGTCGAGATTACCCTCGGCTGTCCAGAAGCGATAATGCGATTTGCGAATTTTTCGTGACCGTGTCGACAGTCGTCATCGTCGGGTCCATTTTTGCGGTTTGTTATCGATTTGGGCGATTTTGTCGGAGAATGGGTTGGCGATGATGTCGTTGAGTGATTATTGTTTAGTTTTTGAAGTTATGTTTGTGTGATCGCTTCGTTTATGAATGTAGAGAAGAATCTTGTTTTGTTGATGAATTTGATAATTTTTTGTGGTGTATACTGTATAGGTACCATATGGCGTAGGCGCTTCATTAAACGTCTTCTGTCAAATATGAAAGTTGAAGTGTCTTAAAAAATACTTATTTAAGTTGTCAAAAATATCTTGGAACGCTTGATGTTTAGTAAAAAATATTTTTCGGAAAATGAAAGAAAATAGGTTTGTCACATTATTACAAAGCACATCAACTGTCATATTTGATAAAATAATCTAGATGGCGCCTATACACAATCAGATGATATTGAATTTCATGGTCAAAGCAAGATTATTTGCTTCATTCATGGTCCATGAACGAAGCAAATAGTCAAATAAGCAAGTAGTCCATGAATCATGGACTAAGCAATTGCATAAATATAGCCAGTTGTGGAGTGAAAACGTTGCTCAACGGTAACGCGCATATGTAATGTTATATATGTAACGAAATACTATCCCCTATCCCCCATATATAATAGCGGATTTCTGTGTGTTTGTGTGTCTGTCTGTGTATCTGTGTCGATGACGCTCGCGACTCTTATATTCTGGAAACATTTCGTAGGGGCACGGTTATAAAATATGTTTGCATATATTCAATTTTTGTTTTATTACATCACGCAATGGATGATGATGATGATGATGATGATGATGATGATGACGATGATGGTGATGATGACACGAATGACAAATAATAAATGAACTATTTGATTTTATTAATTAAATATTTTAGTATATTAAATATTCAAATCAGGTACACATTTTGGGTTCACACAATCGGGTTTTCACATTTTATCGTTTTCCGTTTCTTAAAAAATCCACAGCCGATTTTATTAACATCGGGCCTATATACTCGTAATATAATATTATTGGAAGTATTATAATATATCTTTCAATGTTTGTATCGGTTAAGTAGTTGATATTTTGTAAAGAAACCGAGCGAAAATTTATTGTTACGTTTCGGTGACTACACACTCAAGTTCAAACGAGTGAAAAATTGTTGCCGAAATTTCAAATAGGCAATTGAGTGAATAAAATAATTTTGCCTAAAATAAAAATGAGACAAACAACGATTACTTGTCACAATTATTAACAACTTCTATTGACTATTGTCGTTTAAACTAGTAAAAGTTTGTGTCATCAATGTGTAAATATTTTTTGTCATGAAAAATTCGTTTTAATATTTTGAATACCACCACATTCTTTAGAAGTTTCACACTAGTAAAAAAAAAACCGAACAACAAAATTTCGCACACACCGAGTACATATAATAAAAATACGCCATGTAGGGGCGATCGTAAAACGTGTCGGACGTAAATGTATGTAAATGTGTCTACACAAAAACGTGTATACGGGATTTTTGTGTCGGAAAGGACCTCCGAGTACAAAGGACAGCGAAGTGTTACACGCCGTGCAAGAAGGTCCTTTATGTGCTCGGCGAAAGGACTTCGAAGTTAAGCACTCCACATCGCTTACGGGCCCCGTACTACGTACGTGAGTTACGTACTGCGAGTGGCCTTACGTAATAAGTATTGTGTGTGTGTGCGCTGCAATTGGCCGGGCACAAAAGGCTGTATTTCCGTTAGATTCGTGTTTGATAAATTTCTTGTAGAACGGAAAGAAATGGTGTTCCTTTGTCTGCAGCCGATCGCCGATGCCTTTTCAAAGTGACGTTTAATTACGGGTTTTCGATTTTGTGAAATTGTTTTGAGCTTCGGACGGTGGAAGGAGGTTGTGTTTATACATGTCACAGTTTATGTGTAAACTTTTGTTTGTTTACACCCGTACTAGTTTGGGTATACTCAAACTATCGATTTTAGTTTGAATGTCCACTGTCAAATTTTACTTACACATAATTGCGTCTAAACTAAAAAGAGATATCATAAGCATCATGTTTGGGTTAGCGTTTTAGTTTGAGTTGTGAAAACGTGTTCAAAACAAACTGACACGACGGGCAAATACTACGCGTATTTCTTAATCATTAATTGAAATACCAATTTAAACCTTATTGACGTTTAGCATAAGAGCGTTATTTGAGTGCAAACAACTAAAATTTTCATACAACCCGAATAATTGGACTAGAGCATTTAGAAGGTGAATAAACAGACTAGTTTATTCGTGCACAAATGAAGTGAACACTCCTGTAACATGTATATATGTTTAAAAAAAATATGTATAATATTTTACGTATCATTTGAATAGTTGCGTATTCATTGAAAAATCAGGGATTTGAAGCGACCACTTTTTTGAGTTGTTCCTCTCCAGCTTCATTCAGGTATCAAAGTGTTTGCTATGGCTCCACTCCACTTCAGTTATATTAATTATTAAAATATTTAATATAGAATATTTAAAAAAAAATCATAAATAATATAACTATATCACTATGTAGCCCAGTTCATAATATGCAGGGAGTTAAATTGGTATTAAAAAAGTATACCATATAATATCATAACGTTACATGTAAGTGTTTTGTAGGTTTTATTAGAAAAATTAAAAGTTTAACGTCATCTGTTAAATATGACAGTTGACGAGTCTTAAATCTATGAAAATCTAGGAAAGGCTTATATTTCTGACACCAAAGTGTTACAATGTGATTAAAACCGACGTAAAAGACTACAGACCAAAAGTTCGATTTTTCAAGAGCTCATTCGAAAAGATGAAGTCGAAGAGTTACCAGTTGAAAAAAATATTGTGATACAAAAATCAAATATTGTTTAAATTCATAAAAAAACGCATCTTTCATAAAATACCCAATTACAGAAACATTGCACAACATATATAAAATATTAAAAAAAAAATCCAAATAACACACAACAAATACGACTTTAAAGCGCATTCAATTTAATTACGAAACGTTCGATCTGGAAAATATCCCGCACACAAAGTTCAATAGACTTTCCACGTTTTATAGAGCTCTTTTACAAAGCGCGCGCTACAAAGATAGGGCAGCAGGGCTGCCAACCGAAGAGGGGGTCAAAAGAAATTTTTATCTATTATCCGGGATCTACGGTATTCTTCGGTGCGGGCACCGTATAACATATTATATATACATGTGTGTATGTTTATATACCATGGCTGAAATGCCCGCATATTTCAGCGACCGGTATATATGGCTGTCGTCTTAGCCGTTATGGCCGCAATATCGTTCTTTATTCATGACTTGGAATTAAGCGATTTTCGCCATCCGTAAACCGAGCCCCAAAACTTTGGATTGTACTCAATTTATATATAATTGTGTATTTTTATTTATTTTTTAGATTGAGTATAAGATTTTTTTTGTATAGAATTTATTTTATTTAAAATATTTTTATAATAATATTTTTTTTTTAAATAAAAAGTTGAATCGTATGTTATTTTCATGAACATCTTCGTAATTGACTAGAACAACAGCGTGAAAATTATTCTGAAAAAAAAGAAGAAAACACTTCAGTCACTATTTAAGAACTGGACAATTGCGGACTGACTTCATTCACTCTTATACAGGGTGTATAATATTTCTCAGCCGCTGTATTTTATAATCAACGTCAGCCAAATGGACTCTCTCGGCTGTATCTGTTTTATTTCGAGAAGCGGAGCGAATAAACTCTATTATTCATTCCGAAGAAATAAATAGTGTGCGAGAAATTGATTTAAAGCGGTACTTTCCAGCGTTTGTGCCTTAATGCAAGCGCTGTATGAATTTATTAGTTGGTTTTAATTTGTTTTATCAAAGACGAGCGTGATAAATTATTTATACTGAATTAACAAGGAAAGTAAATATTGGAAATACTGAAAAAAGTAGAAGTATTTTTGTTATATTATAATGGAAGTATTATTTCAACCCTCATTTCCATATTTTATTATTGTTCAATCGTTCAAACTAAAATCTATCCATACCGACAAATCATCCTTTTAATAACTTATTGTAAAATCATTCTCATCTCAAAAATACCTCAAATCACTCTTAAACTACTCCAATTCAATCTTATCCTCACCCTAAAAGTATTTCAAATCATCTTCACCCCAAAATAATATTCAAATCCAACTACAATATCATCCTCAAATTTATCCCATCAACTTTACCTAAAAATATCCTAAAAATAATTTTCTTTCCCATAACAAAAGTGCATATAGCTTCAGCTTTGATTCGAACTAATTTTCAACCTCAACCTTCTCCCACTCCTAAATGAGTTGTAATATTTAAGCAATTACCTCTATTCCCAAAAATCCCTCCCCAAAACAAACCTTAACAATCATCTTCATATTTTGAATCATCACTGAACTGGAACCCACTTCATGTGAATTCTAGGCTTGCGTTTATACACAACACCGAAAAGCGTATTTAAAAGCTCGAATGAGAAATTGAAACCCTCGATGTTAAAAAGTTGACCTTTTTATGCAAAAATGGCGAACGTGTGCAACCTTTGGAGCGCTCGATATGCAACGTGCACACAATGCGTCACATAGAACGCCACATAAATTTTCCGAAGCATAAAAGATCGAACGTTAAGCTTCCAATAACGTTTTCCCGAGCTTTTCTCGTACATGCGTTGGCTCACACGTGTGAGTTGGGCGGATTCAAAATCCGTGATCGAGTTTTTTTTTTAAATAAATGTTTTTTATAGATTGAATTGGTTCGAAATGAAAAAAAAAGTTATTAATAGTATTATAATACAACTGTATCTATATATATATTACTCCAACACCGTTCGACCAATCGTCATGAAAATTGGCAATGTATATGTATTTTTTTGTGGAGAAGGTTGTTAGCATCATTAAAATAGGGTGAACATATTTCCTGGAACTCAAAACGGAACGGTCCGCAAAAAAATGTTCCTCCACCTATATCAAACAAATATTTTTTGTCGAGAAGGTTTTTTGTATCATCGAAATAGGGTGACCATATTTTCAGGAACCTAAAACGGGACGATCTTGCATAGGTATATTATAAGGCACTTCAACTATCATATATGATAGATGACGATAAGTATTTTTTTTTTTGATATCGCGAGCAAGGAGACAACACAGGAATATTTCACAAATAACGCAAGATTTTTTTTTGCGTTTTTTGTGTAAAACGCGGTTGCATAAACATTATTTAATAAAACACAGATACGAAATTGTTCTATAATGACAAATTCGAAATAAATTAGATTGCAATAATAAAAAAATATCAGTATCAATTCTCAATAAACTTTCGCGGATATTCAAACTTTTCCATAAAAAGCTCTTGTGGCTTTCGCACTGACGCACTTCGCACGCTCAGATGCATGTACACATTTTCTTTTCCCATTTTTTCGCCATTTGGTACTCGAGTTGTCGGAAAACTCGCCTTCTCCGCAGTTGCACTTTTGCGTTTTCACCGTGTCGCCGGAAAAGTCATGGTCGACAAAAGTGCGCTGTTGCGACACGCGAGGAAAACTTACGACGGTTACGCCCCCATTGAATTTTCTTGTCTTTCTCTTTTTAACGAGCGCTTTATATGAATTTTACACGCGAGAGGAAAATCTCCGAGCGTCCCATGAATATTGAAACTCGGGAAATTTATAATCAGATTCGTTTTATTGATTTTTATTAAAATCTTTTAATTTTCAAATGTTTATTATTTTATTTTATTTTATTTAAAGTAGAATGTATAAATTTAGGTAATGCGTGATTTTTGGTCGTTGCCGTAAAATTTCAGGCGTTAAAAATTGACGAATACAAATATGCTGAACAAATAAGGGGTTATTTATCAGTATATGCGCACATACTAAATCAACAATTAAAATGTTTGTGTCAAATATAAAGTAACAATTTTATTACAACGTCTCATACGAAATAGCGTGTTTTCAAATAAACCATTTTTTGTGTGAAATGCAAATATTCAGGGTGTTGAAAATATATAAATTCAGTTTAATCAAATAATAGCAAATTTACATTAAAAAAATTGTTGGTTTGGATTCAAAATTATATTATATATTTAAAAACCCAATTCAAAATTCATTAGATAAGTGAAAATGAAAATATATTAACAGTAAAAGTTTATTTTTATTACAGGAAATCTATATAAAAATTCCTCTGTCGAAATACACCATATTTGACTTTTAAAGTCGAATAAATCAATGAAATCAAATCTTACTTAGCCTTTATTATAATAAGTAAAAATATAGTTCCACTAATAATGTGTTTTCATAAAAACTATGCCCCTATATATAATAGCGGATTTCTGTGTGTGAGTCCGTGTGTCTATCTGGTGTGTCCGTCTGTGTGTCTGTTCGATGACGCTCGCGACTTTTTTGCGGAAATGGTCTTTATATGCGTATACAGTTAACGTCTATAATATGATGCTTATTACCTTTGCCTATATGTCGTAATTGTGTCAATAACAAATGAACTAGTTTTATTAATTAAATATTAAATATTCAAATCGAGTACGAGCATTGAGTAGCCTCTGCCTCTGGCTTTGCCTATATGTCACAAACAAAATAACAAATGAACTATTTTGATTTTATTAATTATTCAAATCGGGTACACATTTCGGGTGTTCAGATTTTATCGTTTTCCGTTTCTTAACAAAACCACAGCCGATGTTATTAATATCGGGCCTATATACTAGTACTAGTATATTATAGATTAAAAGAGATAAAGGGATTAAAAATTAAAAATTATGAGAATTACAAAATAAATTTTGATAGAAATCTATAATATTTATATTGATCTATAAAAAGATCAAAGATTTTGTTTAAATAAGAAATTTATAATAAGCTTTTTATAATAAAATCGACAAAATCTTCATTTTTTTACTTTTCATCCACATTTTATTCATTTCGCTAATTTCACAAATCAACAACAATCGAAACACCCTGTGCGAGCATTCAGAAACAACTTTGTATTACTCACGTCCGATTCGACGACGCCGCGATTCATCAAGCCTTCACCGTTTCAGCTGAAACGATAATCTCACGTGAAATCTGCATACGATACACGACCCCCTTCAGGCAGTTTAATTATGCAAACATTTCGCGAACATTGAAAAAAACACCGTTGTATAAATAGTTTTGTGTTGCGGTTCCGCGTAATTTTTCGCATTATTTTCCGTGTGTGTGTGTGTTGTGTAGGCCGCAAGCCTGGCGATAACGAACACGTGAAGCTTTTAGCGCTGCCAGAAAGCTCAATCTCCCCTTTTTACTTGCGAGGGGAAAGTGGGCGAGCTTCGAGAGCTCGCCGGACGCGTAAAAAGGTTTCCAGTCGAACGAATTCCGCCATCGCTTTCCAAACTTTGCATTTTTCGGAAAATTTGTTTATAAATATTATTATTTAATCAGATTGTATCCCCTATATATAATAGCGGATTTCTGTGTGTCTGTCTGTCCGTGTGTGTTCGTCTGTCTGTGTATCTGTGTCGATGACGCTCGCGACTTTAAAACGACGCGTCGATAATATTATTTTTTTGCGTCTATAAAATTATTCTTCATGCGTATATGGTCTTTGTGCGTATACACTTAACGCCTATAATATCATGCTTATGAAAGTGTCACTATTGACTTATGCAATACGTTGATTATTACGCAGTGGAAAAAAAATTGAATCCCCTATACATTTATATAATAACGTCTATAATATGATACTTATTAGTACCTACTAACTACTGGCTTTACCTATATGTCACAAACAAATAACAAATGAACTATTTTGATTTTATTAATTAAATATTAAATATTCAAATCGGGTACGGGCATCGACTTTAAAATAAACACATGCACATCCCGATGTTATTAACATCGGGCCTATATACTAGTTATATTATAGAACTTCAACTCGATAGTTTATTGAAATGTTTAAAAAAAATGGGTCTTTATCGTTTTTCGATCTGTTGGAGTATTTGGAATCAATAATGTGCTGCTGAGTTTAATGTACATCCATCGATAAATGATGGCTCCCAATATTATGTAGGTCAATGGATTTACTATACAATAATGGATTTTGTAAAGAAAAATGAGATGGCGAAAAATTGATATGTCTTGGTAATAGCATAGAAAAAAACGCATTGATATGTGAGAGGGTTTTCATTCTAAAATAAAAAGGCTTCGTATTAAATTTTGAAATCAAAAAGATTTGAAAGGATGAAATATTTTTTCCATCACATCGCTAAATTCTTTAGAATATTTTAATAAATTTTCAATGATTACAATATTAATTAAAAAAAAACAATAATATTTTTAAACTAACACAAACTCGAATTCAATAAAAAAAAATATTAATTACGAAACACCCCGACATATACGCGAAGATTTCGCATTATTTCCGCAAAAATTGCGAAAATTCCGATTCGACTCCCTAATGGCCACTCGTCCCCTTTCCCTTGAAGATTTTCCCGCGACGCGTTTGCTTTCTTATCGTGCGTGCGTACACATACAGTGGGTCGAATGAGAAAAAAAAATTATATATCAAAGGAAAATATGATGCTGCGTACGCATTACGAATTTTCAATATACGCCCCGATGAAAAGCGGAGCGTTTTCGCTTTGATGTGTGTCTCCCAATCGATTCGGTCGAATCGATTTCAAAATGTACGAAGGAAAAAATAAATAAGTGAAAAGCGAGGTCGCCTTATGGGCAATTTGGATTAAGTCCACATATTGGGCATTTTCGTTTAAAAATTCGGCGATGCGGATTCCGACGTTTTCCGATGCTTGCAAATTTTCGGTTCGATGAAAAGATGTTGGGTGTACGGAATTGGGTATGTGTGTTGATTTGACTAAGAATTTTTATTTATACTAATTATTGTCTATGATTTGAAATATATTTTTTTAATATATGATTATCATCATGATATACAATGAACCTTAATATTCAATTTTTTTTATCACATTAATTTAATTTTCAATAGTAAGATACTAAAATTAACCATTTAACCATTTAATATTTAACGATTACGTACATCTATTGATTAATAAACATATCACGTAACATCGGATATTTTAGAAAACAAACCGGTTTTTCTATAGTTCATATAATATAACATTTTCGTAAATCACTAAAAATTTTGAGTTTTTCAAATTTGTATATTGAATAAAATAAAAATTATCTATGTATGATAACGTTTATTTATTAACCCACTTCAATGATTAATGAGAATCAATACATTCGATTATTGAAACCAGTCATTCAATTAATTGAATATTTAAAATTAATACAGACTTTATACTTCAAATTCAACCATTGAAAAGTATTATTAAGACCATTGTCATAGTAATCAATGAAATATAATACAATATATGATTACTATGACGGTTTCAAATCATTAAAAATAATTTAACTCATATGTTTAATTTTCGGATGGTAGAATATTAAGTATTAGTAAATAGGCCCGATGTTAATAACATCGGCTGCCCGTGCCCGATTTTAATATAAAATTAATAAAATGACAATAGTTCATTTGTTATTGTCACCAGACATTATAAAGGCAAAGCCAGTAGTTAGTTGGTAATAAGCATCATATTATAGAGGTAAATTGTACACGCATAAAGACCAAATTAGAATATCAATACTATAAAAAGTCGCGAACGTCATTTGAACAGACGAACAGACACACAGAAATCCATGATTATATATAGAGAATATTTTGAAAAGGGTTGAATTCGAAGTATAAAAACTCTAATAATACAAAATAAAAATTGAAAATCATCAATAACGAACCAAAACCAAAATATTTCGAGGAAAATCGTAAAATTCCCCCACGACTATTCACAAACTACTTCCACCGAACAATTTCAACTTTGAGCCCGCAGCGCGAATCACACCCCCCGAAAAAGGGACGTTAACACCGATGTAATGCGAGCGTTTTATTGCCGTCGAATTTCTCCGATGTCGACACGTGAAATCTGCGTAAAACTCCCTGTAAACACGGCCATTTTATTTTTGGTACACTGCCGCCACCCTAGCGCGCGCAACACAAAAGCGGCGCGAAATATAGTGCGACGCAACGAGAAAGCATTCATATGGAAAAATGGTTATGCTCTCTTACGCTCTCTATCTATCTTTGCGCGCGTGTATTTATTGTGTGTTGTGTGCGCAAAATAAAATACTACCTGCGTGCTAAAGGCGAAAACTTTACAGCGGTAAATTTTGCGAACGCCCGCGGTTTTTCGGTGCCCGGAAAGTGTGTGCGATTTTCCTTCGTTGGCGTTTTCGCATTCTTAGATTGTAAAAAATTTCGCAGGGCTAGGCCGGGAAATTAAGCGGAAATCTGGTTTTAATTAAATTTAAACATTTTGCTTAATCGATCCATTTGTAAAGTATTTTGGTATAATTGAACTACTTTGAAAGATTCTTCAGATAATAGGCAAATATTTTTTTAAGTGATACAGCTTTTAAAGCACAAATTAATCTTTTAAACTTCAAATTCAACCATTCAAACCTTTTACAAATCAAATTTAATCATCACAAATAAATTTTTCAATTCTTTTATGATTTCATGAAAAACATAAAAGAAATTTTAAATATACATATAATATATTCATCCCCTATACATAATAGCGGATTTCTGGATGTATGTGTGTGTGTCTGTTCGATGACGCTCGCGACTATGGTCTTTATGCATATACAGTTAACGTCTATAATATGATGCTTATTACTTACTAACTACTGATTTTGCCTTTATGACGTCTGTTGACAATAACAAATGAAATATTTTGATTTTATTAACTAAATATTCAATATTCAAATCGGGTACACATTTCGGGTTCACACAATCGGGTTTTCCTATTTTATCGTTTTTCGTTTCTTTACAAATCCACAGCCGATGTTATTAACATCGGGCCTATTCACTAGTGGTGTATAATTTTAAATTTGATTGAACATATAATTAATCATGTATCAAAAAATTTGAAAAATCGACAACTGAAATTATCAAAATCAAAATGAAAAATAAATTGTGATGATGATTTTATATTAATCAATATGAAAACAGCATTAGTAATACTCTTCGGTGGTTGAATTAGAATTAAAAATGTTTTAATTTGATTTGTATAAGGTAAAATTTGAAGTTTAAAAGCTGTAAGAGACCATTTTTGAAAGATAAGTTATTATTTGACCAGTAAATAAATATAATATAATACATAAATGGCCAATAATGAAAAAATACTCTTTAAAATTTTATAGTACGAACGAGTTTCAAGTAAAAAATATGAATTTTGAAAAACGTTATAGTATTGGTTTTAAAGTAATATCGTATCCTTAATGTTTAGTCACATAAATTAAAGTATTATAATCACGTTAGTAAAAATGAAAATATTTTCACAAAAAAGACTAAATTTTACATTGAAAATTAACAAAAATTAATTAAATAATACACAATATCAATCAATTGACATGTAAAAATTCCAAAACATGCGAAAAAAAAATTCGAACGCATCGAAGAACCGTAATTAAAACGAGTACGTGTTTGAAATTCGCGCTAGAGCCACTTTCGGGAGCTCTTCGGACACTCGTACACGTTTGTGAGTACACACGGCCGTAAAAAAAGGGTGACTTTTGACGCAACCCTCTCCGAGCTTTCACAATTAAGAGGGCACCCTCTCCGAAAGAGAGACGAGTGGGTTTTTTTCACGACCGTTCGAGTGTCATTATGCTAACTCGCATATAAAATCGTGCGGATTCGTTTCAGCGATTTCTACGAGTCGTTCATGTGAAGGGTGTTTTTATAATCTAATATTTTCAGTTTTTAATATGAAAATCATTTTGAAATTACGCGATTCGTGTCCGAAGTCGATTATTTATTCAATCCCGTCAAAATTGTCATGGATTTGATTTGATTTGAAGTACGAAACGTCCATTTGTAAGCGTGGATTAATAATTGATTTTTATGAATTGAATACGTAATTTTATATTATGTCGAAAGAATGTGTTGTTGTTTGTTCGACGCAAATATATTCTTCGTATATTTGAGGTGAAAATTACAAAACAACAGGGAAAAAAGACGTGAAAAAAGATGAAAAAAGCAACGATCTGAAATCTTAATGACGAGCCGTACCGTATAATGGAAATATTCTACTGAGCATTCACCTGGCGAAAAATGTATGACGAAACTCATTCAGGGATGGGAAAAATTGTATATATTACATCTATAATATATTAGATTTTGATATGAGAAAATATGTGAAAACTAGGGCACTAGAACGAAGCTGAAGTTTTCAAACGGATTTGAAGTAAAGAAATTTTGAATGATAATTATTCATTATTTTCATATTTATATACGGTGCACCAATATGTTACGCAAGATTTAAATTTGCCGCCATTTGTGCAGTTAATTTCTAGCAACACTGAAAAAAAAAACAATTGGACAGCTGAGAGGTTAGGGTTAGTAAAAATGGAGTGCTTCATGATACAACTACGTGTTATCATTATTGAACAATTTCTCAAAAACAATGAAATTTTGGCAGCCGCTGTTCGAAAATTTCGTACAAAATATGGTCGGAATAGTATTTTAACATCATCAACTGTGAAGAGATTAATTGAAAAATTCAGAAAGACTGGATTAGTCGGAGACACTAAACACACTGGTCGTCCAAAAAAAGACCGTTCAAATGTTATCGAAACAGTGTATGAGAGTGTTGGTGAAAATCCCGGAACATCAATTCGGCATCGTGGACAAGAATTTAAAATTTCAAAAAGCCCTCTACAGCGTATACTCACAAAAGATCTGTCTACATACTTACAAAATTCAATTAACACAACAATTGAAGCCTAATGACAATGCACAACGAAGAGAGTTTGTTGAATGGATTATTGAACATCGACAAGTGGATGCCAATTTTTCGAGCAAAATCAAAAAAAAAAAAATTGAGAAATTGTTCATTAATGAAAACATGTCGTTGTATCATGTAGCACTCCATTTTTACTAACCCTAACCTCTCAGCTATCCAATTGTTTTTTTTTCAGTGTTGCTAACAATTTACTGTACAAATGGCGGCAAATTTAAATCTTGCGTAACTCATTGGTACACCATATATTTAAAAAAAAAATAATAATCTAAATTCAAAATTTCATAAAGCGAAATCGGACCAAACATTTCGAAACAAAACGACCAAAAATTTTTTTCCTCCAACAAAAATCCGAATACTCTCCATCCACTTATATATTTTCACATTATCAAATTCCATCTAAATATAGACCCTTTGACGAAAACTTGAGGTTTTCCTCGAGCGTCCATTTTCCGAATTCGCGTCCTTTGACAGAATGGCACATCCCTGTTGCCGCCGCAGAGTTTTCCCGACGCCAACCGGACGGATCCTCTTTGTCTTCGCTCCTTGTGGCAGGACAAGAAGAGGGACAAAGGGGCCCTCCACTGGACGTGCTTAATGAGCGCCTTTTTTAATAATGATCGTAATCTGGACTTCGGAGGAGTGTGGCCTCAACAGATACGCTATTGGCTTTTTGGCCGGGTGACGTAGGTTTGGTGTTCGATTGGGGAATTTGGTGGGTTTTTCTTTATTCGGGGATTTGTTGTGGTCGGAGGTTGTATATATTATTTTGTTTTAATAGGTAGATTGGTGTGAAGGAGCTTAATGATGATGATTGATTGTGATTGGTGGGATTTATCAATTTAATAGTTATTGGAAATTTTTTTTTGATTTATATAAGAAAGGAGGGTGTATTGATATTTTTTTTCAGGATGCTATAATGTTTAATATTAATATGAAAATATTTTTATAAATCAGTAATTCTCGTCATGTTTTTAAAATCGTGTTTGTTCGAAGCAATCAAAAAACGAAGACGTTTTAGATGTGAAAAAAGATTAAATTATTTTAATCGATAAAAAAAATGAGTTTTGTATTTCTTTTAAATAAAGTAAATTAAGTTTTATAATTATTCATATTTTGGGTATTTTTTGTAGAACGAAAATATTTTTTTATAATTTATGGGTATGAAAAAATAAAAAAAAAAACACTATGTTTATTCCTTGAACATTTTTCATGTCACAATAATAAAGAAAAAATATAAAACAACGAAAAAATACAGAAAAAACCCTTTAGATTTTTATGAATATGCAAGATTAAAACGATATAAGAAAATCAGATTAAATGACCGTTCAAGAAATAAACGTCACAACTAAAAATAATTTCATTTTTAAAAAGGTCAAAATTAAGAGGATTAAAATTTTATTGTTGCACATATATCATATATAAAATCTTGTAACTATTAACAATAATTATTTCATGTATACTCAAAATTTATGTGTATAAGCAATTGAATATTAGGCGTGCATTAACACGTCCTTGCGCATTTGCAAAATGCACTTGCAACGTATAATGCAATTTACGGCAACAACACTCCAACCGTTTTCGCTCATTTTTACCGTGTTTTTTTTCGAAAATTTAAAAATCGCAACCGAAGCACGATTTCGGCGCGAAATTCGAAAGAAAAAAGCGCCCGAAGAGCGGCCTCGATCGTTCGCATTCTAAACGGTCATCTTGATCACGCACCTCGTTTAAAAAATCTCATTAAAATATAATGAGAAAGTTCTCAACACCGCGTGATAAAAATCGTATAAATTAAAATATTTTACGCTCTCGCGCAAAAAATGATACAGCGCTTCAAATATTGCACGCAGAATAAAAATTATGTTAATTAAGTGTGCGCAAAAAAATGTGCGGGACGTTCGCTTTATAAGAGATAGTATAGTTTGTTTTTTGTATAAAAAAATAAATAATTAATGATTTTTCAATGTCTTTGTCCTTGAGAACTAAATTGATGGATTATAAGTAATGTGGTATATTATATATTATGAAATCGATTGATGATAAGAAAGCGTATTTTATATTTGAAAATGATTTTGAGACATGAAAAAATCTGAAAATTTTTATGACACCAGATAACCCTTTTTGTACATATATCTTTCAATTGGTTTTTATTTATCATTGAAGTTAAGTGACATGTGATAAAAATTATAGATAAATAAAATTTTACACAATTTTAGTTTCGGTATTCTTGAAAAAAATTTGTTCTCAAAACCCTTTTTTAAAGTACAGAAAATTGAATACAAAAATACTGAATTTTAATGTGATGAAATTTTTCCCATTATTTTTATGTAGGGGTCTGCAAACTTTTTTTTGGAAAGGGTCAGATCGGAAAGATTTGAGACTGAGCGAGCCTCGAAAATATTTGTATGAGTAATTCTACTCAAAGAGCGACAAAAAATAGGCTCCAAATTTTAAAAAGTTAAAACTAATCGATCGTTTTTTATCGATTAAATCTATTCGATCGATAACAACGTAAAATTTTCTTAAATGCATAATTTTGGAGAACAATCACTTCCGATTGAGGGTCTGACAGAAACCTCTTAATAGTACAGTTAAATGTATTTCGAAATATGGGAATGTATTTTGCACTTATATCAAGATCTAAAAACGCTTTTGTGTTTATAGTTTAACAAAGTTTGCAAAACATATCTGCTATGATTTTTTTTTGAAAACAAAATTTTCTTAATTGATCCTAAATATTTTCAATTGATTTAATTTTAATTTTTTCATGTAAAAACAATATTATCCCGCGTGCCGAAGTTTGCCGATACTTTGATCTTTAAGGTATCATTTCTTCCACAAAATAATTTAATATTAGATCATTTTGAATTATTTAACTTTATATTCATCTGACCAAAACGAAAAACCTAAACGAACCAATCATAAAAAAACCTTTCAGCAACAAACCACGAAAACAAAACCAACCCAACATCATCAAATTCAAATATCCCCAACACCTCGAAACCGACCCGAACGAAAACATCATTAATTGAGCCACACATCCCCATGAAAAACCCTCATTTTTCCCGCTCCCGCTGGATACGGCCATTAATACGTGAGCGTCGTTTTCCGCATACAAAAATGATGCGCTCATAATGAAGCTTTGCGCGTTGCCTCACGTACGAAAGAGTGATTTGATAATGAACGCGGGTCCGTGAGTCGCTTGCAAAAATTCCACCGTGGCCCCTAGTTAACCCGGCTGAGCTGGAACGATGGTTAAATTTAACTGGAGGCGCAAACGAGGGAAAAACATGAGGGAGATCCCGATCGGGATGTCGTCGGTTTCGGGAAAATGTCGCGGAAACGTATTGATTGTCGGTTTTTGGGATTTCGAAGTGTGTGTGCTGTGCGATGTTTTCGTAATTGGATTTTGTGTGACGTTATTAAAAAAATAAATATATAATATTATTTGCCTATGACTTGTGCTTTACCGAAGCCCATGACACGCAGGACCAATGGTCTCGCCTCGTCTGTCAAACTGGTGGTCATTAGATCGCAAAAGTGGTTAGGGAGGGCGCAGTTTGCTCAGTCTTTATCTCGTTGCCGGTCATTGCGATTTGCTTTGAGGAGAGTTAGCGAGTTCAAAGTCTAACTCATAAACTTGCGTATCATTGGTCTGAGAGCTTCCTCCGTTTGTATGGATTGATTGGCTCTTATGGTACATGTCCCTTATCGATACGAGGTTGGCTCTCGGATAAGGTTTATAGCCTAGATTCCAATATTTAATGGGGATACCTTGAACTGCAGTGGATACACAACGGATCGACAATAACGATGATGATGATGATGATTTGTCAAATATGTCAGTTAACGTATCTTATAATACACCTAAGAAAGATTTTTATGCTGATAATAAAATATCGCAATTTGGTTAAAAACGCATTAAGAGTTACGAATTCGTAAATCATAATAGAGGTGCATTCTAGAAGATGAGTCAGTTGAAAATGTTATTAAATTTTCATAAAAACTGAATATGTAAAACTGAAGTGTATTGGAAGTGGAATTTCATATTATAAATGTGAATTGGAAAGCATTATGTAGGATCAATTTATAATTTTAATAATTAAATTCAATTTTGTTTGGAATTTTATAGGTTCAATATTGAAAATTTTCAATCAATTTTGCGCGGGGGCATTATATAATACAAAATTTTCAAAAGTGGCGATAGTAATTTAATTGAATGCTTATTAATTAAATATTTTCATTGATTGCGTAGTATCAAACGCTTATTTTCATTATTTTTCATCATATAAAAACATTAATTTTTATTACGAAAAACAACTATCTTTAACAAAAGAAATACTTTTCATAACTTTTTTAAATCTTCTTCATAAATATATAAAAGAAAAACAAAGAATTACCCTATCATTGAAAAAGTTTATATAAAAATTGAATAGAAAATATGATTTTCAGTAGAAAAGTGTGGGTGAATTGTGAAGTTTCATAGTATTTTAAGGGTTGTCTACTGAATCCGTCATTTTGGGTCTCGGGGACAAATTAGTGTTATGTCGCACCTGACTACCGTTTGTTTCGTTGATTGCCGCACCTGCGCAATGCGCGCGAAACTAATCCAATTAATTCACAAATGTCAAAAGAAGAAACGCTTTTGCAAACTCGAAAGAAGTACAAATAGTTAA
Organism: Hydropsyche betteni; assembly: GCA_028571205.2. Lineage (NCBI taxonomy): Eukaryota > Metazoa > Arthropoda > Insecta > Trichoptera > Hydropsychidae > Hydropsyche > Hydropsyche betteni. The sequence continues at coordinate 2,193,860 of JAOXNN020000039.1, read as the reverse complement.
TGCAACAACCGTTACCAACACAATTTTCAAAAATTCGATTCCCCAATAACACCAATCGTTACAAAAATACATCGTTATTTACACCACTCAAGAATCGTTCGGCCATCAAACGCAGACTCAAAAATCTTTTATACGGTTGTCAACGCACGCCACGCGTACCAACGATAACGACGCGTCGCGCACAGCAGGTTTACCAACCGTCTGCGGTCCCGGACAATGAACAAATTTCACTCTCGAAACGTGCACATGCAAGACGACCCTACACATTCGATTTGGGAAATTGCAACGAACTCTGCGAAACGCCAAATCGAGAATTGATTTGCATACAAATTAAACTCGTTACATAAACGTTTCGGTTATTTTTGAGCGGATCGATAACGCCGGATTTCTGAGTCGTTTCGTTTACTCAATTCGAAGTTTTTTTTGGTTTTGTTTTTGTGAGTGTAGAACAATTGATTTGCATGTGTATTTAATTGATTAAAATGTTGAATACATACAGTCTGTTTAGTAAAACGGTAATTTTTTTTAGTTTGAATAGAAAATTTTAATTTGAATGAATTTTCATTCATTGATGTTCATTATGTAATTTAATTAAAATGGTGAAAATTTATTACGTCTATGAGCATGAATATAATAATAATAATAATTTTGTTTAGTTTTTTTGGTCTTATGCAATTTTGAAATAATGATGAATCGGTCGGTTAATTTTAAATTACCATTTAAGTAAAGCAATATGTTAAGTAGTCACTAAATAGATGAAGCTGTGTATCTTCAGATTAATCAAAGTTATTTTTCCTGATCATATTAAAAAATCTAATAGTATCACGAAAGCTTTATTTTTTAGATGTTTTATATTATAGTATAAACTGCATACAGTTTATATATTTCAAATTCAACCATTCAAACTTCAAAGTCCACAAATCAAACTTCAAACTAAACCTTTTAAGCTTCAAATTAGAAAGTATAATATTATTAATAAAATTTTCATAGTAATCAATTAATATTCAATATTTTTAAGTTTTAATTTGAAGTATAAAACCTTTATAACTAAGCTATATTATCATTTTCATTAATTAACATTGATAAATTTCATATAATAATATTAAAAATAGTAAATAAGCTATGGTTTTGTTACGAAACGGAAAACGATAAAATGTGAAAACCCGATTGTGTGAACCCAAAATGTGTACCCGATTTGAATATTTAATTAATAAAATCAAAATA
>JAOXNN020000039.1:2087634-2182938 GCA_028571205.2 Hydropsyche betteni | reverse complement strand
GGCGCTTTTTGCCGATGGTGGATCGGGTTTGGACGGTGGAAGGTTTTATGAATGTTTTACGCGCGGGGGGGGGGGTGGAGGGAGTTGATGGGTTTTGAAGGAATGTGGATTTGGTGTTGATGGGTTGAATTGCGTATGTGTTTTTTAATGTTGAAAGATTGGTTGTTGATGGGATATTCTAGTGCCGTGTTCTTTCGAAAATAAGTCCGTGATTTTAAGATTTTTTTTAATCCTGACCCGTAAATAAGCCCTACCCGAAAATAAGATCAAGTGAGAAAATGTTCGACAATATGGTACTTGTGACTGGTTATCACAGTGGTTTTGATTCGGTGATCTGTACAAAAAATTAAGATTTCGTTCAAATATATATTTTTTAATTTGATTTCTTTGACTATATGTAGTTTCACCTGTTAAATTTTTGATAAAACTTTTATTTGCATATTTTTGTTCGATTTATGACCTTGCGATTTTTTCATTGATTAAAAATTTATTTTTTATTAAAAAAAAACAACATTTGAACTATGTATTTATGAGCAAACCATTGTTGAATGACAAATCACATGTACTTATGACGAGTAAAAACTGTCGTATGTACGAACTCTTTTTCCCGAAAATAAGCCCTAGCACGATTTCTGGGTACAAAATAAATATAAGACCGGGTCTTATTTTAGGAAGAACACGGTATTTACTGTTAAAAGTTTGAGATTGATTCAAAGTTTATTTAAAATAAGACATCCGTATAAATAACTTCAAAAAGTGTGATTAAATATGTGAAAGTTTATTTACTAAATAAATGGATTCTATCTATTGAAAATTAATGATAAAGCAAACTCATAGAGCGATCACAAAATTCAATTAAAAAAAGTATCAAAAAATATTAAATTGTCTCTATTCTTTAATATAATTTTAAATATCAAATGTATTTACATATTATATTCAAATTTCATTTTCTCTATTATGTTTTTTATGTTAAATAATGGAAAAAGGTTTCAATAAAAAGTTTTATGAAAATTAGTTTTGATTGATCGACTAACCATTTATATTATGATGGATGGTGAATAGTAGAACTGAAACGTATTAAATATAATGTTGATTAATACTTTTCTATTAAAATCAATTGAATGGTTTCGGTATGATCATAATTTATATAAATTTATAAATTCAATAGATAAATTTAGATTTCATTCAAAGTTTGTATACAAAATAATATTTTTCATATTCAATTAAATATATAAATTATCTAAACTTTCTCAAAATATTTTTTTTATAAAAAAGTATAGAATCTGAAACAAAAGTTATCTTTTACTATTGTTGTACTTCGGTTTCGTATTCCGATACAACTAAACGTAACATGTTATTGCTTTTTTGATACGTGATATCGGCGAAATGTTACACGTATAATATATGAAGGAGGGATAGAGGATGGATCGAAAGGTAGGTATTGCATGGGCGAAGGCATAGTTTAGGGTTGTTTGACAGAGAAAAATAGTTGTGGGCAAAAGTTGGCTGGCTAACGGCCAGATCCGTAAAAAACGAACCGGATGCTGTTAATTTCAATCTCTCAACTGCAAGAGCTTTATGCCCGCAAAACATTTCGCAACAGCTCTACAACACCTCGCTTTGAGCTTTGTTTAAAAAAATTGTAACTTTTTAAATGGCTGTATGTTGGAAAACTGGTTAATTGCGTGGAGAGTTTATTTGGAAAAAAATAAGTAGTTTGAATTTGAATATTGAATGTTAGTATTTTTATGTAAATTTGTATATTAAAAAATTCGTGTTCTTTATACTAGTCCTTTTAATGAAAACACGTAAATTTGATTTTATCTGAAAACGAACGGATAATAATATAGTTGAAAGGTTTCATTAAAGTAATCATATTTTCGAAGAAATGTTTTCGAAATATTATTTTTATAAAAATTACATATTTTTTTTAAATTTACACGAAAAAATTTTTACTCGACGGGTGAAAAAACTTTTATGGGAACATGCGATTGAACTATCTTAAATGAGTTTCAAACGAGAACATTTCTCTGAAACTCTAAGAACACGATGTATTTAAAAAAGAAGGGTGTCTAGTTAGTCGTTCGCAAAACTTTTAAGTTACCTTTTTTTATTTTCGATAGTGAACTTTTGAGTAAGGCGCTGGTAGAATTTTTCAACAAGCCAAAGTTAAAATCATGTCAAATGTAAAAACGTACAGTATTCATAAGAAACGTGTATAACTAAAATATCCTTTAATGTAAAAATTCTTTTTTTTACAATTTTCATTCGTTCATTAATCATTACTTTGATTTGGAATTAGTACAAATCCATTATTTATCCAAGAGTAAAAAACCTTTCTTTGAATCGGAGCGACCCTCGTATATTGGAATCGTTTTGCATTCGGTCCGTGTCCGTCTTCATCAGAATTTTGTGGTCTTCAAATTAAAAAGAGAAAGAACGGAAAAGGCCCGTCTCTTCTCCGTAATTAAAAAAATAAGGAAGGGAAGCCATTAATTCGGTTAGCCGTTAAGAAACGACGCCAATTCATCAAACGCCCACGAAACAAATTCCAAGATTTATCGGCGGATCCGTTATATTGTTTTCAATTTAAATCGAACGAAAAAACCATCTGCAATGTTTTAATTTGTTTTTTTGTAATTAGCACACTATCGGAATTCCTTACCAAAATACCGTATGATACATAATATGTAAATGATTCGGAAATTTTAATAATAGATTTCTTTTTTTGCTTTGAATGAAATAAATTGAATTTTTCGGACTATTTTTGATATTAAGCGATGAAAAAGCAGTGGAAAATAAAGGAGTGTACATATTTTTTATTATCGGAAGCGCAACTTATTTAGTCTATTACGGAGACGTAAAAAATTTACGATCGGAGAAGTTGGCAAAACATGAAATAAAAAAAATAAACATTTTCATACGAACGTAAAGCGGAAATCAACAACCGAAAGTACGACTTTTCCTATGTACGACTGGATAAAATCACGTCTCTATGTTGATCTCGAAGATTGATGAAAATATAACATAGTATATTGGAAATGTAATATGTAAATGTAGACACAGGCCAGGACGGAGAACACACACGCAGATCGATAATATTTTCCCAAAATGAAAATAAACAGAACGTTTTCCCGCCGAAGGAGTGAGAGGGAGGGCCGAGGATTCGCTCTTTCGGAAAATTCGAGTAGGCGAAGTGTGCAACGGACAAAAAAAATAGAAGAAAAGTCCCGGGGAAAAAAGGAAGAAAAGCGCCAAATAAGAGATCCGAAGTATGCGCGCGCCTTCGGGGAAAACAACGAATCGGCCAAGAAGGGCGGAATGAACTTTCCACGAAAAAAAGTGAAGAAAAATCGAGGCTTTGCATATTATTACATTTTATTTAAGAATTTTCCGTTTGCACTTTTATCGGGAAGGCAACGAGGATTCTCACTTTCTCATCCCTTTTCTGTGTCCGATGCATAAATATAAGATTTTAGCCCACTTGTGTGTTCTCCCTTTCAAATCTTTTTTTACCTGTTCATTTATATAAAAAAGTATTGAAACAATTTTTTCACTTGAATTTTCTTATATCATACAAAAATAAAAGCATAATATGAAAAATGATGTCCAAATTTTACATAGTCTCATACTAAATTTTCGTAGTGGGTATTTGAATATCTTTCATCACACGCACGTCTGCGGTTCTTCGTATAATAAATACGTTATATACATATGTATTTTCAAGTTTCCTCCGGTGAAAAGTTTCTTCGTGGAAATTGAGGAGAAAAAGTGAAAAATTGACGATTCGAGAGAATTTCGTGCAAAAGCGTAGAGATTAACGATCGGAAAATTTGCTCGGTTCGTTTTTCGCGGTCCACGCGCTTTAATTTCATCCAGTTTGGCTGAAACTTGATCAAACGCAGACAAATCGGGTTATAATGTACAATTAACTTTATTCTTGCCGAAAACCATTTATACGCCTTTGACAAGGATATGGTACGAGACGATTATGTAGCAAAATTGACTTGCCTATTTTGTCATGACAATATTTATAATAGAAAACAATCGAATAATTTTGTTGAAAAAAATCTTTTTATATCAGAAAACTTTCCAATAGTATTATGTGTATTAGATTTTTTCATTTTTGAACTTTTTACGACCTCTTGAAATCGAAAGAAATTTCTTTCTTCGACCTTTTTTCGTTTTCAATGATTTTATTTTATTTTATTTGGAAAGCTTGCTTCGACATTTCATAGAATCGGAATGTGGCAAACGCCACGATTTATTCGATATGAACGTGTCAAATTTTCGAATGCTGAAATTTTTCCATCAAAAGTTATCTCGATTCATCCCCTACCCCCATCTCCATAATATTTACGAAATATATTTATTATGATCATCGCACATTTTTTTCAACATTGAAACTTCGCATTCTATTATTACTCCGAATGAATATTTTATTTGAGTAGACTTATTCGATTCCGCTTTTAACTTCTCGTTCAGTAAACCACAGAGAATAAGATTTTCCAATAAAATGCAATACCATTGGGAGAGTGTCAAAAGCCATTCGAATCGAATTTATCCTTTTTCCCGCACTAACAACACGAACGACAGTCATGGAGGGTTTCTTTGACGAGCACTTTTATATTCTGAAAATGAATCAGTGTATATTTATATTTAGATTCGAAAGCACTCTAAGTTACCACTCGATCAATTATCCTTAACCACTTCCGTGTAATAATAATAAATTATTCCGGGTATAAATCGCCGGTGCAGTCTGAGCGCCGCACTAAGCTTTATCTTTTCCATCATTATTTTAATTTCGTAGCGTATTTTTTCGGTCCGTTCATTTGGAGAGTCCTGCGAGACAAAGGGTCCCGGGAAATCCCGGTTGGGATGTGGAAAAGTGCCCCCGCGAGACAGACACCGACAATATTGCTGGAGCGAGCCTACGAAAAAAAGCAATTATTTAAATTGCGTTTCACGCAAATAGGTTTTTATGTGTACTCCTTCTCCTGCTTTTATTTTATTTTATTTCATTCCGAGGCGCTTCCTGTTTCTTGTATCTGTCCTTTGCGCAATTCTTGAAAATCTCCCGCCCACCTTTTCTTTATGACTTTTGGTTCATAATGTTAATGTTTGCGGCTCCGAAAAAAAAAACAAGCACCCGATATTGCCTTATGTTAAAACCCGTCTTTTCTCTTCTTGCCGCTTATTTGCGGATCCTTAATTTCTATACCGTATTTATTGTTAACTTTGCATTCATACATATTCATAAATGAAAAAAGGTGAGTCGGAGAATCAATTCTACAAATAAAAAGAATAATGATTCAATTATTATTTTGTCTTTGATATATTATAATTACAAACCATAAATTGGTTTTGTAATACAAAAATTAACATAATTTTTTAATATTCAATACAATTAAATCAAACTGTTAATATTTCAAATCAAACCACATTATATTGAAATAAATTTCATATTATATTTTAAACAATTTTTCAAAACATTGATATTCAACAAACCACCAACGAGCATCGAACTAATTAGAAATCAATACTTCAAAACAAACTGACATAAAGTATATACCCATTTAGGCAGTACAATTTCAGCCAACAATAATAGGCTTTTACTCGCGTCTTATCAATTAGTGTTTAAGTGTCGAAAGTTGAGTATTGCGGACACATCCGAGATCCGTTCATTAGGCGGTCATTAATGGCGGCCACAAATGGATTCCGGACGCCCGCCATTATCCATAACTATTGACCATTCGCGGTGGACATTCAAAGCGGTCGCCATTTGCATATGCGCCCTACGATAAGATCGGATGCACTTTTGCAATTCCGAATTAAACTAACTATTACGATAATTCCGACGCCAATTACGGCCGCAAATGTTCGGATTCGAAAGTTTACCGTTTCATACATAGATGGCAGTTGTAACGTATTATGTACGTGTTTAGATTCCATATGGATGTTTATTGAATAGGTATTCTTTTACTGAATACAGAAAAAATTGAGGATTATTATGTATTGTTTTATATTGAAAGTACGTTTTTGGAAGATTGAAATATTCAGTGCTCGGATTGCAATTCGTATTAGAAACAACTCCAGATTGTACAATACGTTTCGTGTAATGAGTTTTATAAAGTAACGCTTTCGTATCACGTTTTCGCCTAATGATACCCAGTATACGGAGAGCGTTTTCAAAATTGGCTAGTACATAATGAAGTTAACAAAACGTCTACGTTGCTTTCTAAATGTATAAAATCGGAACTGTTGATATTAATTATATAATAAAAGAAAAAATATTTAATATCGACATTTCACGCGTAATATTCCCGTTGTTTCGCAAAATATATCCCGGAAGCGAAATAGTTGAAGTTGAGCGAAGTAAACGGCAAGATGGATGGCGATCGGCAGTGACAAGTCAAGATGGCGTATTTTGATGGATTATTATAAGCGTGCCGCGATTTATTACCCCTGACTCGTAATTGCGCCAAATGTTTGCGGAATGTGCGGCCGTGCTCGCTTTCCGCGCCATACTCGAACACTCCCTTTTCTTTGTCCCCGCCCTTTGCCGTTCATTTCTCACAACAAAATTAAGCAACAATAATAATATTAATAATAATATACAATAATTCATTTCAGGGAATTTTCTCGTGCGTCATATTAAAATATTATTTAGTTTAACCCTTTGTGTGTTGGTGGAATTTATATTATACAATGTTTTAATTTTAATATATTTAAAATTTTAATTACATTAAATTAATGGGTTTTTAATATAAAAATAATTTTTATGAAGATTCTTATTTTTTTATTATTATTGCAACATTTCAATGAAAAAGCTAAACTTCATTAAAAAATTTTATAATTTGTATTAAAAAATTCAAACTTGCTTCTGTAAAAAAATATTTATAATAATTTTATTATTATTCATCACTCAAAGGGTTAAGATTGTCTTATCTCAGAGTAAATATTGTGTTCAATTTAATAATTTAATCTGTGTTTATTTGTTCAAACATAGCTTTGCATATTTGCGAATTTCGATACCGAAGTAAACAAGATTGATTTGCAATAGTCGAATTTCAAATTATAATAGTATTTTAATTAATTATACATTAATGCAAATTAATTTATTTCATTTTAAGAACTTCATTTAACACGTCGAGATTAACAATTCGACGTTATATTCGCCTCATTCTAAATAAGTTAATTAAAATGTTTTCGCTTTTCAATTCAGACAGGGTACATTTTAATTAAGAACGATTTATGAAAAAAAAACAAGCACGTTCTTTTTCAATAATAATCTGCTCTCGTTTTAAAATGTTTACGAGGTGTAAAATTAAAATAAATTACAAATACAAGTATAATTACGTTCACAGATTCAAAGTTCATTAATATTTAGTATATGAAATATTTTGTACATTTTATATGTAGAATTAATTTCGAGTTTCAAAGATCAAACGCGAGAATTTAAAATAAAATAATTTACCTTAAACCGGCATATTCGCATCGGTTATTCGGTCGTTTCGCTCGTTTTTGGCCCCAGGTACAGATAGAGGGAGAAAAGAGCGAAAAAAATCATATTACATTCACTTTTGTGCTCGCCGGGACCGAAAAAATATTTTATTTCCGTGGGGCAAAATATTTACGTTGTTCGTGTTGCGGGCTAAGCAACAACAGACACACGAGCGAATAAAAAAAAAAGAGTTTGCGCTTCGTACTCCGTTAAGGGAATTGGCCTCCTCTCTACATGAATTTCCCTGCTTATGCGAATTAATGACTTCTTGTCTCTTCACATTTTCTCGTTTTCCCGAACCGCCAGTACGTTACGTTTCATCAAATAAATAAGGCGAGTTAAGCCGAAAAAATGTGAAGTACGTGTACCGGAAAAGGGACGGGCCCTGAGATTTCCCACTGCGAGCACACAAGCCCACTTTGCATACTTACATATCGCTAAATTATGCACGTCTGGGTACTTATGAGATGTTGCGAATTTCGGAAAAAGTACGTATGCGGATGATGCGATGGTGATGGGGATGTTTTTTTTTTAGAGTTTTTGGAAGGAGTCGTGTTTTTGAATTTTGACTGTAATGCGGTTTTTGAATTATAGTCGAAAACTGGAAGTGTTGAGTTGGAAGTATTGAAAAAATTTAAAGAGCACTTGTAAAATGCTAGTGCTTAATTGGAACGATGCTGCGCTTGCAAGAAAGTGCTTTTTGTATAACGAACCAGAGAAGTTCAATTTTTTTTTTAACTTTGCAACATTGAAAAATTTGACTTTGTTATTATTCGAAATTTGAAATTAAAATCTTCAAACTGAAAATTTTCCTCCAAAAAATTATAGATGTTAAAAAGTTTTTATAGTATTAAGTATATTTGAAATTTTAACTTCCAGATCCCAAAATATGAAATTAACATTCTCAAATAAGAGATTTTCAGAGTTATACAAAAAATAAAAAAAATAAACTTGCTCTATGTACGAAGGGAATTTCATGTGACTTAACATAATATATTGTTTCAAGGTCTTTTGTAATCCCCACGTTTGTTCAAAGGTTTTGAATTTACATAGGGTTGCCAAAATACATTTAATTAAAAAAATCTAAAATTTATTCAACATAAAATTGGTTTATGCATAATAAAATCGAAAAATAACAAAATTATAAGCCACAAACCTTGATATGTCCGACTGATGACCACGACTATCAATCGGACATCGGCATTTCAGCTGTAGAACTTTCAGCACCGACAAAGTGCTAGTCTGGCGCTGGACTGATCTGGTTTGGGTTCTGGTTTCTTTGATACACTGCGCACTTTTTCAAAAAAACTTTTGTACACCGAAGACTTTTTTTTTAAATCTTCCCGATACACTAAAAACTATTTTAAAATTATTACATACCGATGGATCGAATATTTTTTTAATTTATTCTGAAACAATGACTATTTTTATCGCGTAGAAAAAATTGCAGATAATCAATATTATACCATTCAATAGCAAAAAAATTGCAAATTTATTTACGACACGTCCAGTTTTTGGAAAAAACTGCGACCAACTAACGCTAATAACATAATACTGTTGTACAACAATTATGTTTATCGGTGGGTATTTTTTTTTTAATTTTTATGTCGTCAGTCGTGACCGCCCAAAAAATTGTTGCAATATTAATTATTATAAAATAAAGAATCGAATAAGAATCTGTTGATGCGCTAGGTTATTGAAATATTATCGATTAAATATTTTTGCCGTGTTCAAAATAAAAATTCAAATCATACAAAGTCAAAAATTGATAAATTATCTAAATAAAAAATTCAAATTTACTAATTATCTAAAAATTCAAAAACTCAACCACTGAAACAAACAAGACAAAATATTCACACAAATTGTAAACCAATATTGCCATTCCCAATGCCAATAATCGGTACTCAAAATAATCCGACACAAACTCGCCAAAATCTTCGCGCACATTATCGTTGCATTCCGCGCATATCTCATCACACAAATACAACTTCAAAAGAACCGTTCACACGAAAAGCATAAAATGAATCATAAATATTATGATAGTGCGAATTAGGTGTCGTTTTGTGCCCTCGCGAGTGCACACGAGACGATAATTGACCCATTTACGGGCGGGCGTCGCTTTTCTCCGCTCTCGTCGCGAATCGCTAAAACTCTCGACGGCCCTCGGATCCGCACTCGTCGTTGAAATTTCGCACTTCGTCCAATTTAATATGGTTTTTGTGTGAATTTATTATGATTCTGGGAACGTTTCGTGCGAGCGAGTCGGCAGCCTGGGAGATTTACTGGATTGTACTCCGCTAAGACTTTTTGATTATGGCTCAGTTTTCTAGATGTGTTTCATTGTACAAATTACGTTTTCATATTAAGATTTATCTTGATGTATGCTTAATGATGGAATGTTTCGAAAACTTTTGTTCGAAAGTGTTCATGATCGTATATTAAAATTTAGTAGGGTAATATGTACGCAGTGGGCTTATGTGATAATGTATTACCAGACTCTTCGACGCGAGTTGAAGAGATTCTTTTTTTTTACAATGGATGTTTTATTTGTAGGTGATGATGATATATTTGATGTTGGTTCATTGAAACTGAATTTTATTTTAAAAGTGATTAACAAAAATTTGTATTATACTTAACAAGCGAAAATTCGATCGTTGGTGGATAATACGTTCATGTTAGAGAGGTCATTATGATCAGTAAATGACTCAAATAATAGTTCGATAATTTTCTATTTATGGGAAGTATTTTTGAAAACATATCGGATTGTGTAGGTTTATGCTTTTTCGTTATTTTTTTCCAGTTTTTGTACAATATTTAATATACCTGTAACTTATTGATAATTAGGAAATAATTTACCAGATTATCAGTAAATGAAAATTACGGAAAATTTAGCCTCCCTAGTTCATATTTTGTTATATACTGAAATTTAATATTATATATAATCAACTTTGTTTCATTTTAGTTTAATTTTAATAGATAAAATATAAAAAATGAACTCAAATTTTATATGTAAAACAAATTTGGTTCTCAGTAATATAATAGTTAAGTTTTAAGTAATTCATGGAATTCATGAAATTCGATCAATCTACGTTATGAAATATTATTGAGTAATTATACTAAAAATATTATTTAAATCTATCAAAATTTCGATGAATCTAGATAAAAAAGTCCAGAAATAGAAACTTTTAGAATGACTAAAAAATAGTCAAGTGGAAAGAAAAACAAATTGAAATTCAATTAACTCTCTTTTCAAGAAAAAACTTATGAAGTACTTAAAAACTATCATTCAAAACTGATTTAAAAGTTGATCAAATAGTTTAGATACTTTTTAAAACTCTCGAAGAAAATTTCATTAAAAAAAAAACTAATTCCACAAAAAAACATACAATATTTCAATCGAAAGCAAACAGGAATAAAACATCCCAATTTCCCCCCATTTTCGCATCAATAACATAACTGTAAATGCACGGCGCATGCAATGCAAGCAAAACGATTTTGATTCGACCTTTTTTCCAAAGTTCCCCCCGGTTGGCACACCTGGTCTCTACGGTTGCTAAACCGTGATTTACGTCCGATCGGTGATACAAAGCTGGCGTATCGTATGTGCGAGTTTGTCGTGGTGTAAAAGACGCGTTCGCTGCACAGTTTGGGAATAAACGTCCCTTTTACTGAACAGTTCGATTTGGATTTACGAGGGCACCAGCTGGACCGGCGGAAAAGACTCTCTTTTACACGAGAAAACGATGACTTTTGACTCCTTGCGTTCCTAGATCAGAAGTTTGGACGAAAGTGTATTTTGGATTTGTGTTGTGTAGTTATTTGGGAAAAAATTTGGTGAGGATGTGGAAGTGTTTGGGTTTGTGATGTATGAATTTATTATTTTTGTGTTGTGTAGAATGTGTTAAATGTAGTGCAAGGTTTTCCCGATACTTTTGAAAGTTTATACGGTTTTCATTATGATGCATCTTTCAGCGAGTTGAAAACTAATACCGTTTCTCATCAAAAGTTGCCTATCCATCTATTGATTGTTTCGAATTTCATTATTTTTCAATAATCAGTTCAAATATATGTATTTATTTAGTCAAATTTAGCAAAATGAATAATTATTGAATAGTAATCATAATGTAAGTCGAAAATCTGAACTTCAAAAAGCATTTTTTCAGAAATTCAAACGTTTTGTTCATCATCGTGCGACAAATAATTAAGACTAACTTTCACGAGCTCAATTTAGAAATTATCCATTGTTAAATATTTTTTCAGTGATAATCTCATTATCGCAATAATATGCAGAATATATGTGCTGAATGTAAGATAAAACTTTTCCAAATACCATTGAAAGTTAAAACATTTTCTCTCATAACGTAACTTTCAAGGAACTGAAAACTAAAACCATTTCTTGCTAAATTGTCTTTTTAGAAATTTATCTATCTATCTACCGAAAGTGTCACACGTCACTTGACCTTAATAATCAGTACATGCAATTCGCTTAAACTTAAATATTAATTATTTAACAGTAACCTCATTATAATATAATATTTTTAAGAATATATTTTTTTTCGATGTCTTCAAAATTTTTAAATAAAATAACTCATCTTTCTCAAAATATGTTTGTATAATATACATGTATTTATTCGTTTGATGCCGACCGATGTTCGACCGATGTTCGACCGAGCGCCATTAAAATCGGCATGCATATGTATTTTTTTTTTTTTTTTTTCGAGAATTTTTTATCATTAAATCATTTTGCAACTCGATCTGACTTTAATTTTAGATGAAAAAAAATTCAGTACTGAGAGTCGAAGATCTCACGTTTGTTGAATTTAGTTGGCTTTATCATTCAATTCATAGAATCACATCTATCAGTCAGTCGACGATCTATTGCCATGTTTTATGCTTTTGCTTTAATGAATTTAAATAAAAAATAATTATTCGACTTAAAATTCAAGTCTAGAGCAACGCCGGCTACTACCGCTAGTATTAATATAACGCAACTCATTTCAGACACAAAACACAAACCCATCCAACAACAAACCACCAAACATTAACCCCAACATTTTCCCAACAAAAAAATCCACCGACATTTACCAAAAACCCGAAACGGCCCCATTTTGATTTTCCGCTGCGTTTCGCTAATTTATATTTGGAATTTGATAATCGAAGCATATAAGGGTCGGCGTATATTTTTTCGCGTTTCGCACACAAAAGGGCGGTTCGCGATTGAGTTCCCAACAATGGCGCTAACGCTTTGTCAAACCGCTCAAGGTTTCCCAAACACCCCACCATAAATATTTGTTGTGTGTTGCGGGAGCGGTATGGGGTCGTTGAAATTGCCGTTGAGAGACTCACTCGTTCCCTAAGTGCAGTCGTTCAACAAACGTACCTATTATACCTATCGTATTATACGATCCGAAACGTGATTCGCGCTATATTTTTTGAATTTTCATCGGTCGGTGGTGTGGGGTTTTATTTTCGTGGGAGTTTTTCGAAATTTGTCGCTGTGTTGTGTAGTGGTCGTAACTTGTTAGATGCGTTGTAAATGTAGGGAGATTGGTGAATTTTAAATTTTGATATTTTTCATAGACGGGTGGTGTAAGTTTGATGCAAGATTGTGAATGTTTTCATTTTGAGTTTTTTTTTTTTAATAAACAATGATAATAAAATATGGTTCAGTATAATGAGAATATAGTTATAGTTAATATAGTTTTTACACTTAAAATTCAAAAACAATTCATGGTAATTAATTCCGCTCCTTCGATAATCCTTTCCACTCGCGAGACTTTTCCGCAGTAGGTATATACGCAAATGTTCATTTTCATCTACATTATTTTATCCAAAATAATTGTAGGTAAACTTATAGAACCGACATTATATTTCGAATTTTGTAAATAATGCACCCAGTTAGAATTCAGAGCAAAAAAGGGAAGCCTAGTGCACCCAGTGCGCCAAATGAATGAAAAGGGTTAATAATACTTTTCTATAGTTGAATAGTAGTAGTAGTATATAGTTTAATTTTAAATTTGATAAGTTGTATTTGAAGTGAAAAAACTGTGATAAACGAAAGTATTCACGTTTATAATCTGTATATACTGATAAGACTAAAAATTTAAAATTTTCAGACTTAAACACTTCAGACTTCAGACTTAGCAACAGAATATGAATTTAAAGAATATTGAGAATATATTTTGTAATATAAAAATAAAATTTATATTGTTTGTTGGAAGGGTGCCGCTTTTTAAAAAATATATTGTTTGAACGGCTGTAGACTTTTTTGTTAGAATGAGAACAACGAAGACATAAAATATCGTCGATGAAATCAATATCAATAAGATGCTGAATCAGATTTCTACCGCTTCTCGCAAAATAAATAATAGAATCCGAAACAAAATCCCGATAACTTATTTCGGATCGAGTGTTTTCTAAATTCATCTCTCTCAATCCGAAGGATATACGGTAAATATTTACGCAAACCAGGAAGTTCGCACTTCATATCTTTTCACAACAATCTTGCAATTGAACGTTGCACGAAACACTTTAAAAATAATATTACTCTGTCAACAAACAGAATATTCTACAAGCAAACTGCAAGAATAAATTATATTATATTTCTCGGTACTGAACCAATATATTTTTTTGAATATTTGCTCACGTAGACATTTTTCGTATTAACACAGCTTATTCAAACGGGCCTAAAGTTAAAACTGCGATCCAAAAAATTCGGTAAATCATCCCCGAACGTATTTTTCAGTGATAAAAAATATATTCGTACACGTGCATAGTAGAATGGATATTATTGAGAAAACGAAAATAATATGGCTCTCGAACTAGATAAATGGTCGCCATACATTACTGTGAAACTTTCCTATTTGCCGAACGTTCACTATTCGCTAATAATAGAAATACGAAAATAAAATGGCCTCGGAAGAATCGAAATGAAGAACGGGATATATAAATATGGTGAAATATCGCCGCACGCCAATAACAATTAATTAAAATCGAAAATTCGAAATTCGCCCGAAACGAATCGAATTAATCCATTTCGATTCGGGCACTAATTCGAAATGTTTCTAATGACGCGCCTTTTTTTCGGCGAGCCGCCAGAAGAAAAGCACCGCGATGAAAAGGCACTGATGAAAAGTGGTCAATTCTGGCCGGGATGAAAGAGACCATCTAAGTATCCCTAAGATGGCCGCTTCGTTAGTCCCCCGGCGATTCCCGATCTCGAATTAGAGGCCGATTCGCATGACAAATGGCCGCGTTAAAAATTTTCCGAGAAATATATATTTATACATAAGTCAAAGTTGAAAACGTAAGCTGACAATCGTTAGCCGACAGCGGCCTGACGTAATCGCGACGCACATTTTTTATTCACTTCTCCTCCTATATATTTTTTCTTGGTCTCTTTTTTGCGCTTTGGCAGTCTCTAGGGACAGGGAATAAGGGAGTGGCGGTGTAAGGGAAGGGATGTGGGCTGAAACAAAAGGGAAGTCGGGAGAAATACCGCACGAGAAATATTCGATTTCGACACGCTCAAAACGAGTGTCTGTCGTGCCGATATTATTATTCCGAACGCTAAGCCTTTTCATCGACGATCATTCTCGTTTTAATTTTATCGCCTTTTCGAAATATTTCCGAATCGAGTTCGGTGCGCGCCGAAATGCAAATCTTTTATTGATCGCCGTGAAAAATTGGACGGTGGAAATAAATCTGTATGAAATAAAAATGGAATTCATGCGAATGTGATGTCGATTTGTTGTTTATGAATCGACAGTTTAGTTTATTCGAATGTATGGATTGATGTTGAGAAATGAGTAATAAAATATAATAGATGGATGAGATCGTAAGTGATTAGTGAAAAAATATTATTTTTATATTAAAATTTTTAAACCGATATTTTCCAATTTTGATATATTATAAGAATTGGAAGTGTTTATAAAACACAATTTGGACTTATTGTGTAAATAATTGATCGGTGTGCATTTTTTTATTAATGCGTGTGGAATAATTTTCCTTTTTTTGTCTATTTTATCCACGACGAATATTTATTTATTTTTATAGGTGATTTTTTAAATTATTTTATAGTTTTATGTATATGCTATCCTTGTATATACTTTTTAATTTTGTACGAATACTGTTTAAAATTTTATTTATTTTTTGTTTTTCTATATTTTTTTTTAATTTTTGTTGAATTGGAGAAACCTGTCATGCCAAGGTGGTATGTTTATATTTGTATGTATTTATATAGACGAATATTATTATTATTATTATACTATATTATATTTAAAAAAAAATGGAAAATCGTGAAAGCATTTTTGTGATTGCTCAGTAAATGGATAGTTGTATAAAAAATCATACAATTTACAAATTTAAATTGTACATATATTTTATTGTATTTGCAAATATTAAAAACATTGTTAATGAAAATTCAATGTTTATAAAATCGTTTGTTAATTAAATTTTACGCAAATGATATAAATTGCAAGCGATGACAGATCAAATGATGAATAATCTATTATAATTATAGATCGCATCGTATTGCTAAATATATTGACAATTTATTATACAAGCTCAATATAGAATATTGAT
This sequence comes from Hydropsyche betteni, assembly GCA_028571205.2. NCBI lineage: Eukaryota > Metazoa > Arthropoda > Insecta > Trichoptera > Hydropsychidae > Hydropsyche > Hydropsyche betteni. Next base: position 2,166,851 of record JAOXNN020000039.1, on the reverse strand, counting down.
AAAATATATATTTACAAAAACATAAGCCTTAAATTGGCAATACTTCACATAAACAGACGTTGACAAATGCTTACATATTATGGAAAGCAATCGATTTTCGCAGGTTCTTTCGTGAAAGCACTTGTCGAAAGCCGACGCATTTGAGAATTTCCAATAAAACAAACAGCACTCGACAGCAGATCCGACATAATGAAGCGATTTATCCTTTGGGGCTTAGCATATTAATTAAGTGACATTTATTTGGTGGGCGGGTGGGTGGGCCAAATTAAAAGGTCGGACGCGGCGGTCCTAATACTTATGTTCACTATTCAGCTAGAAAATTACGAGTACAAGCAAAAGAAGGGTTTTGCCCGGCCCCGGTAATGTTCGGCGATATTTTTCACTTTTTTCGGCAACCCTTGTAAGTTAAGTGTACCTTGTAAATAAGGGTTAGGCCGTATCTCCTCTGCTATTCACCGTCGCCCTTATATCGCAGTCGATTCTAATTTCTACACGAATTCAATGTTATATGTGGAATCTTACCTTTGCTCTGTCTTCGATCTGATTCGCACTTCGGATTTTTATCTATTTTCTTTGAAAATTTTCGCTGTAAATGAAAAGGACTTAGGGTTACCAAATGATATAAAAAAAAATTTGTCCTTTTTTTATCAAAATAAAATATTTTCTTTTGATTCTATATTTATATTTTAGATCCTTTTATATTTCAAAGACAAGACATTTAAAAAATCGAATGAGCTTCGATAGTAGGACAAAATTTTATTTTTTTGCGTAACCTCTAAATTGATCGGTTGATTCAAATGGAAATTTTTATGATCTTAATGTGAAAGTGAAAAAAATCAGCTTCAAAAGTACTATAAAATTTAATTTTATTACGTGATCATAAAAATGGAACATTCTCATTGGTAGATTCAAATACGATGCGGTAACAATAATAAAATATATTATATTTTTTTTAATTTTCGTATGGTAACCCTAGCACTAGAACGTAATGAAAATGGAGCATGTATGATTTTGAGCGCTCGTTTGTATTTTTGGACGGGAAGCCAAAAAAATTTTTTTGGCTTCTTCGTATTTTGGAACCCTTCCTGAAAGATTCTTTCAGCGATATCGAGTATTTCATATTGGAAGTCTGCAACAACGAAGCGGCATCTGATTTAATATTGGATAAGGGCGTTGCACAAATCGAAAATAACTTTTCTATTTTATATCTAAGTATAACATATATTTTTTTGCTGACTTTCCATAATATTTGCTGAGATAATTTCACCGAGACATTTCGTAGATTGTACATCGTTGCGAAAAAATAAATAAATTTCATTCGAGTCATGATCGAAAGATAAACAAGCTATCGGATGTGCGCCATACGTTATCGAAAGATCACCAAAACGTTCCCGTTATCGATACAGCATCGTTTGCTTTTTTCAAAGCAAAATAAATATTTATGATGATTTAAAATACGCAGCCTCAATCGAAAAAACATATATATAAAAAAAGCAATTTTCGTGTGTGCGTAAAAGACGCATACGCATGCTTCTAAATGAAAACAAATAGCGGCGTATCGGCTGACTCAAAATAAGCTCCTACATTTATATTGCTCAAACGCAAGCCTACATAGTTTCAAACTATGGAAATCGACCGTCTTAACAATTCCAAACGGTTTATAAAGTTTGGACAATTTTTTCGAAAAAAAATTACATCAATCGGATGGATTATGCAAAAGTTTTTTCATCTTGATATTAATCGACAATATGATAGATGGATTTTTTATAAAATTACTTTTTTTTCCCGAATTTTTACTTTATATATTCATGTATATGCATCAAAGTATATGCTCCACATACTTTTTATTCATACGTTTTATGAAAACGGCAAAGAGAGATTTGTTTAGGCAAAGAGGTGGGTCGGATTTGGAGGGAATTTTTCGGTATCAAGATAAGCGCACAGTCTATTTTTCTAAGTGTGCTTTTTTTATCGGCGATGTAAGATTTTCGATATTACTAGCTACTAGTGGCCCACCTGGCCTCTCGTCCAGCAGTTTTCCTCCCGTACCATTTTCACGAATCGTTTGCATATTTCCTCGGGAGCAGGGACTATATATATTTTTTATCTTCGGGCCCCTTTTTACGTCCGTGAGTAGGTATATATCGATTTGCGTACGCAAAGAAAAACATACTATAACGTTCCGTGTCGTAAAACGGGGAAGACCGTTAAAGTTTTATAACGCAGTACATTTCTCACTTTCAATTCATTCGCTTTTTTGCGCTTTTGATTGCCATCGCTCGCCTCGATACATCCAGAATAAAACGCAGATAATAAATTTTCGTTTTCGCGTCATACTCATTTGGGATTGTATAGTTTTAGTGTGTTCAAATTTTTTTTTCAAATGAAGTAAAAAAAGAACTTTACAATGTCGTAAACGAGAAAAATGGGGTTGTAAAACGCAACGAAACGTCAAATTTAATATAGGAGCTGCATTGAATTCGTAAGACTTGCGTGTTTTACGACGAATCGTAAAAACACAGATTCGATGATGGAATTAAAGAATCATCTACAACGCATTTCTTTTGGATATCCTCTCAATTACTTCAAATGCCATATTCGAAGTAGAATCACCAAATTTATTCGAAAACATTAACCCTAAATTTACTTATCGAACAGATAAGTTCCTGTAACTTTGCGATCAAATTAAAAAAAAAATCATTGATACAATATAATATTATACAGTAGGTACAAGTCGTTACATTGCATTTGTATTGTAATCGTTTAATTATTCAGTAAAAAAAAAATACTTATAGTGTATTATAATAAAGTTTGTTGGAGATCTGGGACAGTCGGAAAATCGCAGGAAAAAACAATCGAGGGACAAGTGAAAACAATTCGTATTAGCATAAGAATCGATATCGAAAAAACGTCTTCATTCTAAAGAAGAAAAGTGAAATTCGCAAGGGGGTTTTTGTGTCGGGAATTGGTCAAAAATGGGCACGAGGTGTGCACGTAATCGGAGCCTTGAGCGAAAACAAAAAGGCCGTAAATTCGACAAACGACCTAATGAGATTCGGAATTAATTCCGCAATGCCGAGCGAAATAATAAAATAATTTTTCGTCCACGAAATTATTCAAGAACTTTTATCAATGAATGGGGGCCGTCCGCTGGAGTAATTAGATTACGAATTCCTGGCCCCAAAGACTCGATTATTGCCCAAAGTCCTCCGAGCCGCATTGCGAAATATTCGTCATTTTCGAATTCGATTTTTTAATATAAGACGCCCGAGCCCACCACTGGCGTTCATTAGGCCCTCGTAATGGATCGAATCGGATCGTTCCCTTCTTTCAAAGGACCAACTACTAATTTATTCAAATTTCGAAAACGGACGCGACAATATCCTCCAATTTGATCCTCGAGTAAATTTTTATTCGAAATACGATATCGAAATTTAGGAATTTTCTTTTTATAAAATCCGACCGGTGGTGGGGTAATTAAATTATGCTTTTAATAAACATTGGCTTAGATGGTGAAATGTGCTAAAAATACCTATCGATTTTGATCAATTGATTTATAGAATGTGGGTCAAAGAATTAGTCGTGTAGAATGTATCCGTGAGAACGTGTGATCGATATTATTCGATTAATGAAGTTGAATTGCACATTTCACGAGTTGAACTCAATATGGACGTGCTTGTTCATATATTGATCTTAACAATTGACCTAAATCGTTTATACTTAAGGAAAGAATAATTTCGGTATCCATCTTATTGAGAGTTTTGTAACTCTATTTCGTATGTAGAAAAAAATCTCATTTTCTGTAGTATCTTAAACATGCTGTTGATATTTTAGAAATTGAATATACATGTATGTTAAATGTGTAAAAAAATGGTTACTTATATATCTTGATTCTGAATTTTGTAAAGCAAATCTTTTTTTAAGAGACTCCCGTAAAAATTCTTTATAACATGTTTCTTAAATTATATTTAAATTCAAATTATTAAAGCTTTCAAATAAACAGCGCTCTCCTATCCTTATTATAAGATTTTCACATCTCGAAACATCATATGCAAATGAAGCTTTCACAACACCATCCGTCTTTGCGCCCATAACATCAACACACCACCCTCAAACAATAACACATCACAATCACACACAGCTCTCATTCCCAAACACCAACTATCAAAAAACACACCCGAAAAAACCGTAATATTACATCACACGCGACAACACTTTCACATTAAACTCTCACAACACGACGCTTTTTTACCACGTTAATATCTAATAAACCGTTCGAGATTAAAAGCAGCCGTATCTGAGAGCCGTCGCTTCTTAAACTTTTTATGCCCGGGCATAAAGATTTAAAGCTCCTCATACACGAGACCCGGGCACTTACACGTGCGATACGTACACAGCACATAACACATAATATGATATGTGCCGAGGAGGGTGCACTAGAGTGAGACTCTAGTCGCCTCTCGTATTGTTCATTTTGTCGAGATTGCCTCTCGGCTACTTATGTACGTACTTTGCTCCGGAGGAGGGTGTGTCTCCATAAGAGGAAGCTGGCTTATCCCGCGTATGGAGATTAGAGGTTCGCACAGTTTGGCAATCGGTGGGATCTGCGAATTCGGTGGCCCTAGCGCTCGCGAGATACTCTTGTTATACCCTAATACACTCGGTTACATCTAATCCTTTATCGCTCTAATTTACTACACAGTTTATGTAATCCAATACGGATCGATGCTGGTGCTTACTTGTGAGATTTAATGTGAGATTTTTTCTTTAAATTCGGGAATTGGTGTGTGTGGTGTTTGGGGACATTCGGGGAAATTGTTCTGTTTGTGCTGAAAATTGTATCGTTTGATTTTCAATGCTGGACGAAGAATTTTCAATGTAATATCGAACGTTTTATATGAAAATTTAGTAGTATTTCTGCAAATTTTGAATATGAATACTGGCAACTATTTCTTAATAAAATCATAGATGTTTATTTATTGAAATATTTTAAATAAATCATGATCCATTCTAACTTACATAACATCAAATGCTTAATACGATCTTTCCAATCATTGAAATTTCAGACATTTTCCTTTATAAACTGATTATGAAAAGGCAAACAATAGTTTTTAGTATTCAAAACACTTTTGAATACAAAAAACTATCTCTTACCAAATAGTACACAATCAACTAATCGTAAATCTTATGAAAATTAAATCACCATCTAAAACTTACTTATTTCTTACTTTATATGGATATTATAAGGACCATTATTGAATAATAACACATGGTGCATCACAAGCAACGTGTGCAATTTAGAATCTTAACTATACCGTCAAAAGTTTGAGTGTCAAGTTTGGCGAAGGTAATTCTCAATTAGCTGGATGTTGAAAGCATCCCTTGCTAATTGGTCTCAAGTTTGAGCGGTGGTCAGGTCATCTAATCATTTATTGACAATGTCGCATTACTTCGGCAATTATGTTCAATTAATAATATCCCATAAGTGTCGATTCGTAAATAATGCAAAAATATAGTTCGATATTTAAGCGAGAAAACTCCCCTTCTCGGAAATTATCTCTTTTATTTTTTGATTCATGGAACTGACCGTTTTATCTTACAGCTATTTAGTCGAGAAAGGTTCTTGAGTATTGCCGATGTTTTATTTATGACTGAAACGTAGATATGAAAAAATATAAAAAAACATAAAAACGTACAACAAATTCAAATAATTCAACTATGAGAAAAATCTTTTTAAAAAATCATATAATATACAAAATTTATAGATATTTCAAAAGGTTTATATACCAGTTTAAAAATAAAGCCCTCTCAAGAGTGATCACGTACACGAGACATTTTATCCGCTGTTCGACTAGTAGTATCGTCAGCGATTTTGTTACCTTGAGTAATACTGGAAAAATAAACGCAATATATAAATAACCATATTATCAACGAGCAGTACTTAACACGAAACATCTTATATTTAAAATTTCTTAATTTAAACAGACACTTAACTTTCTCAACAATTTGAAGCATGCGATCTATTAATATTTATTCAAACTATATATTTTATTATTAAAAGACCACTCAACTTGCCAGGTCAAGGATTTTTGTTCAAAAATCGTGGGCGTGCTAGAAGTAAAGCCTCAACACACAGCTCGTTCGTTATTCATGGTTGTCGTATCAAGCATATCACAAATCGAATATTACTCGTATTTTATTTACAATCGAAGTAATAACCACCGAAAAATACGTCAATTCAAATATAACATACAACATTTATAGTGTAGTTTGTGATGTGCTCGTATCACGCAATACAGTAAAACAATCTGTTATTGTATCAAGTTCGATTTATCAAATTAAACTCTTAAATTTAATATAAATAATTATTCACTATTAAATATCGGCATTTTGGTAATAATTGATTCTATAATAAGTCCGAAATTTGCGATTTTCATCTATTGCAATCGTTTGCTCATTCCGCGACAAAATGACTGATTCCTTTGACACTCGAACGCCTCATAAGCCCTTTGTATGAAGTGGGTTCGAGTGTAGACCTCTGACGGAGGCTCTTGCCGAGGTGACAATAAATTTTCCAGTCTGGTTATATTCGGATTTAAATTCGGCGGCCTAATGAAACGTGAACGTATCGATGAGTAATTTTATCTATGCAGTCGAGCGAGTACCGAACGAATCGCTTGTAATTATTTAACGACGTCTATATCGGGCAACATTTTTCCGCGTCCGAAATGTACGTAATTCGATTTGTTATGTACGTTAAAACGTTTGTACGTGTGCGGTGCGTAATATAATTATGCCGCAAAGTTTAATCGCACGTATAAACATTTTACTGGAAAAGCACATAATGTGACTTAACCCAATTACGCTTAGTGAGCTTCTCTGAATTTGTGTACGTATGTGAATTTGACATTCAGTCTGTATGTACATATGCAGAAACTTTTGAAACAGAATTCTTATTTCTTTAGAAAGAACGAGATGAATATTAAAGAACGAAACGTAATTTATTTAAAAAGTTCGTAACAAAAAATTTTTGGAATCAATTCAACTGTAAATTTGTTTTTTCGGTATACCAATTTTAAACGATAGAAAATCAATATCGTATCTGATATGTTTACTTCACGTGTGCAGGAAATGAAACGGGTTTAATTTTTCAGTCGATTTGTCGTGGTACTTACGAGGGTCGACTTTCGTATTGTCGGAAAAAAAGCCAAATTTAACCCCCTTGTATAGCCATACCATAATAATTGATCGTGCAGATTTGGCGTGTAATGTGTAACGTGTACGTATAATAAAACAGATACCTAAGTAAGTATGAGTATTAAAATATATAGGAAGATAGGAAAGAGAGAGAGTAGGAAAAGCTCGCCGCAAATCAACCGCAACGGCCAACATACAAAGTGGTTTTCATAGTCCTGTAAAAGGGTCTCTCTCTTCAATCTTCCACATCTTGAATATGTCCCATCCTCCTGCTCTCCGCCACCATAGTTCCCCATTGCCCAGAACCCTCCAGCTAAGCCCACTAGAATGTTGTTAGACGTCACATCATTCTTCCGGCAAAGGAGTGGTGGGCCTTCGTCTCCACTAAAAAGATGCTGAATTTGTTCAATAAAAACCGGATCTCAACTTTCACGGAGTAAGTAGAAAACCTCCCCTAGGAAAAACTAGCGAACGATTCGAAACGATTTCCGCGCAATATGGAAATATTCAAACTCCTATTATGCACGTGTACATTTTGGATTCGTCGAAACCAACAAGTGGCGGTCGAAATCGGGCAAAAAAGAGACGCTCAATTAAATTATGACGTATGAAAATGGCTTTACATTTATTAAGCATCAAGATCTTCAGGCGGAGACTATTGTGACTCTCTCTCACAAAGCCTTTATATCGGACAATTTATTTCTTTAAAGGACGACAACCCACCCTTCGTCTCCCATCCCTTCAGCCCCGTGGGCCAACAATGCCGCAGACATAATCAGATTTTGCTACAATACTGCTTATTAAAAGCGGCCCAGAGACGTTTCGAAATGTTTAAGCTTAACTTGCACCGGTATTATATTAAACTCTGAGAAACGACTTGTAGATATTAAATATCCGATTCTGATTTTATATTGTGTGATGTTGAAACAAAAAAATTATTGCCTTTTATGTTTTCAATTATATTCACCGAATCAGTTGTTGCGTATAAAGTTCGAATCATTATTTACGAAATAAGAATGTGTTTTTTTTAATAAAAATGAAGACGAGGTAATTTTCTTGAGATTGTAAGCGACGGTTTTTCTTTATAAAGAGATTCTCTTTGAAATATTGTCCCGGTGTTTTTGTTTTTCTCGAAATATTATTTAAATGCAAAACAGCAAATTACCAACATTCCTGAAATAGAAATGACAATTAATCTGATTATTGTTAAATAAAAAGGGGGCTATGTACATTTCGATTCCGAAAACGAAAACATTTTTTCGTTCAAACAAAAAAAATGGTTATTTTTCAATAACATTCCTTTCTCAGAAAATTAATTATCTTACATCACAAAGCTACCAAACGTATACAAATCTTACATCCATTTTTTTTCACAATAGCAACTTCCTTACAACGGCAAAACTTCACCACCCCAATGCAGCACACAATAACTTTTCTAATTAGAATATTCTGTACTTGCTCATGTATTACAATACATCTCTTCTCATTACTCCTTTGAAAACTAACACGTAAAACTGCGACGCTCGAAAGGGAACATATCAAATACATGCATGCAGTTATCTAGGGGACAGAGTGACTCAAAACTTAGCCTGAAGTCAAATTTGCTCTTTCAATTAGCCCCTTATCTTGGAATAGGGAGCTGAAGTGAGCCATTCGTGAAAAGTGAACCATTCCGGGAACATGCTCTCAAGAAACGTGAGACATCTTTATGGGACGTACTGTGATGTAATATATTGTAGGGAGAAGCGCGGTCAACGTACTGTTAATAATTTTCGCGTTAATAGTTTGGACTTTGTATGGGGTTCATTTACGGATTGCAATTAAAAGTTAATTGGTTATTATGTATAAATTATGAGACGTTTCCCTGCATTGGAATTTAAAATATGAAATAGCTAATTAATTTTTTTTTCGAATTTAATATATGATTTCTGAGTGAGAAAAACATGAATGTATTCCAATACAAAAATATTTTTCTGTAGAATGTTAACATTCGCTTTTGTTGTATGTCGCAATATCAAATGGTTCCGACAGGTTCGCAAAATGATAGTCAAAAAACTATTCAAGGAAAATGGCAATCTTTATCACTTTCAGATATTGTCGGAATTTTAATAATACAGATATTATTTTCTCAGAATATTTTAATGACCATTTTTTATGCTATATTCGATAAAATATATTTTCGGTAAATTTTGTTACTTCATCTATAAAAAAAATATATGAAATTTTATTTCTCCCTATTAGAAAATTTGCAAATCTGAACATAAATCGTTTCTAAAATCTGTTAATTAGCCCCATCAGATTTCTGATAAAACGAAGCCCCATAGTCAATTTATACTCATATATTTACGCATATGCTCAATATTAAACACCTTAATAAACTTAAACATACAAAAACAGCAATACAAACACATAAACACTCACGCTTATGCTCATCATGCGAAGTCACCTTAACCACCCCTAAAATCGATCGACTAACGAACATCGAACTCGAATTCCTAGAACCAGAATCTAAAATTTTAACCCCGATTAAAACCCCAAACCCAACCAAGCACCCACCGACTTCTCCACCCCGTCGCTATCCTAGCACACAAAAGCGCCCAATAAAAACCAAATAAAAAGCAAACGGTGGTTTATGGGTCTTCAGCAAAGAACGAAGTAACCATACGATTGCGGCACCGCAATCTCGCGCATTAACCCTCAATTGTCGATACGGACGAAATTGAATGCGACACACACCCATCATATTTCCTCCTCTCGGATACATTGTGCAAACATGGCCGCGCACACATGCGACTCTCTTGTTTATATGTATTATTATATACGGGGGGGTGGGTGTGGGTGTTTTTCCTTTCGCTTCCCGTTCGACGTCTCGAATAATATATCTCGTATTATTTTCCGCGTCAGCGCTTCTCAAACAATTTGGCGCGATGGAGGGCGTTTTAATACGCGACGCAATTCCGCGTGAAAGGAAAAAAACTGAAGCCGCAACGCTTGTGAATTTATATATTTGTATATTATATGTGGACAGATCATTATTTTTTATATTATCTTCTTTAAATAATATTCTAATTCCCATATGTCATTATTTTTTTGTGTTTGTTCAGATTTTTTTTTGCTGTTTTTCTTATGATGGCAGAATAAACTTTGTTTTATGATTCAGTAGGAAAATTATATAAATTTCAATAGTATATTTTGTTAGTAATATGTGAAATTATGAGCAACAGTTTTTGTAACATAAAAAGTTGAGCAATATCAGTCTGTAGATGAGTGAAATCAGATACTTTTTTTTGTGATAAAATCGTGAAAGAGACAGTTTCAATTTTCATTTAGTGAGAGACACCTTTCCTTTATTATCACTAAACTAAATTATATTTGAAACGCTTTAAAAAAAAATTTATTTATAAATATAAATGTTATACAATTAATATATTGAAAAGTATTTCCATTTGCTATTAAAATATGAACACGAAAATTTTTTAGACAATTTTGAAAATAAATTTACTTGGCAACCATTGCTTTTCAATAAATATATAAATAATGTTGTAAAGCCAATGAATAGTTCAATATGAAAGGAAATAACTTTTGTTCTTTTCTATATTATCAGAAATTTACATTTTATTTACGAAACTGACTATTTCATCCTTCAATTATTTGGTCTGCAAAGGAATTTTAACCATTACGAAGGCTTTAAATATTATAATACATAGAAAACCGCAGAGCATTCGTATGACATTTTCGAAAGGAGTAATACTGAATTAATTCTCAGCAAAATAAAAAAAAACAATTCACAATTTCACTATATTAATTCCAAACCGAATTCATCCACATTACCAACTGAAAATATCACTAAACATAAATCACAACCGCAAAACGACCCACCCAATAATCGCGTGAACTTCAAAAGCTCCCACCACACACCCCGAACACAAACACACCCAAAAGCGAAATTAAAACAAAAACCCAACCACTATTGAAAAAGATTTGCGAAATTTAGAGTCGATGCATCGTTTCGCAGTTACAAATTGGAGGCGGGTAAGCCTCAAGGGCTCAGAACTGTCCCGTGTTATCTGAGGGCGGTTTTTCTTCCCTTAAGTAGTTTATTTAGAGCTCCGGAGACGGGCTTTTGTTCCCGCCTAATATCGTTTGCTAATTTATTAATGTCGGGACGCGCACAAAGCAAAGCTCCCCGCAGCTTTTGAAATATTATCGCTTGATTACTATGAAATTTCGCCGTTTCATCGCGGGACCTCTTTCTCTGTCGAGTTCGCTTTCGCCAACTCGGAAGAGAAAAACGGAATTCAATTAGCGGCGGGAACGCATTTGAAACGTTGTCATCGTTCGAATCTTTGCGATTAATAATTAAATTCTGCGAATAGTCCCGAATCTCGGATCGGAAGCGATGTATCATACTTTTGGAAGTTGTGAAATTGTTCGAACGTCTATTAAACCCTAATATATCGTTTATGATATAATAATTATTATTTTCTCATTCATTTTGACTCAGATTATGACTTCAAAGTTTATATTTTTTTTATATCTAAGAATCATCAACATCATATGCAGCTTATATAATTTTCACGAAAAAAAGCTTTTCAAATATACATTTACCTCTAGAATTGCGAAATATTATATTTTCCTTATACGCCAATAGAGGAAAATAATTTTTGAAAATTTTAAATATTAAATAAAATTAATCTTTTGTAATGATAAAACAATTTTTTCTTGGATCGTAAAATTGAAAAGTATATTTTTTTAATATTATGTATGAATAATCATTACATGTAGTATATGTAATTTTTATGATAAGATAAAGACCTTTATCAGACATATATAAGACATAATTTTACAAATGGCTTTATGTAATTGGTAGAAATATTATTATATATTACTATTATACCTGCGCCAAATAACACTTAACTTTGATGGTTAGTGAATTTGAAAATCGTTTATTCTCAATCGATCAAATTTTCCTTTTATAAATTTAGAATAGAGTCGCAAATTACTAACGAAAAGTTGAAGCCGTAAGTCAGTACATGAATAAACGTTTTAATACACGACCGCATTAAACCATCGCGGGCCAACTACTTTGGCGAAGTTTTCACCGCTTTTTATCAAAACGTCGCCAAAAGACAAACTTTCATATCCGACGACTGCACTCGACTCTCCGAATTTCTATTTATGTTGAAAAAGGAACTTGTAAGGCAAACTTGACAACTCCCCGGATTGACCGTTTTAAAATACACACTCCCATCGAACAAAACTATTTAAATTATTTATTAGCGTGGAGTTTCACAGACGACGATTTTATTCTATTTTCGGATTAGAGCGGACGAGGGAACCTTTTAAATTAAAATTTAAGTAGGCGTTTATAGGGAAAGTATCAGCATTTCCAATTATACGCAGTCGAAATAATAAAGAGGAAAAGCTTGGGTACGAGTAGATGGAAAAAGGAAAATTTCTCGGGAATTTTTTTTTTACCGTTCGCTATCGCGTGATCGGAATCGGAATCATTTCTCGATGCGTTTTTCATATTGTATGAAGATTTTTGTAATCTGCACGGAAAATGAGTTTTCTGATTGAAACGTACGCCCCTCTGCTTCGAATAGTCTCACTCTAATGGCACACCGTTATTTTTTCGCAATGTTTACATAGGATCCCTATTATGCGATTCCGATCGTATTTGTATAAACTTTGACTCGCTAATAGGTTCGATCTCTTATATATATACGAATATTTATATATTGAATACTTAAGATATACAAATAAAAAACCTATGAAAATATAAAAAGAAATTTTAATACTCGTTTATACATTTTATGCACTCAATTTGCATGAACGAATTAGATACAGACATACCTAAGAAATTTTAACGGATCGGAATGCGTTCTTGTCCAATCCGAGCTTAGCAAATTTTTCCGTTATCGTTATTAGTATAAGTCGTCGTAAGAGGTCTCCCTCATCCGAAATATTCGTATAATCTGCGAATATATTCGCTTGAAGGCTCGCATCATTGAGAGTGTTGCAGAGGGCAGCAGTTATTCTGGCTGCCGCTTATCTCACAAGTGGCAGATAATTTATAGGTTATTAGAGGGGCTGTTAAGGCTTTGCTCCACTCCAGATAAGAAAGGGAAATTTGTGATTCGAAACGAGAACCTCGCCCCCGGAAAACGCGCTCCCTGCGAACGTTCCGATCAATAAATATGTCTTTCATTTGCCGAAAACAAAAGTTTCACTCAAAAAATGTCCACTGAGGAATTTGCGAGAATCGGGAGCAAAGCTGGAAAGCGTACACCCCTTATACATATTTAACTGGATCGTCTTGCGTATGATGTTACGAGCCGGTCGTTTGTTATGATGTTTTACTTTCGCTTTTGCGAAAAACTGATATTTTTGGCAGGAGGGCGTTGTCAACATTTATGGTGCAGAAAGCATTTCGCGAGCGATTTAACTCGCCATAAAACGGTTTGAGTATCAAAATGCACATAAACCTGTACGCACAAGGCATTATACTGTATTAACATTTGACTTGCCAAAGACATTTTTTCGTCTTAGAACATAAAGTAGAAACTCTTCTTGATTATTAACATAGTAAATACACAGTAATCGCATGCGAAAAAAGAACTTTATACGCTTACTTAAATGATAAAATAATAGAAAGTTTTATTGAATTAATGTGCGAACTTTTATTGATTTTTTGTTACTGTAAAAAATTAGTTTTCGGAACGTATTTGCATGAATTTAATTTTCGACTATTTTTATCTTCAAATAATTATATCATAAATCAAGCAATACTTCCATTTTTAATAATTCTTTCAGGACACTTTTAAATTTTTTATATCAAATTGTATTAGATATTTACAATATTAGATTTTTTATATTTAAATTTTTGAAATAATTAAAAAATATATTAAACAAAAAAGAATGGTTAAAATTGACAATCGTTATTATCACTTTTAATCCTTTCACAATTATAACGCGTCTCGTATTTCGATAACTCATCTTTTCGTTAAAGCCCACATAAAAACCTCTATTTTTTCATCAGTATCAGTATCAATAAAAAACTACCAATCCAATAATTTAATAAAAATTCAATTAAAAAATATCACAAAAACATCATTAGAACCAAACACCCACAAACACCAACTCACCAAACAACCACAACACAAAAAACCCCCAACTTTCCTAAATTCAATCAACAACCAAACCCCTCCGGACACACATATCCCCAGCATCATCGTCCAGATAATTTTAATTATATTTGCAAAAGGTGGTTTTCCCTGTCGGACAAGGGAGTTGCGTGTATTCGCAGGTGTAATCAGGTAGCAATCAGGGCCGGCTCCAGGCTAATCTTCTTGCAGATCCATTACGTCTGCGTTGCCCTAATGCGGGCCCGGGATTAATTAGGGGCGGCAATCAGACGCCCCGACACGTTCGGCAAATCCTCACCCACACCACTGGTGGCCTCAACTTGTGTCTGCTCTGGGAATATACCCATACGTTCGGGTCTATCTGTCTTATTCGCTCGCTCGACAAACATACTAATCCTGCGAGATGCTTACGAACATCCAATTCGATTTTTGCTACCCCACTTCATTGAAGTCGAGTGAGCTCAAAGCTCGCAGCTCGTCTGCTAAGGAGGTGTTAGTGCGAAACCGTTCGTTGGACCTCGGTGGTACTAATCTACTAGCAACAAAGAATCTACTCCTCGTTTTAACGGATATCGCTTTTAACTGGGTGAGTAAACGTTGTCGAAATTGTCCGTGTTTGTTTTATCTGTGTAGGGATCGGTGATTATTGAAGCGGCGATGTACACGCGTATGATTAGGTGTGAGCGTTTTCGTTAACGTTCGAATTAAGTTGAGCGATATGGTGGGGTTGGGTGTAAATGAAGGGGATTCTTGTGGTTTGCTTGAAACAATCTGGCGAAGAATGGTTTCGGTATTCAATTCTTTAAAAGTTTTCTACGATAAGAAAAAATGCGTAGTTTTCCGATGTTACTGGAAAAGTTTTGTTTTGTACAAATATTGATAAAAAAATAGCATAAAATAGTTCTGTTTGAAAGCACTTCCCTTTTCTTCTTTTTATAGAAATTATTCTACAAAAAGTTTGTTCTCCGAATTCCCATATAGTTTTATTAAAAAATATTGACTAAAAACTTGATCGATCATATTAATAATTATCTAACGATTGCAATTTATTTTTGTGAACATTACACATCACATATCCAACTCATTTCTATTGACTTCAACCGCAGCAACCTACAAACTTTCACTTCAATAACAGTAATGTATTTCAACCAACACGCAGATTTAATTATAAAACTCTCAACAACGAACTAATCAACGTCCATTCACCAAATGAGCTGACCGAAATGAACGAACCCCATTCAACCCCAGTTTAAAAAAAAAATGAAAAATTCCTTCTGTGACCGACGCATAGATAATTGCCGTCACGAATGCGATAAAAGTTTAGCAATAAATTAAATAGCGTCTGGAGGTGAAGCGGGTTGGCCAAGCAACAGCTGTTAAATTTTGATGCCCAGATCTGGTGCCGATAAAGTCGTTATCGTTACCAACGAAGACACCTCGCCCCGTTAGTTACATCCCCTTCCGAAGAATGGCCACCCTACCACTAATGTCGCTTTTATTGCCGACTTCCCTTTTCATTTTCGACTGTCAATATTTATATCGGTCGATGTGGGAACACTTAATTTTCAATAGATAGGAAGCTGTCGATGAAAGTGAAGTTTTATATTTTTGATCCTTTTAAAATAGTTTATTATTATAGCAACCGGTCAAATGGCCGCGAGGGAAAATGTTTTGTCTATGAAAGTTTTCGATACAAAAAAAATTTCGCGTGGTTAATACATATTAATATAGTATTTTTTTTATGAAAATCGGAAATAGAATTAATGAACTGTAATTAAATGTTCGCGAAGTAAATATGGAAGATAAATCTCTGGTTCTTTATCGTAATTTATGTTTGGCGAATGTGAAAAGTTGCCTTCAGGCATAAACGTTTCTTTGTGAATAATTCGTATCTTACAAAGAGATCCGTGGATTTTTCTCGATTTTTAAAATATTATTTTTAAATGTTTTGTATGTGCACAACATTTCATGAAATTAAAAATCACTAATGAGCTTTTTGCTATTTCAGCCCGAAAGTTTTGCGAGGATCGTTTTGCATCGGTGTAATTTGCGCATAATAACCGCGCGGAAGTTCGGAAAATTATATTTAATTTCGAAACTTTTCATTTGATTAAAACTACGTTGTACGTGATATTCTAAATTGGATATGACACAAAACGAAAGTCTTGTTAACCTTTTGCAACACTGCCGTTGTGTATCCACAATTCGGATGTTATAGAGAGATTTTTTCTCCGATAAAACACCGCAATAAACAACTTTTGCATCGACGAATGCAAACGCAACGGCAATAAATAAATAGAGAATCTAGTTTTGTTGTTTTTGTGTATTTATTTTTTTCATAAGAGTTGGGTAGCGGCCAAACCTCTAATTTCGTCTGGCAATTCCAGCAGCCTTCAGACTCTTCCAGGATTAACCGAGGCCTTCTTTCCACTCATTCAATACATCTTTATGAATGGCGGATATGTTTTTATTGGCCTTCATTTCCTTATTTTTCTCACAAATTGCACGTTTTCGTCCTAGGGTAGAACATTTCATCAAAAAATTGTTAGAACATATCTTCTATATATAATCATGGATTTCTGTGTGTGCGTCCGTTCGTCTGTTCGAATGAGGTTCGCGATTTTTTATAGTATAAATCCTAATATGGTCTTTATGCGTGTATACTTAACGTCTATAATATGATGCTTATTACCTACTAACTACTGGCTTTGCCTACATGACGTCTGGTGACAATAACAAATGAACTATTTTGATTTTATTAATTAAGTATTAAATATTCAAATCGGGTACGGGCATCGACTTTAAAATAAACACATATACATCCCGATCTTATTGACATTGGGCCTATATATTATACCTAATAAACTAAAACTCTCAACAGGTGCAATTCAAAAATTTAATACGAATTAGTTTTTAAATTTTAATTCCGACATTAAACCATCATATGTGGAGTTCGCTAAATTTTAAATTTTGATTTTGGACGCAAGAAAACCACTTGTCGAACGGTTAAAATATGAATGCGTATTTCGAAATTGATTGAATGTTTGAAGAGCTTAATAATTAAATGAGGCATAGGCATGGAGTTGTAACGCCATGAATTTTGTTTCTAACGGGAAATTTTCACACGTTTCCATCGACTTTTCAAAATAAAATCGCTTCGAGAACAAGCTAACTTATTTCACCGACAACGGCTTTATTCCAAATATGTACACGAAACAAACGCGCTTAGAATACGCAAGCGAATCTCCCTTTAATTTTCTTTATTCATTTTCATTCGTATACATAATGGCGAAGAAAAAAGGCTAATCACGTCAAAAGAAAAACCAACCATCTGACGTCTGAATTTCTAAAATAACAAAATTAAATTATTACACGCCCTTCACAGAGAGACGCCCTTTCGGAAAACGTGGAGACGTGCGAGTTAAAATTTCGGTGAAATCCGTGAATTTTATTCAACGTCAGATTAAACGAATTTCAGTACGTAGATAAATATGAACGAAAAAGACCTCCTTGCTCTAACTGTATACACACAGATTCCATGGAATATGTAGAAATTTGCAGAGTGTGCGGTTCGTTAAGTGAACTAGTTGCCAGTTTACTTTGCCGTCTCTTATCGTCATATTCACTTCGCCATACTAATCTAGCTTAACTAGCATAATTTAACGACATGAATTCACACATGCCGTTCTGCCACTTTTTACTGAGCGTTTTAAACTCAAAAATTTCGCATTAATTAAAATTTCATAACGAAAATGTTCAATTTTATTTGGAAAGTGAGTTTGAAAATGTGCGATGTGCTAAATGCAAATAATGCACATATTTCTCGGAATGCGAAGCACGCTAGGGAAATGCAATATTTTTTTACTATGAAGTATGAAAATATTTAATATTTAATTCAAAATTTGATTAGGATCAGTTTCATGTTATGTCATGATCACATATGTAAATCATAGGACAAAATAAAATTTAGTTTTTTTGGCATAGATGTTAAGTAAGTATTTATACGTTTTAATATTAAAACAAGTCTAATTGTGATATCAATAAAACATACTAATCATACTATTATTTATATCAAAATTAAATTATTTATATCAAAATTCTAATATTTATACATTAAATTATTATTACATTAGTCATCTTAGCGACTAATCCAAGTATTTCGAAATAAATTTTTCATTAAGAATACTGAAATATTATATTTCCTATTACAAATTGATTTATTGAACAAGGCTTAGCGAATAATCATGTTAGCAACATCGAATAATTTTTCACCAATACATTAACGCCCCTAAAACGTCAAGATAGATTCCACGGAGATTAAGGTTTCTTAATTTAATTTTTTTGGACATTTTACGTGTTAACTGCTTGTTTCAAAAGCATTTTTAAAAATTTGAATATATTTGAACGATATAGGAGGGGTCGTTATAAGGGTGTTCACTCATTTATTTTCCCACGAATTTCCTCATCAAAATCTCAATAACATTATTATTATTATAAAATAAACACCATATATACAAAACAAACAGATAAAACAACTCACCTCCGAAACATCAACACCGAAAACGCCCAACCCCCCAAAACAACACGACTCGGGCTCAGGCACGAAAAGAGTCATCGACATTCAGGCTACAGGCACGACGGCGATATTATGCAAACGGATAAATTCTGGTGATGCTTTAAAGGTGGCACTGCAAAAGATAAGGTGTGGCTACGTGACGATGGAACCTACCTTCTGGCAGGATAACCCTCCTCATATCTTCGTGCTTCCGCCAGGAAACGGCCCGAATATCACGGACGTGCACACTCCTTTTTCGGGCCGCAGGTTTTTTGTGGGTTTTAATGAATCGCGACAGTTTTTTAATCTGTTCGGTGTAATAATGAATCTTACAGGGTCGTTCGGTGATTTTGCGTGTTTTTTTTTTCGGGTGAGTAAAAAGCTAATTAAAGTCGGGTTTTCGGTAATTTATCACGGCGAGTCGGTCGCCTGTCAATTATATACTTAAGTCCTCTATTGGGGGAAATGGATAATACGATATTTTCGTTCGCAAAAAATAAACAATTAGTTGGGTGGAGTGGATTTTTTGTGCGAGAAAGAAAAAGGTTCAAATTAAGATAGTTTTTATTATTTTTTAATGTTCTTTACAATAATAATTTACAATTTTATGATAAAAAAATTAATGGAAATTATAATAGTTGATCAGTGCGAATATAAATTACATGTGAAATAAATGCATTGAGGAATTGCTTTCACACAACAAAAGTTATGTCGTATTTTTATTACATTAATAAGAATTGTACTTTAATTATTAAATTATTAAATTTCCAGTCTTTTCGAGTTTTTCTATATAACATATAAATTTAAAAGTATTACCCCATAGTGATTATTTTTTTAAAAGGAAAATGCGAGTAAATAAATGAAATAATTTTACTAGTGTTAAATATATGTATGAATTAAGTTAGTTTAACATAATGTATGCCATACCTTTAATTTTCTTCGATACACAATTTTACGTCCGAATAAAGAAATCTTTTTCAATAAAATATATACACTGATACAAAAACGCTTACATAGAATCAATACAATATCAATTGTAACTAACGTTTATACAATTTGATCAAAAACAATCTTTCGTTTAAATATTCACATTCGTTTTATATGTAAAAAATCAACACTCATCATCATTGCATAACGTCGATCATTTTCAATATTTATTTAGACTGTCAAGTATTCGTAACAATTTACATAATTTTTCAATTCTTTATACGAAATTTTTACACAACACTATCAATGCTTTTAAGCACAATCCAATTAAACTATATTGCTTCAAGATTTATAGTTTTTTTCAATGGACAGTTATTTTCATTATTTTATAGTCACTACAAGTGTATACGATAAAATAACTTTTCAGGTAAAAATAACGGATATTTTAAATACATTTGATAATATATCCGATTTTTTAATTAAATATATATATTTTTCATGACAAATATATTCGAATGAAAATAACTTTAGAATGCTTTGAATTATTTTCGTATACTTTTCGTTTCTTTTATATATAATATTTGTGTAAAATAAATGAAAACTTAGTGTCTCGTAATCAAAGGAATGAGCTGAAAGTTTCTTCGATAGTTCAACATAAAACATGTCGAAGTTTTAAGAGTTTATAGAATTTTTCGAAAGAAAGAAAGAAATACGAAACATTGCGTAATAATAATCATAAACTTATTCAGAGACTCGAAGAAAGTTAAATAATCTAACATTTTAACTAAGAAAAAAAATCAATATAAAAAAATTACATGAATATTCACCTATTTGTATCAAATAAATTGCACACGTACTGGTTATCAAATTATTTCATGCGACCATTATTGCATAAATTAATAATTCAACATATCATTGATGTACCACGCATTGATGTGACTATATTGAAGTATACATTTTGCTTTGAATCAAACCCTTCACGCACACAGTCAACATAAATCAAATATTTCATTGTTGGAAGGTCACATTTCAGATTCAATTAACCAAGACTCACATTTCAATAATGCTCACCGAATTCACCTATCCAAATAATAACTATCACACAGCACAGTTCAGCACTGAATTCGCACATCAACCACTTTCGGCTAATCCTTAAAAAATGAGAAGAGTCAAACTGCGCTCAGTCTAAGATCAACAACACTAGAATGGGCACTTTCAGCGCCTCCTTGGCGTTAAAAGCAATAAGTCCTGGAAACGTCGCACATGCCCCTGGCATCTTCTTGTCATCCGTAATAATATTGGGCATTCGAACACCTATTGAGACTCCTCGGGCTGACCACCACATCGGTAGGCTGCTGTTGGTGCTGTTGCTGATGAGGAGGACCAGCTCTGCGTAGAGTGCCACCTTCGACGATCCTCGGCAATGTGGCCATGCTGACCACGTATTCTTCGGAGGGTCCGTACATGTTGGAGACGAAAGCGGCGTTGGTGACCGCTCTCGGAACATAATGAGCTTTCGGGGGTAAGCCTTCGGTGAAAGCGGCCACCCTTTCAGGCTTCAGCGAAGAGTTGACCGCAGCTATGGGCAAGGCGGTGGTCATGTCTATGTCGCCGTCCACCTCGGATATGTTGTCGCCGAAGCCGTTGGGCAAATCCGTGGTCGCTGAAATGTCCGGTGTTTTGGCGTCGCGACGCCTGTAATGGCGTCTGAGGGCGCAATGGGCGCCGCCCACGCACATCACCACGACCAACGCGCCGCCTACTGATATCGCCAAATATAGGTACAGACTGTCCATCAGATCTGAGAAAATTAAATAAAATGTGTTATTCAACGACTGTACAGTACAATGTGTATGTATGTTTGGTTATATTTAACCAGAATCGTAGCGTAAAGTTTCGAAGAAATATACTAGGTGCCGAATCGTTGAAAAGGCGTGTTCGGGAGTTTCATTACTTTTTCAATTACATTCGAGATCTTGAAAAAAATAAATCTGTGAATTGTTTCGAAAGCATCGATTTTATTTTTAGAAATAAGTTCGCTTAAACTTTCGAGCACGGAATCTAATATAATTTATAGTTTTATTTTGAAAATATATTCGAACTGAATGTTTAACAACGCGATACAATATTTCACGAATATTAATCATAACACGCAATTAAAATAATACAAAGTAACACAAATATTTTCAATCAAAATTTACATTACTCCATAATAATAAATCAACTTTATATATAGTTTCAACAAATTTCAAACTCCTGAACAAACAAATACTAATGCAAAAAAATTAAATAAAAAACACCATCAGCTCATGCCAACAACGATTGTTTTCTATATATATAAAAAAAAATTATATCGATAAGTGGGTCGCTAGTGCAACGGTACGTGCCCTCATTCACACGCGAAGCCTTTCGTCACGTCTTCCCACGTAAAATTGAAAAGTGGGCCCTTTCACGGCTACCGTCCCGGAAAATTATTTTTCCTAGATTGGATCGTACTCGTGTAGGCACACATGTACCACCGAGTGTGTGTAGAATGTCGCCTAAGCCCAATATAAATGTAATTACCGACGACAAACGCGAAATATACGATGTATTCGGGCCGAATCCGACACGTACGAAAACGACGAATTTTCTCCCGAATCCGATTCTGAAACGAAGCATACGCGGAAAATCTAACGACCTCTAGATTCGAAATCGATCGACATCGTCGGAAATACAGATGATACGGCTCCCCCGAAGACTTCAAATGCCCTTTTTTATATATATTGTATATATTGAGCATTGACATTATCTTAACCTTTGGGCGCCGATACATTTAGCGACCTCAATACGGCACCGATGCGAAAAATATTATTTTATTATTTAAATGGTGAATGATTCTATATTTTTTTATTCTGATGTATTTTGTATAATAGATTGATTTGATCATGTATTGTTAATCTATTCGGGATATTCAGTTTTGTGACTTTGTGCCATCTCAAAATTAAGGTATTATATTAGTATTATAATATAATTATAAGATATTTTTGTATCATATTATTTCTGTATCCATTAATCATCTTTTTTATATGATTCATAAGAAAATATAAGTTCAATCTGATTATATTATTAGATCCAATTGAACTCGTACATATATTTAACAAAGTATTTTCATAATTCATATTGAAAAATATACGAATTTCGAATAGTATATGACGAAAAACATTTCTAAAGTCAACCTCACATATTCTACACGTATAAATGATGCATACATAAATACCAGAAATGAATATTCACAATTAGAATACGTAACTAATCAAAAAATCTTACGACGTCGAGATGAAAGCCCTTTAAGGTAGTACGTAGCATGGAAACTGGATCCGTACTTAAAATTTGTTTATGATAAAGCCGGCTCGCATTAGCGTGAAACACGTTACAAAGTTGGCTGTTATGTGTGCGGGTGGTTCTTATTAGCGATTTCTGCGAAGACGGTTCGCCATTGTGCTCGTTATTGGGATTTCGGTCACGTAAATCCGATACAAAAACATAAGAACGTTTGGCCTCGATCATTTCACCACCGCCCCCGATATAAGGTGCTTAAACTGCGTATTCCCCGTTTCGTTATTTTCGATCAAAGCAATTAATATACGATCAATTCGCAGAGTTAATCGCATTACTGCGAGTGCACGATCACATTCGGAGCCGTAGTACGGCGCGACCGCAACTACGCTCAATAAGCGTTAAATTATACACTATCCGTCCAAATATGCTTTGTGTGAACTTAGAACCCCGTTGAAATGATATATGAATGTGTTTGATGGTGTCTGTTTGTGTGTGAGCGTGTGTGTGTGTGTATGAAAATATTTTATGATATTGAAATCAAATCTGAGTTCATGCTGTGAGATCGAATCTTAGCGTAGATAGGTTTTCCATGAATAATTTTCGATATATCTGCTCTGCGATGCTAAATTTGGGTTTTTCAGATGAAAATTGTAAAATGAGAAGATTTTTAAATATTAATAATAAAATTTAAAACATGAAAGCATAATTTTTAATAAATTACTATAAAAATGAACGTACGTCAAATTCTTAAATTGTATTAGACGGAAATCTAAAAAGAAAACATTTTTAGCAATGAACGAGGGTGTTTATTTTAAACGAAGGAAAACGTTTCCGTTTTTTTTTTATATACCATATGGCAACCCTGTCTAAATAAACCACAATCTATAAATATCAACTAAGAATTTCTATATTAAAACCATTCGAATTGAAAATACATCTTCGAAGAATCGATAAGGATCAAAATGTATACAACAGAAATATTTCATAAATTCTTTCAACAATAAAATATTTACAGCAAAAACCTCGCGTATATATCCCAACTTGAATTTACTTTTCTCGAAAGTGTAAAAGTCCCGATATTATAATATCGTACCTCCACTTCTACTCATTTAAGAGATACAAGAATCTGCGTCGTATCTGTACACACAAGGCGCTCCGAAGCTCATCACGTTTTCAATAAAAGCGTATTCCAATGCGGATCCGATTTTTTTCCCGTGCTTCGAATTCGGCTGGAAAAAATTCAAATTTCATACACCGAGTCGAACGTATCGGCCATTAGGTCGAAATTGAAAAGTTCGCATTCGGCTTCAGGTACGTTCGCGTCTGAAACGCCCCTTTTATTGGGCCCGATAAAAAATTTCGTACTCGAGGGCTTGGTGTATGTCCACATTAAATATGAAGGAGGCGTTATTGAATCCCCAATATGGTGTGTTTTCGGGAATTTCCCCGAGACGGACAACAAGCGGCGTTTAATTTCAACCGTTGTACGAGTTCTGTTGTCGAGGTCTGTTATTCAAAAAGTCTTAGTGGTGAAAGCTACCCTTCCTGAGGGTATTCGATGTGACAAAATACCCTTCGTTCGGGATTAGATAGTGGAACATGCTTAGTTGAACAGTTTCCAGGACATTGGGTCCGAATCTCTATAATTCCATTTAAATTGCTTAGCCGCCGACCGACCGGGCTATCGAACTCTTGTTATCGTTTTAATTACAAAGTACCCAGATCTGTCTTCCACTTACATATTTAGCCAGTCAAAGTCCGAAAATATCTTCTCTATAGGTCAGTCTGTTGATTTTTTTTTTGAAAAAAAAAAATAGTTATTTGCTATAAAAATGAAGCAGAAAAATTCAGTTCATAATATTACTATGCAAATAGTCCTGAAAATAAAATTAATTGGAGTTGGCTTGAAATCGATTGAGCTTCAGTTTATTTAATGAAATTGAATATGAATATAAAATTGTTATACTATCATATAAAATAAAATAAATACTGATTCTATAAAATAAACGAAAGTAACTTACAACCATCTTAAAACTAAAACATATTTTAAACTGATGGTAAACGATCGCATCCATAAACTTATGCTGAATTTTACTTAACTTCAGTAAAAACTTAACTGTTTTTGAAGTATATAAGGTACAGGCTTTGCACATGTATCGTCAATAGAATAAATTGAGACTTCGTTTATTGCTAAATAAAAAAATAAAAAAAAATTGTTTGAAACGATGACCGCGTTTGCGGTTAATTGTTTTAGCCGAATCCGTTTATTTCCGAATGTTTATTCATGTGGCCTAATTCGATCGCCAAACGGCAAAATGAAAATTAACTCTCAATCCAAACATGTGCTCGTCCGGCTCTTATTTATCGAAACGGTGAAAAAAAAGTCAATCGATCCCGTTTTGTCCTCGTTCGCAATATTTCGCTTTAATATAAAAACGGACGGTTACAATAAAATATATTAGCAGTTACCCAAATCATCTTTTAGCGAAAGGACATGTACGTGACTAAAATCGACAAAGCTTGTTATCTTTTTCGTATAATAAAATAATATTCGGAATGTTCGTGTGTTGTAAGAAAATGTGAAATATGCAACACGCGACTTAATTAAATGGACGCTTGTAAAATTTTTTTTAAAATCAAGCCTTGTAGTAAAAAACTATTGATTCGTTGCTGGAAAATGCAATAAATTTTCAATTTTCATTGCAGGACTCTCGGCGTGATAGTGCTTTGCATTTTTCATACTATGAGGATTTTAAAATTTCTGATTCGATTTACTTATGGACAGACCGAAACGGTTCCGTTTGAAAAATCTCATAAAAGCACCGGCGAGGGTAAAAAAATCCATAAATTCCATAGAAGACAAATAGAAATGAAAGTTTTAAAAATCGAACCACGCAAGAAAAGCCCGATTTTCCCGGAAACGACCCATCTGCATGGAAACGGTTATGGTATCGGAAAATTCAAAGATTCCTGTGTAAGCGCGCCGGGTAAAAATTACGTATATTTAAAAGAAAGGACTTTTTACATAAGCGAACTGTGGAATAACTTCAATATAGAGAAGCATACTTTTTAAATACTTTCGTTCCGGGTTACAAAATTTTTTCATAAGTGCTTTAAAAAAATCACGTAAACGAAAACAACAAATGATGTATTATATATAATACATCAATATACTGTGCAATAAATTATTGAAAAAAGTTTGTATTATATCACTCAATCTCGTGTCTACAAATTGAAATTCTGAAAGTATTCCAAAAATTTCCCTCTCTGTCCTTTACCATTTTCTTCGATAAAGGAAAAGAGAAGTGAGAGCAAAGAAAGAAAATTCTACCTGCGCCGTACTGAAAACGAACTTTAATGAATGTTTTAATTAAAATAATTGATTTAATTCGGGACGTATAAAATTATTAAAGTACCCGTTAAAATTAATTTTCTACAAAAACGTTTTCCCCGACAATTTTTCTTCAGTTAAAATTTAAGTAACGAGAACGAGCCAACGTTGACGTGTTTAGAAAGGTGTGCCCCGGAAGGTGAAAACAACGCATTGCAAATGCGCACCACCCCCACTGACTAATTTCAGCTTTACGCCCTGTAATTCTTCTTGTTTGTGTTGAGAAGCTTCCTTAATTTAATTTGAGACAAAGTTTCACCGTTTGCACTTCGCCTATATAAATTAATTAGAGCCCCTCCCGTCGGGAACACCTACACACCCGGAACGATCGACTTTTTGCATTCTAATCGAGTCCTATAAACTCCTTTATTATTCTCGCCCCCGAAAACCTTTCTAGCACACTCGTACAAGCACCGAAAAAAAAATTAACAGACGTATCAATCCGAAAAAGTGCGCGGGAAAACTATCGGCGTTACTAACGACGCCCCATTCGGAAAGCTTACCAGCGAGTTTGTTTCGCACTTTGCGAGTTTTGTTTTTGCGCCCACACAATGGGATCGTATGTAGGCATTTTCTTTATTGATCCCGAAATAACCGTTTTATGATCCGGCCGGTTTTTAGACGGGCGAATAACAGTAACCGTGGCGAAGTGGAGAAAGAAAGTTTCGTCGTCTGAAACAAACGCGTTAAAAGAAAGTGTCGCGGCTTATCGACGAGACCCTTTGCCTCTGAATACTGATAAGCCTCGCCACCGAATATTTGGCACACAATTTACTCTGCGAAAAAACGAAAAACCGGGAAAAAGTTTAAAAAGTGCTCGACGATGAAAGCGCAAAGTCAGCGGCATCGCCCTCGATGTTCCTGCTGCACTGGAATCTCGAATATTCGAACTTCGATCAGATTTATCGGATTATATAGTAGTTCCTATGTATATTCTGACCTAATTTAACGTATTTTCATGAACAATTCAATTTTAAATTAAAAATACTTCTATGAACCTTACCAATAAATAAAATTTAATTTGAACTATTATCAAGACTATGATCATTTTAATGTACAATGTTCTAAAAATTTATATAAATTCATACTAATTATATTGAAAAATCAATACGTATAATCAGAATTCGAGTGTATGTCCATGCTTTCGATGCGTATTATAGATATGACTTCAAACACAAACTGTATTAGAAAAAAATCGAGTCTGCAAAAGTTTGCGGAATTTTTAACAAGACGGGAGTCAACGCGTCGAATGAGCTTGCGTTTTCTCAAATCTGACTTTTATTGTTTTATATATAAAAAATAATAAAATATGATCCGAATATAATTAGCGAGCGGCTTTCGCTTTTGATGGATCGTTAATTTCGAGGAGTCGTAAAAGTGGATGCTTTACGACTCCATGAAGGATCCGCGCCATAGAAACGTGCCCAGACGAAAATGTACGGATCAAGTGTTCCTTTGGAGAATGTCTTTTACGCCTTTTCAGATATCTGAAAAGCTATTAATTGAAAATTCGTGGTAAATAAATTTCACGTTTTCGTCGAAGGGAAAAAACAACAGCGGCACGTACGTTTGCCATGTAAAATTTCCAAACAATTCGCTTTACCTCGTAACGTTTCAAAGGCCGTCATTGTTATTATAATAAAAAGCGTTATACATTTTCAAAAGCAAACAACCGGAAGAATAATATCTTTGATAATAAAATTTATGTATTGTATAATGTTTTACGACATAAATTATTCTCAACCCTCCGTGAAATTATAAAGAACGAAAAATGATAAATGATAGAAAGAATAATGCTCACTTAGTGCAGAAAAAAAATGTGCGTATATAAATTATAGCCGTTGTACTCACATTTCGCAATCCGACCGGACGAAAAATTTAAGTTTCACGTTTTTCAACGTCACCGCTAGGATTTCAGTTCTGGAAAATTTTTGGAATAGTTCAGCGAAGTGCTAGGGGTCACGTAGCAGACGATCCGCGGACAAGCAGGCCTGTCGAAATCCATAAATTCATTCCACCGAAAGGGGATGCTTAAAACAATCTGCCGCAAGCGCTCATGATAAATTATATAGCAGATATAAATCTGAATTTCATTTCATGGCGCCATAAATCGCCCACTCTCTGGTCGAGATCATACGCTTTTTTCTGCCGCAAGAAAAAATGACCGGTAAATCTTACCGAATAGCCATGGACCGGCGGACGAAGATTGCAATAAAAATCTGCTGAACAGAAAACACGCGGAAAAAACACGCAATAAACCAAACGGAAACAAAATAATAACAGTCCAAATTATGGTCCGCTTTATTGCCGAACAACACTATGACTGACTCCGCTTACATATACACATGTTAAACTACTTTAAGGGATGGCCAACCCATAATGCAAAAGTGCCTTATTGCACCCGCGGCAATAATCATTTCACACAAAACACACATTCGACTAATTGTAAGTGATATTTATATTACATAGAAACATTCTGCATTAGAGTGTTAATTGAAGTTGTAAAAGATTTATTCAATTGAAAATTTGTGACGCAAATCGTCCTTCACAGTTCCGTGTACAAAAATAACTTTTGAGACATTTTTCCATGCAAAGTTTCGACATTTAAACGCTAAATTCGAAAGGGAACGCGCCCACGCCTCGTGTAATTTTCCTTAATCTTGGAAAATTTCTCTCTTCCATTCGAGTTGAGGCGTCTGCCTTAGTCGTTAGGCGACCATCCGATATCTTGTAAACTCGTAATAGTTGACAATAAAGGAACCGTGTGTCTGGGGGAGGATGTCCGGTTTCAGAAGTTACGTGTATTACATTCAATATTTATGTTTGCTTTCGGTGATGTTCTTTTGCATTTTTGTCAAAATTGCTTTGGGACTATGTGATGAAAATAAAAAAAAATCAATTTGAGATTCTAATCCTGTGGTTGTAACCTGAGGTAATATGGTTCTCTTGGGGTCGCACTGTGGCTTGTAGGCCTTTCCTATTTTTACCTTTTGGGAAAAAAAATGCTACGTGGATATTTCTTATTAAATATTAAATGTCGAAAACGAAAAAAATAATATTAAAATAAATGTATATAGAGATTTATTTCATAATGAATTCACAGACGCAAAATTAATGTGAAAGCTTATTGAGATTTTGAATGATCACATATACCTGTAAATTGAACACACGAAATAATCAACAGCAATTTCAGAGAAAATCAACTAGTGTTTTTGACAGAACAAAACACGCTATTCTTTCACTAAACGAAATTTCTATGAAAATTAATCACCTATTCCATTGACACGCCACCAACCTATGACACACAATTTCGAAACCTAATCCGCTTACCCCCGAAACAAAACGATCAACCCCCAAAAATCCACGTACACTCACAAATACGATATCCTCGACGCGAATTAACGACCACTCCGCAGAAGAACACATCGTAAATAATTGATGGCGACGGCCGAGTTGCGGCACCCGAGCCTCCTTTGTCAAACCCAATAAACCGCACTTGCGCCAAACCAACCACTACATCATGCCGAAACGCACCCAAAACGAAAATCGCGGATAAATCTCATCGGAAGAAGCTCACCGCTGGTGGGTCTGGAGTCGGAGGCCCCATGAGGTCCCCTGGTGACCTGCCAGCCCCCGTCTTGTTCTGGGCCCATGCCTGAGGGCCCCATCAGCACGGGTCCTGCTCCTGAGGAGTTCTCCGATGGCTTTGCTGGTCCTGCGGCCACTTTGGGGGCCGGGGGAATCGCCGCCGATTCCTTGTACCAATTGTCCTCGCCGGGATCTGGATGGGAGGCAAAATGTTGTGTTATTGTGGAGGTCTCTTCGGGAATGTGAACGGTTGAAATCGATGGTGTTTGCGATGTTTTTGTAAAGATGGAAATTCGATTTTTATCTGAATTCTTAATCATTTATATAGAACAAGGGAAATTATTTTCGTTAATGGGTCAATAAGTCTAAAATAATATAATTAAGATAATTAGCACCGTTCCTTTGTGGATTAATAATGTAATTTTTTTATTCTGGTTTACGTCGCCACAAGACTAGTGTGGCACGAGTCGAAAATAATGGTCCCCGTTTAGTCGTATACATTATTTACGATCGTCAATGGACACGAACATATTTTCCGTAGTAATCATAGTAATTGCGTCTGTTTTTTTTCGAATCTGAAACGTTTCGAGAACACTCAGAAAAAACACACGAACATAAGCCAAAAAACATGTTTACCAGAATCGTAATCGTCCGACTCGGACGTCATGTGTCCCTCGTGCAATGGTATTTCGTCGTCTTCCGGCGACTCTTCGTATCTCTCCTTCAGCACTTTGCGAGGAACTAAAAAAAAGATTTATTATATATTAATCATTATATAAAAGGTTTATTTGATTTAACTAAGTTTTACAAAAAAAGTATTTTCGTTTTCAACATACACATGTTTCAGCACAATATTTACAATATATACAAACTTATCATAAACAAAACCAAGTTCATATAACATACCACAAGTATACACGACTTTCAAATACATTCTAGACTCAGGACGACACGGGCTACCGAAAGTGGATGAATCCGCCGACAAGGAACACCTCCTCTTCCCATGGCACATCTGCATCACAGCCTCGGTGGCATAGCTGACCAAGCAAGCTGAGGACCATAAACACGTTATGCACAGTCAGACCGACTTTCAGATGGCGTATTTTAAATTCAGAAACGGAAAACGGCTCACTCTCTTCGGGGACACCCTGCAGTTGAGGACACTGGATACTCTCGTACTCCGTTCTGCCGAAGCTGGCCGAATATATGGCAATTCTCGAGTGAGGGTTGCACGACATTTGGAGCACGTCGTTTTCGCATACTGCCTTGCTGCGGAACTCGTCTGAGGAAAAATGGATGGTTATGTTACGCTTTCGAGTCTGGCGGGTATTATTTTATTCACTTTGGTTTGTGAATTGGAAAATTTATTTTTGCTTAAGTTGAATTTATGGTATGATTCAATTTTTTTGATGCATTTTGTATTTTTTAATATAAATTGTGTTTAAGATTAAATTTTTTTAACAAAAAAACTGGGATTGCAATTTCAAGATTCAATACTGAAATACCAAGATAAATTATATAAAAATATCAGATTCTTATTATTAATTAATTTTTAAAAATATCAATTTTTCATTTGAGACACTGAAATTGAAATTTTCGACTCCTATTGAACATTCAAAGCTTATCAATAAGTAAGATAGACATAAAATATCTTCAAATTATCCAATAAAGAATAATTTTCAATATTTGTACTTCTAGAAAATTTTCATGAATTAACAATACAAGACGAGTATACAAAATAAAGAAAAATGTCTTATTCTTATAGTATTTATAAAAACTTTTCCATGAAATTAACAATATGTAACATAAACTCCTTACAACGATGATTATGCAACTTATATACACTTCCAATCGAGAATATAGTCTTCACAATATCATTAAAAGTTCCGACTTTTTTCCTTAACTATCAATGAGATGAATACTGAAACGATCCTTTACCAAATGTTTTTGGGATAGCGGAACGTAATTAGGTCACCTATCTATCTACCGATCACATAAAATGTCGCTCGATCAGTGATTAATGAAAATTTCATTCAACAAATCTAAAAAAAAATACGAATTCCTAATATAAATTTATTAAAAAATCTACTCCCCTCCCAATTTACGACTTCTTACCCGAAATTACCCGTCGAAATAACAGCAGCTCACATATTTCGGCCACACAGCACTTTACATATCTGTTTCGAGCACCAAACACGTATAATTTATGTATTATAGTTGGAAGGCGGCGTGGTCGAAAGCACAACTCAAAACTACACGTTTCCCCGATATTAGGCCGCGGGGTGCAATAATATGGCCGCTCGATATTACCGTCGCACGGAAGAAATAAACGAATAAAGGTATTAGTCATTAATCAGGATAATGGCACGAAAGCTTTTACGGTGCCGTAAAATGTATACGTTTACGTGTTTCTGTATCTACTTTTCGTGGGTGTTGGCGTGAATGTATGGAATGAATGCGGGGGATGCCGATTTGACGATTTCTTGCCGAGTATATTTTTTTAAAGGTTGTTTGTGAGTTTTCGATTTTTTATATTTTATTTAATTAAAGGATCGTAGTATTGAGTGAAGGATCGTTAGGGAGCTGCGTGGATATGTAAAATTAATGATTTTATTTTTTGAGCGATGATTAAAATTGATTAAAAAATTAAAAATGAAGGTGAAATCTAAAAAAAAAAAAATGATGAAAAGGGGATTTTTTTTATAGTTATAGAAGTTGCATTTAAAATTGACAAATAAGAATCACAATTGTCTCCATTTGATGGTCACGTAAAAATTTTGCATTTTATTCTCTTTTTGAAGCTGAAAACTTTTCTATTAAACCGGCCAATGAGAATACTCTATTTTAATAGTTACGTGACGGAATAAAATTTTATGCTACTTTTGAATCACATATGTTAATCTTGAAATTGAATTTAAATACAACTAAAAAATTAAAAAATAATGTATTCTCACAAACTTTATTCAATACGTTAATTATATGTAAACGGTTCTTAAAACACATTACAAAAACCCTGAAAATGGTAGCTATAACTATACATAAATTAAAGGACATTATGTTTACATTTCGTACGCATTTTGCATCATAAAAGAAACTCAGATTAATTGAATTAATTACGTCTTTGAATTTATTTACGAGCCGTTAAAGGGGAAACGCGAACGAATTCCCAAAAACACGTCGTACAATATACGCATCGTTAAACTCACGACTAATTTTATTAATGTTTCAATCGGGACGTGTGTAAAATATGTACGCGCAAAATACAATCGTCATCAATCATATTTACAACGTCCGATTACATGCCGAGATACAGAATTTGTTCTTTTGAAGATTTATTACAGAACATTCGACAATTATTTCTTAGCCCCTGCGTGTCCGAACAACGCGAACGTAAAAATTGAAATCAACAATTCAAATGGGAAATCTCTTGACACGTGTAAAGAAATTCAAGTGAATTTGGTATTATTTTGTACTGATGTAACTATTATTCTATTCGTAGAGAGAAATTCCATGGTAAATTTATATAATATCAAATAATTGAGCGGTGAATCCCAACAGGGTCGGGAACGCTGAAACCTAACAATACGCGACCGTTCAATTAATATAAAATACACAATAATTCGGGAGAAATTCGACTTTGAAGGCTTTGTTGCTACTACGATGGTCGGAGTTTTTGTTCAACTTAGCAAAAAGCGATGCTTTTGATGAAACGATAGTGTTATTGTTTAGGCCAAGGTGGAGATGAACGACCGCAATAACACAACCCAAAAACATTGGTTTCGTCCCAAAAGTTTTGACGCAGCTTTTAAACTCAAAGCAACAAATTTTGTTGTTAACCTCTGCGGCCGTAAAATATCTTCAAACTTATCTTTGCACTCTAAAATGCAAAAATAAGCCTAAAACAACTAGAGTTTTATATTTTCGGATTCGCTGGAATATTTTGAAATACTGGAGCGTATATTTGCGCTGGAAATTTTCGATGTATTTTATAGTAAATTGGTCGATTGATCCCATAGCCATGAGCCGGATAAGTTTTGTTACTGGTAAAGATTGAAATTTCGAAGTTTTACCGATAAATTCTAAAATTTATCATATATAATGTCATATAGGGATTTCAATACCGGTAAATGACCAAAACAGGTCGGTAATTTTCCGGTAAATTAAAACGTTTTTTTGCATTTAGAATATTAAAAAAATGGTTTAGAGAAAATAGATTTTCTCAATTGATTTTGATAGATTCTTACGTTCACCATGATATTGTAATAAAACCCGAAATTGAAGAACTCACAAACATTCGTCAACTAACAAAGATACTAAAATTACCGATAAAACACTTAAATTTATCAATCATTCACAGCAACACATACACGCACAAAACCCATTACCAAAAAAAAAAACGAACAAAAACGCACATCCAAATAAACTCCAATCCTCGCGCTTTGCAAAAAAAGGACATCCTCCGGATCCGCGCCGTCGGCGAGTGGACATTTTCAATTTTGAACGGCACTATCTGCGATAGTATGTAAATGAAAAGTGTCGTTATTGAGTCATTAATTATCCAGGCGAGATCACGCCGTCATTATGCACGCCCGCGCCCAACCTCCGGCTCGCGGGCCAAGCATTATCGTGGCAGTGATGAAGATTTATGGCCGGCGTTCTTTCCTATTTTTTTTTTGTATCCTGAAGATAAGAGAGAAATCCCGATTCGGAAAATGGGCGGCGGCTCAAATGTTGTATGCATAAATTATGCCCGAAAATGAGGTTTGCAATATGAAGAATGTGATCCTCTCCGCTCGAGGGGATGATTGATTCATTTTAATATGTGGTGGGAAAGGCGAGGCTTTTCACCCCTTTTGTCGCCGCCATATTGTGTTTTTCTACACTTTAACACCGCCGGGGCATTGTGTGTGGCGTTTTTCATATCGGGATGATGAATGACAATAAGTGGCCAATAAAACTCGCGCGAAACTTTAGACTTTCGGCGAAATTTCACGCCATCATCGGCGTATTGGCCGAACGATGCTCTCTCTCGTTAAACCTAAATAAACTTGCGAAGTTAAATAAAACACGTTTGCGGAAGCAATCAAACTCGTTTCGGTACGGCGCCTAGTTTGTTGATGTTGTCTATAATCTTCAAATCTGAGTTTCCGGGAAATTTCAATCAAATTAGCGTTCGGATGAAATGGAACGTGCGAAATAAATTATGTGTCTTATAACGTCAAAAGGAAATGTTTCATTTGTTTAAGTAGCACGTGAATGTGTGCTACGCCAAACTTCAAAGCGTTATTGACACATTAGCGTAAAAGCTTTCCGTGTTCCGAATAAAATTTCGCCAGACGTGCCTGCTATTAAACAATAGTACGTTTCTTGTAAGAGTATGACGCGTTTTGATACCGCGTTTTAATTGATAACCGAGCGAGTGGCCGTTAACGTTATTGTCGGACGCTTTGTGCAAAATCATCCATTGAATGTATAATGGCAGCATGGAAATCCGATGTATTTAAGTACACGCTGTTCACGGAATAGATAATGGATGTCTGTAATCTTTGTTTGGATGGCCGCTTGACCATGAAAAATTGATGAACTTTCCCGGAAACCATTTTCCTTCCTTGCCCAGTGTAGTACAAATCTAATTTATCAGTCCTTAATCTTTGCTGTTTCACTTCCACAGCAATATTGCCCATACCAATAAAACACCATATTCATATCTGTTCCGTTACATATCTACTGTATCGTACATTATTTGTGATGACTGGACATTATTATCCCTATTTACGAAAACGATTTACGGATCTCGGATAAAATTACTTGCGTGATAAATATCGGACTTCTTTGATTAGCGAATCTAATCTTGAACCGATATAGTGATATCTGATGTATTTTATTAAATTTACCGAGTTTTTTTTATTAAAATATATTAATCAATTATTTTTTGTTTCTAGTATTATAAAAGCGGTGAAATAACACAAATCAAATATTGACAAGACAGCACAATTTTCAATAAAGTTGCCGAATCGTAAAGAGTCAATAAACCATCAAGCCGAAATGGAAACGAGTACATGGACGAAAACGATTCAGCCCGTTTGAAACAATGTGAAAAACGAAAACAAAAATAAAAGAGAATTTTGATGATGAGTGACCAGTGAAAACGTTTTGCGCTGAAAAATGTTTACGACTAAAATAGGTTCGTACGATGCTGATGAACAATAAAAGTTTATTAAACGCGAAACAAAAGAGACGTGCCAAATATTTACAATCGCTGAAAAAATTACTTTTTTTTCATTACACACCTTTTAGACGTATTTATTTATTCGAGGGACGTTCCCGGACAACCGATTATTTTTAGATAAATGGATTTTCCCGCGGAATAAATACAATTTTCTGTTTTGATTGAAACATAGTGCTTTAAATTTGCAGAATACCCTCATTGTTACGAAATCGAGTTCGTGAAATAAAAGCGTGTCCTGAACAGACTTTTCGTTCATAAAGTAGACTTTAATTAAAAAAAAGTTCTTTCTTTCAGAACTGGAAGATTTAGTTGTCAAAAAGATAATTAAAAATTAAGATGAAAATTTTCTTTGAATTGGCCCAAGTATGGGGAAAATTATTAGACTTTTTTATTGGTTTTATTGGTAAGCAGTCATGGAAAAATTTTATGAAAAAATCTTAAATATAATATATTATCAAAGTATTTAAATCAGCTTTATACGGAAGAATTTTAATTCTAGACCTGAGTATATGGTCAAATATTTTATTTTAATAAGGTTAACCTAAGCAAATATCACGCAGGGGTGAATTTTACTCTTCTTCATAATGAAAAAAAATTGAAGGTAAAGAAAATTTAAACGAAAATTAAAAATATAATCAACGATACGGCTATTTTAGAAAAAAATAAAACCATCCTCGGAAGTAAATAAATCGCATAAATTCGGAAAATAATCTTCAATCGACAAATCGATATATTGGAACATTTTCATGGGAGAATTCCTTCGAGAAATTCGCAAGACGCCGAAAATTTCGCAAAGAAATTTCCGACATTTTGAGATGGTCGACAATTTCTCCTTTTTGTCGGAATTTTCGTGTTAATTTGACCCTCGAGAAAATTCCCCCTGTCATGCATTCAATTTATGTCTCGTATGAACTATATCAAAAGAACAGCAATAAACAGAATTTTTTTAATTATTTTTTAATTCAGATTAATCTGCACGAAGGTGTTGAAAGGCCAAAAAATTCAGGGCGGGAAATAAAGTCGACAGAACTGGGGGAGTTTCGAATGCTGGTTGGCGAAATCAAGTAATAAATCGCCCGGTAATGTTATCCCTTTATCGGCGCAACAAAAAGCTATGATTTATAAGGTGAGCTTTTTTCGGTGGGGCAAAAGGGCATGGCCATTATATAGCGTTTTTATAGCGTATAACGAGACATTTAACAATGTCAATATGACTCGCGTGACGGTCTTTTTTACATTCACGTGTGCGTTCAAATGTCGCGCCTAAAATATGATATTGTCACGTATCTATTTCCCCGAATAAAGCAGGGGTCATTCGCAAATGGCGCGATCGAGTATGACTCTTCTGAGGATTCATTTAAAAAGTATTCTGTGCAGACGCCAAAATAATGTTAATACATGCCAAGCGGGTTGATACAGTTGGCGCATAAATCACGGACGCGGGGAAAAAAGCAAGATACAGAAAAAAGCTCGCGAATTTATTCCCGAAAAGTTGAGGCGAAAGGGAAAAGAAAATGTAGTAGAGGAACGCGATACTATCACGCGAATGACGAAAAGCGATATTAAATTCATGCCGAGACATTCGCGAATTTTCAATCTCAAAACGTTCCGTTCACATGCCGAATATATTACAATATAAAAATGTAAAGGTGTACTGAAATAGTGGGAGATGGGCATCGAAACCTGTCGACATGTTTACTACGTAATATAACATGAATATCAGATCGAACGACGCCATTAACTTTCAACATCGTATACAATCTATTTTTTAATACCTTTAGAAACTAGGATATTTTTCTTTCGATGAATTTCAACATCATTCAGTTCATACAGCTTCTGATAGCGTTATGATCCAATACATTCGACCAATTTTATAAATAACAAAACCAAAATAAAACCAATCAAGATATAAATAACTATTTTTGTTGTATATTTATAGTGAGATAATTGAAATGGACAATAAAACCCGCGTGAATATTGGTTTTTCACGGGCGGATGGATGGATTAATCGACGCTAATTTATGTGCTCGGCAAGAAATTCAAAGGAGTTCCCATCGGATCGAGGGGCTGATTTATGTGCCATTAATCATCTGCGGGATCATCTGACTCAGGAATTCGATTTAACGGGAACGCCTGCCCGTGACGTCATTTCCGACACCAACTTGTGCCGTAATTTCCCGCCAATGCAATTGTTCCCCATAAGCAATTTCCATAAACATTCTCCGCTCCCAAGACAAATCTAAACCGAATAATTTGACCATATTGTGCCATAGGTTTGAAAATTATAAAAGTGTTACAGTAAAAAGCCATAATAAAGATCTCTTACAGGTGTATCATTTGTAGAAGTAACAAAAGCGAATGGATTTAAATAAATAAAAAATATATGTTCAGTTGATGTATTTGGCTTTATCGAGCATAAATTTCGTTGATATTGAATAAATAGTTGTTGAGAAAAAAATATATTATTCTGTATGTACTTTGGCGAGAGTGGCGACATTATGAAAAGACCTTATTGAGATGAAAGACGTCTTAAACGGATATCGAGCACATAGTTGGGCGTATATATAAAGTAGGCTGCGAAAGAAGTGTTGTGTGGAAGACACGTTTCTATCAAAGGTTGGCGTCGCCTGAACTCGGCCATTCACAAATCCATTAAGTCGGCCGCCGAAGCTTTCGGTGAATCAGCACTCTCACTTCGGACAAACACAGCGCAATTTATGGATCATTGAAAATCCCCCGACTCTTCCACAGCACACACACACACTTCACAACAATCGAATTTCTTCTTATCTGCCGCAAAAGAATAAAAAAAACCGCGTCCCAGATTCGAGCGGGAAACCCTTAACATATCAATAGTTTTTTCTCTTGCGGGCTTTGTCATGTAAATTCCGCAGTCCGCAAATGTTATAATATAAAAAAAAACTACGAGATACGTCGCTGCCCAAGAATGGGGCGATTTCATTAAGAGCACCTTTTTCCAGATATGAATTTGTCGTATAACGATCCAGAAAATCCGAGCGCACTCGAAAGTGTTATTTGACGTTTGATGTATTTTTAAAAGTGGCCCCTCGCGCTCGCGACGAATCGGGTAGAAAAGTAATTTAGGAACTCTTAATTTACATGTCAAAGGCTTGTAATTGTAACTCGCTCCCTGACTTTCCTAATCAAATTAACGAGAAATATTGCAACAATGTGTTCGTTAGGGATACGCCGTTTCGCGCACAAACGCGCCCGTCTACCTCCACTATGAATTATTTACACGTTAAAACTAATTGAGAATAAATTTCAAGCGTTTCATTTCAATATTACATAAACGCGCAATATCAAATTGGTGAATTTCTGCGATACGCGAACCCTCTCAATTGGAAAATAAGCCGTGTATTTGGCGCATTAGAGAGGAAACGTATACAATTTACAGCCGTAATTGCAATGACGTACAAAGTACTTCATAAATTATGTCAACCCTCATCCTTTGTACTTCCTTCGCGCCGAGACAACAGAGACTTGGTATAAGAGCGATTTATTTACGATTAAAGCGGAGTTTCTCTACGACTGGATTTTTTCCGAGGCAAAGCAGTTTTCTGCTACGCTGATTTCGCTTATTCAAACGTTACTGCGAACGGCGTGCAAATTTGCATATGAAACATGAGCTGAAATTAGCATACTGATAAAATATCAAAAGTTTCTCCGGATACTCGACGTGCATGAAATCACTAAACTCACACATTTTACGTTCTTAGTGATACAACTCGTATTGTACTTGGCTAACACGTGCTTCAATTGGATTAAAACTTGACTGGTAACGGGGAGGTTGTGAATTTCAATTCGGGATGCATCGGAAATAACTTTTATCTTATCAAAAGTATACTTACATGGCCTACATCTATAGGCAACTTCCACGTATTTTCTTATCCCTGGACAAGGATCGCCTCCGAAGACCTTTGGGCTAGTATGGAATTTGCATTGCCGCTTTTTCTGACAAGCTTCTACCACGGTCTGCAACAGAGAATACTACACCGCTTCAGTCAGATCAGCTGATCTGCCATTTTGGCTGATTCAATACCTAAATTGTTAATCTATTCAGTGTTAGGGCATGCCATTCTTTACACTACATGTTAGATAGTTAATTCAAAACTATAATATTATTCAAAAACGACAGGTACAAGCATTAAACTGTGAGCACCTATCTTATCATATGAAATACTTGGATTGTGTATATTCGAAATATAAATTTGACATAAA
The DNA here is from genome assembly GCA_028571205.2 of Hydropsyche betteni. Classification (NCBI taxonomy): domain Eukaryota; kingdom Metazoa; phylum Arthropoda; class Insecta; order Trichoptera; family Hydropsychidae; genus Hydropsyche; species Hydropsyche betteni. The sequence continues at coordinate 2,126,253 of JAOXNN020000039.1, read as the reverse complement.
CATCGACTTTATGTTTCGAATATAGGTATGTGCGTACGCATTAGCAGTATACTGAAATACCCTCGTACAATATTTATGCGTTGAAAGGTAAAGTTGTCGGATAGTTTGCGGCTCGAATCGATAGGGTTGGTACGTTGGTTTTATTAGGAAACGCCGGTTAATTTGCGTCGGCAAACATCATCCATAACCTTTCGAGTTTACTAACTTCATTTGTTTTCCTTTTCCCTTGTTCCTAGGGTGTTTCTCTCGCCTGCGCGTGTTTAATTTTCATTTCACGTTAAACTTCGTCCCTTCCAAAGGTGCGACATCCATCTTCATTCGAAAAAGTTCACTTATATATTCTTTTCGGCTCCCATACAGATTATCAATCATTCGCAACGAGAAAAAATAAGAAGATTATTTATTACGTTTCGGGAGAATTAAAATTTCGAATGTGCTCAGAAAAGGCTCGAGAGAATCTAAAAGTGTAGTAGAACCGTCGGAAGTTTTGACGAATTTTAATAAAGAAGAGTGGTTAACTTTACAAACAGGTAGAAAAGTTTTACGCAGTAAAAAGAAACGGAGAGTTGGCTCACATCCCGATTATGAAGCTACTACTCGAATGATCACTCGGATAAGTCTCAAAACGTATTTCCTTAATAAAAACTATTTGAAATATTTTTCATATAAAAAATCGATATATCTCATAGAAAGAAACAATCTAAAAATAAATACAATAAAGGCGCTCCACTACCATTTAATACGAGGTATCCTTTCATCTGCTAACTCGGGGCATTTCAGCAAATCACGTAAGCGAACCATACACCGAATGACGTGCCCATAACACACAAACTACTTATAAACATGAAATAACCGACCTGCAAGGCGTTGGGCCACAAACACGTACTGTTCCCGACAATTTCCACGATGGTAGGCGTGTACTGGGCCAGCTCCGTGGCACAAAGGCTCTGGCTGGGAGCCGATTTTCCATACTGGGCCAGCTGGATGGAGATGGAGGTCCCCCTGGGGCACTTGAGGGTCATCACTTCTTCGTCGCAGGCTGCCTTCTGGTAGGTCCTCAGCGTGCCCGATAGCAGTTCTGTGTTGCGGATTTACGAGCGGAAAATGAAGGCATTTGTTGATGTTAATCGGCGTCGGGAAATCCGGAAGGAAACGACGCCAATTTTCCGGACGGTTGCCAATCCGTTGCAGTACATGAAACAGAAATGGAAAAAAATGCCGCATTTATTACTCGGAATATGTATGTACTTTTTCGTATGAGTTGATATAAGATTTAAGATTGTTTTCTTACTTTGTTGTGTAATATACGTTGAATTATTCATGAATTCATTAATTTTGTTTGAAAAAAAATACATGTTATTTCGTTTAATAAAAGTTTATAAGCCTAGAAAATATTGATGTATTATATATGGAATATATTTAATTGTTTTTTTTTTTTCGATACGATCAATAAAGTTATATACCTATTAATAAAAAAAATATCCATAGTATAATATTTTCAAGTTTTACAAGAGAAATTTCATATCAGAATTGAATAAAAAGTTATCAAATTAAATATATATGGTAAAAAATTCAAAATAATAAAATGAATGATCATAATAAAATTTTACCATTGACCATGTAACATCAAACAAGTATATACCTATTTTTTTCTATTAACAAATCTAACAAACTCATCAAAACAAATTATTATAATAAAAAATACAACGAATTTATTTAATTCCATAGACGAACTTACGCCAATACACAAATCCCACTCACAACCTTACGCTTTCATACAGCGTGTATTCAAAGTGATTGAATAATACATGTGATTGTGCGTAATACCGTAATTATTACACGAGCAAAACCGTCGTATCGATAGGCAATACGCCAACAAGCCAAAATTGTCGAGGAAAACTCGGAATTTTTCCGGACGAAAAGCGAAACTTGTCGAGTGCGTGTGACGTTACAATCAAATTTGACACAGGTCGACAACATTGATTGATCGATCAACCGAGATGCAAATGTTCACATAAGCACACGTGTTGCGATATAAAAGCCAACTGTGCGCTCGTACGGTATGGATTTTCCGAAGGCGGTCTCCGACATCGCATTTTCCGCATCAAACTTTTCTAATTTTTCCGCCGGCGGGGAAAACCCGTTGAATAATTGCCACCGGGTGACTCGGTGGATTTCGCGGCCAAATTGAAAATTCGGCCCTCGAATTCGACATCAAACATTAATTTGACACCGCCGCGCGACCGATATGTGCCCAAACACACACAAGGCGAAAACACTATTATTTTCTCATTACTGGGCCGGGTGAAACTTTTCACATTTGTTTCGAGCGATAAGAACTTAGCTTTCCGCCCGTATATTTATTCGGAATGGTTTCGAGGTAAGTGCTATAACAAAAAAGGCGTTCAAAAACGTTACTTGGACCGATCATATGTCGACTTTTTTAATGAAGCAGTTTGGTCATTTTCGAAGAAATTATTATACTTTTGTCGATAAACATAGGAAAGTTATAATATTTTACGCAATTTAAAATATTTGAAATTTAAAAAATATATTTATAAAAAATATGAAAAAAATGAGTGCGTGTTCGTTACACAATTTTTTATTGAAGCTTTTGAAAACAATGTAATACTCATTAATAGTATATTTTTATAAAACGAGTTTTATAACAAGGCATGTAAAAATTTACTTTGTATACTTTACTTTGACAAATTATGCAACACTGTTATTCATACGTACTCAAAAACATACCAAACATATTACAATAAGATATAAAATAGACTGAAACTAATATTTTTTACGCATTTCTTCATATATCTTAAATTATAATACATAGAATTTTCATATATTATGAAAATCGTTTAAAATGAAACAGAGGGATTCGAATTTTTTTTTTTTAATTTTAAACGTGCAAAAAAACTCGGCAACGTTTTCTATGTCATAAAAATCAATTTATTCGATTTCTTGTTAAATAGCTTTATATTTAATTTAATTAAATATTTTTTTACAAAAACACAAAATTCGAAAGAGTTCGTATACAAACGAACTTTTTTTCATCTTAAAAGAAAAAAGTATGAAATCACATAAATTCTGTCAAGAGCGCAGTATTATAATACTTCATATTAGACAATTCATCACGTTAAACATTTTCATATTAAACGATTCCCACTATACGTATAAAAAATAAAATTCAATTCCAAAACACATCCATTACGACTATTTTCCCGACTTTTCCCTCTAGAACGCCCCCCGCCAAGATTACCGGCGCTTTTATTCGGCGCGCGTGTCGATCGAAGTTTTTCGAGTGTAAATACGCGAAATTGAATTTTGGCGCGAAAACGGCTTGTCATTGTGGCGATGCTCTTCCTCAGCGACGGGCCGGGCTAATTGCCGAATATCACGAATCGAACAACACCTAATGGCCGACGCAGCAGGCAAGAAGATTCGCGCTCCCATTCAACGGAGGCACAAAGAGACGAGATTCTTTTTGTGCGAGGCACAAAAGAAAATACGAGCATAACCACCACCTACGCCCGTTCCTTATGATTGGATAAGTCGCGAGTCGGAGGACAGGGCTGGCGCGATTTTTATTTTTGTTTATATTCGCGAGTTTATGTGCGAGTTGTGCGGTGTGAATGGGACGGTTCGGTCGTGTGGGCTTTAGAGATGTTCGGGGTTGGAGTGTTTTGGATTTTGATTTTTTCGGGTGAATAGAAGGATTTGTGTTAATGTATGCACAAGATATGAAAAAATATCGTGATAAATGTGTAAGTTGTAAATAATTTCAAATTATTAGAAAAGTGTGAAAGGAAGTATGTTTTTTTGAGTTTGCCAACTTTACTCTATTCTGAGAAATGTACAGACGGCGCTTGTAATTTTACAATGTACGAACTTTCTTTCGCTTCTTTATTTTTCATTATTCCATCACTCTCTTTTAGAAAAGCCGCATTCTTGGTGAAAAATTTATTTAATTAATTCATCAAAACCACAGGATTATGTACAATATGTACTTTTGAAAATTTTCACCGTGAGAACAATTCGTAAACAAAATTCGAAATTTTCAACAAAATTCAGTATAGACTAAACAAAGGTTCGATTTTCGACGAAAAAAAAAGGTTTTCAATTATTATTTTTATAACGATCATTTTATAAAAATATAATATACAATTTTTTTACTCTTAAACTTCAAACTTTTAAACTTCAAATTCAACATTTTAAACTTTATATTGTAAAAGTTGAATTTGAAGTCTAAAAAGTGTATTGAAAAAAATACAACGAAAATATGGCACCAATAGAGATGTCAGATTTACCGAAAATTTCATTTACCGGTAATCCGGTAAAAAAATATATTTAAATATATAAAATACCACGCTCTTACAAAAACCGACTTTTCCAAAAATTGAAAAAAAAACGACTAAGTACAAAAAAATATCGTTCTTATTTATCGGTAAATTTTAAAATTTTACCAGTTGATTTCCGAACTGTTTTTGAATCATTTATTTGTTTACCGGTAGTGACATCCATAGCACCGATCACATGAATATTAAAATCATCCCTCACCTAACAATACCACCGAATCCAAATCCATTTTATAACCGCACCACAAGCCGCTCAACTCTGACAAACACCGCTACCTCAAACCTTATATATTTAAAAATAACAACCAAAAATCGATATTAATTCAAAATATTTACCACCGAAGGGCCAAACCCTGCGGCGCAATGCGGTGTATGGTGTGGGTCCCATTCGAACGGGGCCGATAATCCTAGGAACGTGCTATAGATGCCAAATCGGGGGAAGTCCCACCCTGGCTGACTTCATCTTAAGCGATTTATGTAGATGCGGGGATAGTTTGTCGGAAAACGGTTTATAGCGATATGCGGGCCGCAAAAATGGGGACGCGCCATTTTTTGTGCTTTCGTCGCGAATTTCCGACGGTAATTAGGTGGTTTGATGAATTGAAAGATAGCGAAGAGTCGAACGGCAGTTGGACGATTTTATGAATAGTCTATAGATAATCAGTGTGTTTGATAGTTTGATGAAAGTTCGTGAGCCGTCGAATACTTGTGATGTTTAAATGTGTGGGGCGTTAGGTGTATTTTTGAAAATTGGTTGTTGTAAAAATAAAACGTCAAAGTGAGTTTGACAGTCGTTGGCGTCGGACCAAACAATGAAAAAGAACGATATACACCGATATGATATTTTCCATTATTTTTCGTATATAAAAAGCGAAGCGTGAAAGCTTCGTCCTTATTCAAATGAAGTCACGTAACCGCGCTGTCGGCGACCTAATAACTCCTTTATAAGATCGTAAAAACCATTTTAAATGCCCCCACACCCCAGCAACGAGAGCACTTTAATTTAATCCATTTAAGAAAAGACTCTCACACAACTATTACAAAAGTAATTTCCATATTTTTGAATAATTAAAAGGCGACAATTGAAATCTTGCGCGGCCGAACGATACGCGCACAAATTGAAAACGAAGCGAATCAACTCTATCATGTTAAAAGTTCGGCAAGAACCATCTGGTTAAATATTCCAACATATTATTATATTTACATGCGATATTTCGTGTCGTTACATTCGAGTTTTATATTAAAAATATGAACGAACTTTTCGGGGGAATCGACTTTCTGGCATTTTTCATATTACACACATTCACTCTTATATACGCACTTAATGCATTATTTATGAGCGAACCGCATATACATTATACACATATATTAAAGGAGAATTTCAAAATCTAATTCTTCGATATGACGCCCTATTCCAGAAATTTGTTATAAACGTTATTCTTACCTTTCGACACGCAAGCTATTCCATTACAGAACTTGTTCTATTCTTCGAATTTTTTTATTAATATATATTATATATATCTAGATAGTGTTCGATATTTTGAATAGTGCGAATCTGCCGACATGTTTATTATATTATAATTCATAATACGAACGGAATAAGTCTATTATACATACGATAATCGAGATAAGAGAGATAAATTTTGAACAGCGCATGCAAATCGAGTGATTAATCTTGTCTCGTGAGCAATTTAATACGTACGCACTGGTAATGTAAGTACGTTACGCTTCAACGAGTTTTCTGGACTGTATTCCACACAAATCCATGAATTTTCTATGTACGAATGTAATACGTCGTGCGAGTCGTTATTTATTTATGATTTAATCATGCGTGGGAAACGGGCTCTCCTTTTTTTGAGGGTTTCATACGTGTACAACCTTTTGCGCAAAAATTTTTATTGCCAATGAAGGTTTATGTGGCCGTTTCGATGACGCTGGCCGTTTCTTGAAAACGATAATTTCTCTTTTTCTAGCGGAATTCGCGCGATAATCATCCCACATTAGTGCGCCAAACAGCCGGGCAAAGTGCTGAAGTTTTAAATGTGCGCGATAAGTGCGTTATTTATGTACGAATAAAACGTCACATAAATTCTACGGTTTACACGTGCAATAAATAATATTGGAGAGGACTTTCAGTTTTTCGCTGATTTCGGCGGATACCGGCGTCCGATATTGACCATATGGCCCCCCCATAAGGCGAAACACTAAAATAAATATAGATAGTAATGCCGAAGATCTCTATCAAATTCTTATTGTGAACCTTTTGCTCGTATAAAAAAGTGTTTTGATGTCGTCGTCGAAATTTGTCGAGTGAAATTTGACTCGCGTGCTAAATTCGCTTTAGTAATTATAGAACGTTAAATAATTCACTATTATATTATATAACAAAGGAAAAATTGCGTCGTTACGTGTGCCTTTATTTAATTTAATAAAAGGACTTTATATTATATAAAGCTAATGAACGATCTCTTTGGTAATATTCTCGCATAGAAAAACCAATATTCATTCTTGGAAAGGTGCCGTTTTGATATATTATATTAATTTCGTTCGGTTGTTCCAGCGCACACTATTTCAATTAATTTCATCGAAATGTATTATATATGCGATATCATTATTGCTGTATTATTCAGAATTTTGCAGATAGGACGCGTTTTCAAAACCATCGAGAATTCTCAGGTAATTTAACTGATAAAGGGATTTTCCAATAGAAAACCACAAGGAGTTCTGTTCAATTGAACAACGTTTGAAAGCCGTATCGGCGAATCGTCATGCCGTTTCGAAGCGAGACTTCTTCGCTCCCCTATTTCGAAAACGGGGTGGATTTTCGGCTTATCCCGGCCAGAAAAAAAAGGGACGGTCATTTTTTGCCGCTACACTGTCCACATTTTCCCTCTTCTACCGAGGATCGCCATTACAGGTTTCTCCACACCAGTTTCCGGACAGCCAGACCAGAAAACGTCTTCGGATCGTTTGCATAAGTGACTCGCTTTCCCTCGTTACGACGACATTCTATCTGCTCCTTCTTTCCCATAACCGTGCACACGTATAAACTCCCATAGAATTTTCTCGTGGACACAATTTCCGGCACCTTCCAATAATTTGATTCCGACTCGTCGCTCTGTCAATGTCTGCGGAAGGTCCGTTCAAAAATTACCCCATTATTCAATACCAATTAAAAATTAATTCCGGGAAGATTGCTTTTCAGCATTGAATCGAAAACAATTTGTTTCACATGACGCATCGAAAGTGCGGCAAGTTAACAGTTGCTAAAGGGTCAGGGCAGAGACCGTCATAACTTGGCGGGAAGTTAACTCGTTAAGGCGCCATTGACGTGCGGCACTTTGGCGGTTAACCAGACAACACCCCGAAACTATACACAGGCTGAACTTCGCAAAATAAATTTCGATTCGAAAGATTAACGGTTTACGTTCGTCTGTGTTAGTGTTGCGACCGAATTTTATTGCCAAAAATAAAACGGAGGAAATATGATCCTGCGGAACACCTCTAATTACCAAATTACACGCCGTCTCGATTAATTAACGATAAACGATCGGTCTAATTTACCCAGATTCAGTAACTCGACGAGCTTTATAATGAAATCAATACATCAATCCGTCCCAGATGCAAAGAAACCTTCTAACTAATGCATCTTTTCGAAATTAATTAAATGTTTATTACGGTTGATGTACATTATACGATTTAATGAAACACCCTTAAAAATTCTTCGTCGTCTAATATAAAATTTTCTCTGCGGCGTTTTTTTTTCTCGAACGATATTAAAACATTCTCGCGACGTCTTTTAATGTACTATTTTATAATACGAAACTATTTTCGACACTAAAAATAAATGATACGAGAAATGTCAAATTGGAGCTTTTAATCTGTAAAATTTCCAATGATTTTTTTTTTATTTCCTCTCAGTTTTATGTTTCTATACCATAGTAAAATGAAGACAAATTTTTCACTCCTGTATCAGATCTCACATGGTTTCCGCAACCATTAATTAGTATTAATATAAATAATTTAAAAAAATTGAATATATACATCGGAAATTCTACAAAAATTACATCCACATCCCATCGAAACGAGACACGCATCCATCAAACACACACACCGAAATCGCAACCTCAGCCCGCAAAGCGCGTAATATTTCGCACGTTCGACCCAGTGTTTTAAGATAATATATGTGCGGGGCATTTAAACAGATGCTGGTCATTCCGAGGATTGGGTCGGACCCCATCAGCCGCCGAATTGGCAACCCCCGACCCAATCAATGCCCTGCCAGTAATTAATGACACGCCCGAAAGTAAAAGTTCACCCTGAATTATGTCCGAAGCTGGCCGATTTATGTCAGCCCTTCGAGCGGAAATGACGCGGATCGCCACACCGAAGCCATTATCATCCGATGATTTCGATTCAGTCCAGAAATTTGGGGTTTTCCAAATAAGGGTTTGTTGCGAAGCGAACACCTTCGCCGCGATGATCGATGGGTGTTTACTCGCCGCCGATTGAACATGCATTCTGTCGTGTAAGAATATAAATAATCGGTTGAATCTGTCAAAAATATAAACTATGATATTATATTTGAGGGCCATTGAAAGCATATAATCTAAGCATCGGAAGATTGATGTGTACGTGTAACCATTCTGCGAGAGTGAAATTTAGCACGACGGAGAAAGGGTCAAATCTGCAAGTTTGGAACCCATCAACGTCAGGGTTAATCAAGCCCTTTTCCAAGATTCGGATGAGGAAACAACACGAGGCCGAAAGTTGCCGAATCATCTAGGTACCTCTGAACCTCACACCCTCATTAAGCAACCACTTACTGGTAGTTACACCTCACTTCGTCCGAGGTGTGCGAGAACGATTATCGATCCGCGGATTAGGCTGCGATTTATATTGAATTTTGTAGAATCCGAAATTTTCGCGTTATTATGCAGCGAAATCGCCCTTTTTCTCATTTGAAACATACGGAATGTTTTGGTATTCGGAGAGGGTCGGAAGCACTTCAAAGGAGTTCATACGTGTCGAGCAGATAAAATATGGAAAATTTTTGTTTGTTATAACGCTGAAATATGGAAAAGTTTTCGTTCGAACGCGAACGTGTTCCGCGAAGGTATTCACATCTTCATTTGCCGTTGAAAAAAAATTCAAATCGAAATACTACAATTTAAAAATATATATTCTGTGTATATAAAAATAAAAATCTTTCACTTCACATATAAAATAAAAACTTTAAGACTCAATATCAAGTTGCTGAAAGTTCCTATTCAAAATTAACATCGTTCCACAGTACACATCCAACTTCTTTATCTAAATCCGAGTTGAGTGAAGGGTGCGTGTAGTGCATTGAACGAGCTCGTTAAAAAGCTCGCCGTAAAAATAACCCAACCCATAAATACAACGAAAATAAAAGTGTCCACAACGCGTGTCTTTGTGGCTCAGACGGCGGCCAACATTTTTAACGAGCAATTAACACCGCGAGACGATTAATTGGAAAACGCGCTTCTAGCGAGGGACTGCGATCAATCCGTGTCCTCGCTAATGGATCCATCGCTTAAGTGTGGCCTGATCTGATCCTCGACTATCCAGTGCTTATCCAACAACAATAAATGGCGGACTTCTTGGAAAACACTGCTGGGTTTTTATTATATACCGGGTTTTACGAGCGCTCTTAGTTTCGGTGACCCGATGGACTGGCAACCCCGTTTCGTGAGGGGATAAGTGTTTTGTTTATTTAAACGAAATGCACTATGGAATAAACAAAGCTGTAACAACAATGCGTTGCTCACATTAACGACGATAAATATTTAAGTTTACAACCCCTGCGATAACGCCGTATTTGTGTTCTCGGAAAAGCCGCGCTGAAAATATCGAGAAATACACCGAAATGAAATATCTAAAATATACTAATACAAATTGTTTTTCTTCGAAGAATGCCGACGCTTCGATAATAAATTTCCATTCGGGACGATGAAAATGAAACGTTTATTTGGAAAATATGCATTCGCTGGAGGAAAAACACTTTTGCAAGGAAACGCGGAGGACAAAGATGAAACGAGTGGAATATTTATAATATGTAAATACAAGTGCATTCGAATCGCTAATGTAATGGCGTAGTGAAATATTTCAACCGGACTTTAAGTACATATTTAACGAAGCAAACTTTGTTTTTGCGATGGGAGCGAATTGGAAAAGCGAGGAGTTTTTACGTTTGTTTTTCATGCGGAAATTTTACTAACAGTTCTAGCGCCAAGTTTTCATTTCGAAAAACTACACTCCGATCGACTCCATTGTTTGTGTTTCAGCGTGAAAATTTATGAATTTGATGAAAACAATCGACGATCGTGTTTTACACGAACTCGTATAATGTGATGCACTTCAACATCAAAATCTTTACAGCAGCAATATGCAATAAAGCCTCGTATTGTGTTTATGGCGGGCTACATTTTCAGGACTCATCAAAACGACACATTATTCTGAAAGCTCTCTCTTGGTATTCCATTGTGTACACTTTTTTACAATTCGGTATAAAAATTTGAATAGTGTCTCGATTAACTGGCTGAAACTATTTTTGACACCAAGCGTGATCATCATACTTAACTCCTCGACATACCAGTAAACAAACACGTATTGTATTGTATTTTGAGATTTATTTGTTCGATAAACTTTATTACTGTGTTTGTGTAGCGAACGACCATTTCGGACTAACAAAAATTTAATGATCCGTGTGAATAATCGAAAATTAAGGGCTAATATTCGAAAATATAGGCTTTCAACACGTCACCGTTGAATTTGATAAATATCTTATAACGATACAATTCTTTCTATAAAATCCATCAGAAAACGAGCAATTTTAAAACTTGGTTTTATATTAAAAATTTTATATTTGCAAAATAATCATTTTTGGTCTATAAAACATATTTTATATTTTAAAATATCATATTATAATATATCAATCAAATATTACCCATGTAATAAGAAAAAAATAAATATTTTTCAATCTTTTTTGGATGTTTGGCGATACAAAATTTAATTTGAATAGTGTTCTTAACTATTTAGAAAACCCTTTGATATTTGCCCAACGAAAATTTCATCAGCTTTACAATGATCCTTTTATAATAAACTACTAAATGTTTATGGTCTACAAAAATTATTTATCCATTTTTATCAAAGAATATTTACTTCAAATTAAAATTATACTATATATTATGTATTTTGTATTTCTAGAATCAACATTAGATTAATATAATATAAATATTTTCATACTAAGTTGATTTTATCAAATCGCTAAAGGTTTCAGTAAAATATCAAATTTCACCCCGCTCATATTATATTTCAATCGAAAAAAACCGTCAAAACAACTCATCACAACGTGAACAGTTTCAATAAACACATCGAAAACCCATCTCTTCGAATCCATCCAAAAGAATCAATTTGAAATTCACAAAGTTCCCCCCAAAAAGTCAAACCGAAGAAAAATAGTGATTAGATAGGGCCGATAGTGAGGCGCCGCCTATTTAATCCCAGATTTCCTTCACGGACGGGTATCTCATCAGACGGCCGAGGTTAAAAGGTTAAACCTTCTTAGTCCTCGGGAGTTAATCTATTCCGTCGATCCCGTCCCTTAACGATCTCTAAACGAGGTGACCTCCGATTCTCTGCGGTATCGTTGTTAACCCGCACATTAACATTTTCATACGCGTGTTGCGGTTCGGCCATTCAATTGCCGAGGGCCTCCACTTATCGCTAAAGACCAAAATCATCTATCGACATTAGATTAATCGGATAAAAAGCGAAACACAATAAAAAAAGGATCAATAGAGTCCATAGTAATCAAGGAGCTAATTAATAAGGCGAGCTTTGTTATCGTTTTCGCTCTCTCTGTACAAAGGGGATAGTTTGTATAATTCGCCGAAGAGGTCCGGCTCGACAAAAGGGGTTTCGGTTTTGTTACTCCCGCGGGCTGTGCGCACGGTTAATTGGATTGCCTGTGTTTCGTCGATGTACATCCCAGATAAATGTATATAAATACCGAAAAATCGGGACACATCCATACGAAACGCTTTATCGCTAACGAATTGATGCGGCGCTGAAGATTTACAACCGCCTCCCTCCCCGAAAAAGGCGGGCAATTTGCGTTAATTTTTTTGTCTCGATCGTGGCCGATAAAACGCGGGGTCGTAATTTTTTTTATCGCAGGTGCTCGCCATAACAGTCGTCGTTCAAAAGCAGAGGAGAGCGGAAAGGGTTAGGCAACATCCGCGTCGGTTACAAGTGTAAGTACATAAAGCCTCTCGCGAATTGGCTCGTAAAGGGGTGCGTGCGCGACCAACTTTCAGGCGCCGCTGTAAAAACCTGAGGCCGCAATAAAAACAAAAGCGCAACCTGAAAACCGCCGAATACAGTGGCGTGTCGTTGCCGGAATAAGATATGCGTTGGAGGGGTTTGTTTCGATCCTGTTTCTCTTAATAGTGGAAATTGGATATTTATGCGTTACTGTGTTATATAATGTGATACGCTTGGGCGTGGTGTAAGAGAGTTGTGGGGTTCCACAAAAACTTCGTTTAATACAAATCCGTGTTATACGAGGTTTGAAGTTTATATAAAATTGGGGTTCGAATTTTCAAGAGAATGCCGTAGTTTGTTAGTTTGTTAGTACCTTTTTTTTAATAAACATTATAGATGTTTAAATTGAATTTCTTAACGTATTTCGCGCAAAATTTTTACGTGTTAGTGTCGTAGGGAAGTAATGTTTGACAGTTTTTACAAATCGTTTTTCTTTAGATCTTCTAAATTTGCACATGCTAACAGTTCATATGACAAAAGATGTTACGGAATAACATGTACACCCGAAACTCGTTATGATATAGTTACAAATTTATAAATATAACTTTCAAACTATACTAAATTCGTTTAAAAAATCACACACTTATAATGCACGAATTACGCGAGGAATTTATAAAGAATCTCAATTTTAAGAACTTATAACGCATTTTATTCATGTTAAAATACAAATTTGTCAATAAATATGCTATGTACTTAAATGAAGTATTGATTGATTCTTTTTTAATTGTTTTTTTTTCTACAGCCGTGTTATATAAATTGTGCTGTAAAAAAATATATCAAAATTCATTAACCATGTATATAAAAATCGTATTATATAAAACTGTGTTATGAGAGGCCCAAGTGTATTTTATATTTACAAAGTTTTTATTGTATGTTATATTTATATTGATGATCATAAGTAACTTTCTTTTATCATCATATACATCATTATACGAAAAACTTTTTCGATTCTCTAAAAACTAACAAGGTTTAATATTACAAAAAAAAAATAAACAAAAGATTGAATGTTTAGGGTTTGTTTTTCGTTTACAGACCCGTAACTTTTAAGGCCCGCCCCTGTTAACATCCTCGGTATTCGACAAGAGCTGACTTTACGGGCTCACCTGGAAACGTAATGAAACCAACCGATGCCACCGTAAAAGCCAACCGGAATAGAACCGGCGAAATCGCAGATTGCATATCGAGCCGGAAAACAAAAAAATCAGCGCTTTTGCGACCGCGACTTTCACTACAACGATTATTTACGACGGCCGGGCGAACTTGCCGAAAAAAAAATCTGAGATTAAACTCGCACTGAATTTATTATGGTGTTCGTTTCAGTCAGGTATTCGACCGGGTCGTGTGTGCTGTCATGAAAGCTCCGCTTTTGCAGCATTTGGTTGTGACTGCGACATTTTCGTGCGCGATAGTCAACTGTTGTGTCACGGACGAAAGTCAATTTCTAATAACGAGTTAACGAAATGAATTTTCCATGTTGAAACGTGTACGAGTTGGTTAGTGGAATATCGAGTTTGATTTGTGGTTTCTTTCCTACGTTTTTCTAGAACGTGTACACTATCGATCATAAATATTTGCTCAACCATACTTTTTAAATTAAATATATTTTTTAAAAAACCTAATGTATTTATAATAAGTGTAAAAATATTTTAGACTTTTCAGTAAAGGAAAATTTTATTAAAAAAAGTTTCAATTGACTTAAAAAGAATCATAAAGCATAACGTTTTACAAGTTAAATTTGAAAAATGAAACATGTTTATTACTTTTAGTACGAGGTACGCGTAAAATGTGCATCATGGAATTATTTCAAAATGAAACACGAGTATGTATTTGAAATTGTTTTCAAGCAAAGGTACGTTTTCATATGATACATTTTTAAAATAAGCTGAATGTAATATACCTTTCATTACGCCGTGCGTTTTGTTTTATGAGCCATTTCACTGGCTTCGTTCAAAAAGGGTTTCAGAGATACGTCGTACAGAATATTTCATGTATATAAAGCAAAAAATCGTTTATTATTAAAACATACACAATGTAAGATTGCATTTCCATTTGAATATGACTAACCGAAAAATTCATTGTAATGAATTTTAAATTTGTTAAGTTTTATGCTTTTTTGTCGAACATTGAATTCAAACAAAAAATTGAATGCTTAGTAAATAGAGAACTTACTTAATTACTATTAGAAGTTTTGTTTTTTTACGATTTTGCCTTATTAAATGAACAAAATTTCTGATTAATTATTGATGTTAATTGACAAATAGGTTCTGTTAGTAAATTCATTTATCATGTATGGTTAACTTAAGACTATTAGGATTGAATTTAAATACTTTATTTTCTCTTATCAATACACAATGTGAAAACGATTGTACAATATGGAAAAAGCCTAGACTTGCAATATAAATTTTTATAAACTCTGATACACATATGAAATGTTTCAGTAATATCAGAGAAATTGTAAAAGAAAACAAAGAAATCGAACGAACGATCGAAGGATAAAAAATTCAAATAAATATATTGGATGAGAGTTCTTCGAGACGGAAGGAGCGGAAGGAGATATAAGTGATCTTCACCCAGCAACGGATAATAAATGAATCAATAAAATTTCACTGATACAATATCTTCCACAAAAAATTCACACCACCAGTTGTTAAACTCTGATGCAGATCCGAACTCCGCTTCCGCATTTTAATTGAATGCGCGACTCCGTCCATTTTTACGACCTCCACACTCCCCCGCAACTAGATTTTGATTTTTGGCCGCAGCCCTGGCAATCGCACAGACCGCCTGTCCAACACTCGCAATAATGTCCGCAATGCAAATGCACATGCACATGCATTTGTGTCACTTTAAAATGTGCCATCCCCAGCTCGTGGTATATGCGCATACAATTTCTAATGCACTCTCGAACCGGGACGAACGATGCCGTTCGGTTAATGGTATTGCGCTGCGTCGAATAGGAATTTATTAACTGAGCCGTTTTATATTCACTTTGTTCCCGCATGTGTGCAATTTTAGAACGATAAATCGCGTGGGTATTCTGGGAGCGGAGGAAAAATCTGTGGGTAATCGCGTCGGCACTTTGGGACGGGTTCAATCGGGGCGTTTATGCGGTGTTCTTTGAGTATTGTGATGGTTTTCTGTTGTGATATTGAGATATGTATTTGAAGTTTATTGTTAAAATCGTGTATTTTTTAGCAAGAATAATTAGGAAGGATAGAAAGAGGAATGCGTAAGAGAAGCAAGGCCGGATGATGGAGATGATGGGCCATGTTGAAATATTGAAATGGCAATGGGTCGGCTATATAGTAAGAAGGATGTGTGATGGATAAATGTTATACGCGAAGCTTATACTGGGGGTATCGTTACCGATGAATGACTCAAATAACAGTTCGGTAATTTACCGGTAAATAAAAAAATTGTGTTTCCAATATTTTTGAAGAGAGCTGTTATTTTATATTTGGGAATGTATAAAATTTTTGGTTATATATAAATTACAGTAAATATGGCATCCCTAGCATGTAGTATAACGTTAACAGAAAGATCTCTAAAAAATATTTAGAAAACTAAGTGTGTAATGAGTGGTTGAAATCGAATAAAATAAATAATATTAGTTGAGAGTTACTAAGTAAGATTCACCTAGTAAATAAGTATTATGGAAAAATAAAAAGTATGAAGAGATATTATTTGCGAAAGCCGTAAACCTCTTACTTTACAAAATACGCATATTGAATCGAAAATCCATTTTTAAAATATCCTTAGACGTATTCGCTTTCGATAAATCGAAAATTGAACATCGAACCCAACATTTCCCTACTTAGTACGACTTCCATCGCGAAATAAACCGGATAGCGTTCTTTCGAAAGACATTTTTAAAACATAAATCGTCCGATTGTTCCCACCCACACAACGGAATAATTCAAACAGTTCTGAGTCGATTCAACGCTTTTCGATTTCGAAACGGCGATGATGTTATTAAAGCGAAACGTCGCCAGAAAAAAGTCCCGTCTTCCGAAAGTTGTTATCCTTTTTAGGGCGACCATGAATATAAATGTGCACCCTACCTCCCCCATACCGTTCATGATTAGTGTGGATGAATTCCTTATACGACTGAGAGAAATTGGAGCGGCGCTCTTTCATCTTTTTGACCCGAATTACGAGATCATCCATTATGTCCCTAATGAAACACATAACATTGCCGCACCAGTCACATATTTTCCCTCCATATTCGTGCGCGGGAAAAAATGAAACGCCGCATTTTTCCGCTGATAAATTTCATGGTGGATTACGCGAATTTTGCTATTCGAATCGAATTGTTTTATGTCATATGAGTAAACTTGACTTTGTATGGTTCAATATTAGAAATATCAATGTTGTTTTAGAGAAAATATATAATGAATTTTGTATATTTACACCATATTGAATATTTGGTAAAACTGTAGTTGAGCTATATGTTAAATTTAAGTCAGTGCTTTATATACAAATCGCCAGCTGTCAAATTGTGTGGATTTGCATCCACCATACGATTTGACAGCTTGCAATTTGTACACAGGGTGCCAACTTAAATTTAACATATAGCGTAACTTCAACTTTACCATTTTCGAATTCTCTATACAACATTTAACAATTTGATAATTTTCTTTTCATTTGAACCTAAATTATTTTTCTAAATATAATTTTTATATATTCAATCGTTATAAATGAAAAAATTGGGTCCGCAAAATAGACAGATCGACAGATAGAAATTATAATGTATTTTTATTGCAAATTCGAATACCGACGTCAAAGTTTCCTCGTAAATATGACACAATTCTAACGGGAAGTTAGTTCAATTTATCACGTGTACACAATTCGAGAACAAAGTGAACGTTAGGCTTTACTTATTATTGTGTAATTAAACGTCCCTTAAAGTTTCATTGCTCGACACGGTGCGCTGGAATGTCAAAATGTCCGTTTAATTTCATCGTCGAGCGCTTCAAATTGCTTCTAATCGAGAACGGAAGAGCGCGATATGAGCAGAGAATTTTTTCCAAAGGACGCTCTTCCGCGAGTTATGAAATTCCGTTTATTCGCTTATTTACAGGGTAGGAAAAGGAGAGAAACGACCGACCGGCTGAGTTATGGAAGGCAGTAACCATAAATTCGGTAAATTTGGACAGAGCTCGTTACGGTCGACCTGTGCAGCCTCAAGATATCATTATCCCGCGAACGTTTGCGTCTCTTTGCATACCGTCGTTAGTCTAATAATATGTAATGCAAGTCCGAACCGAATATTTCCCCTGGCCACGAATTAATTAAACTGCCGTTAGCCGTTGTCGGTGTGAGCGTTGAAGAAGGCTTTTCGCGATAATTTAGTCACCGCCGGCTCGGAAATTTCGATAAAATAAGAGGGGCAAAGCCTCATTATTCCCGTCGGCGCAGTCGGGTGAGTTTTATTGCGCAATAAACCGGGCTTGGGGGTAGTATGACATCGATGTCGATATATATCAGGCGAATACTTGTATGCTCCTTATAGGTTTATTATTCAATTAGGCTATTAAAAAAAGTTCAGCGCTGTCGAAAGTTATAAGCGGGAAAATTTTATGGCAGCTATATTATTTTCCACATAAAAATGTTTTTGATAACGCCGCGTTATGACAAAAGTTAGAAGAACAGATTTTTATAGACGATACGTGTGCACAATTAAAATTGCGGCAAGCTACACCTGCGACGCAAAACTGTATTGACATTGCAGACATGTCTCTTTTATTACACAACCGAAAGCTATAACCTATCTGTAATAATAACCATCTTCAAAGCCCAAGAAAATGAGAATATCCTTTTATAAAATCGATATTAAATTATTAATATTTAATTATTTTTCATTAATCATTTAGTATACGTAATATCTATAAACGCGTTCGTTTCCAGCAATGATTTCTAGTTAGTAAAATTTCTATTAAGAAATGAAAACTTTAGAAATTTTTGTGTTATTCACCTGCTTGAAAACCACCTTAACTTAGCCTAACACTCAAACTACTAACATTCTCACTCTAATTGTAATATAATCGTTAAATAGTTTGCATATCATATGACTAGAAGACCACCATGAAACTCAGAGTGTCGATTTAAATATAAACGAGCCTTATCGCGCTCGTTAAAAATACGCACGCGTCCCACAGAAATCTGTTAATTAAATGATAAATTACCCTTCCGTTATCCAAATTAAACCCTTCTGCGTAACTTCGGTCTGATTTATATTTGGATCGAATGGCGGGACATCGACGATGGGTCGCGCTCGGCACATTTTCACGGCACGTAAGAGCGGAATAAAGTCGTGTTTTTCTTTTTTTTTTTTATTAATCACTGGCTTTTCGTTAACGTCCGAGCTGCGCCCTTCTGCCGAGAAATAAAACATCAGCCCTCCCTTAATGGAAACTTCACGTTGCTATTTTTTTTATTCCCGTTCCGGACGCGCTTTTCGCGGAGGTGTGAGAAAATCTCCAAGTGTTTTTCGCGCCTTCGAAAATCTTAAAACTCTTATAATTAAAACGAAAAATACACAGAAGTTTTTAAAATCAATGGCAACTTCGGATGTTTGTCCGCTCCGCCGTGTTGAATTTACGTGTTTTCGCAAAGTGCGTCGCAGATTTATATTGCGTTGTATGAATATTCAAACGTTATTATATAATATAATGTGCGCGTAATGTCTTCAAAAGATCACCTGTTTTGTGTTTATCGGACATTTTCTCGGAGGAAATTTCTTTTCAATAGACAACATTAGCAAGGTACAAAGGGCCCGTTCCGGGTCTTGTAAGCTGCCGGCTTCGGCCATTGTTTCGCCAAAGCGGAGACGCGGGTCAAAATACTTGGAGAATACTTTGAAACCGCGATAAAAGCAACGAAAACTCCTCCGAACCAGTATTCAAGCTGACAAAGGAACACTAAGACGTTTGATTAAAAGTATCGAGAAATTGGTAACAAATATGTATTGTGGAGACAACAAACTTCGCAAAACAACTTCAAAATAATCGTTTATTCCGAAGGACGTATTTCGGCGATGCGTGACGCAACGTATTATTTTGACCGAGGATAATCCGGAAAAGATTCTGAGAAAATCACCAGACCATTAAGTTCCAGTAAGTAAGGAGTCTCGACTAATGATGCACACATTTGCTTTTTTTGTCCAGAATCGAACCGCTGTTCGGGAAGATAACGATTTGATGTTCCCGAAAAAAAACACGATAAAAAGTGAGGAACACATCACGATTTTTTGACGATGTCTTCCGAAAGTGAAACTACGTTTTCATTGAACAAAAACAAAAATTTCGAAACGTGCCCGATGTAAAACGAATTTATATCAGAACTATATCGATTAGGGTAGTCGCGGGAGTACACCCCGCATTATATTATACTTTTCGAATGGGAAAAAATAATAATGTATTCCTTCTATCCGCGGAATTCCTTTTTATGCCAGCGTTTAGACTTCAAGGCTGGAGTACATACATAAATTTAAGGAATGGAAGAAAAGCTAAGTTTAAAACGACTTTTTTTATATATAGCCGCAATTCCCTCTCAAAAAAGATACTTCGAATTTTCCCTGGCGCAAAAAGCTTGTTTTTTATTTGCTTCAATTTTAGCCAGAAAACAGTTTTTCAGACTCGTAAAAGTAATATAATATCGAGCATATTGTACGAACGCGCGCGTTGAATTGCAATTGATGCGGCGACACCGCAAATTAGTTCCATTGTATCACTAACATGTGGCTGAATTTTATTGCACCCCAATAAGCGCCATTATCGCATTTTCTATATTATATAATTATTTAATGAAATTCCGTCGGCCCAACCGTTTCCGACTGAAATACGATCGAAATTAATCAGTACGTGTAGGCGTACATTACACGGTTCTATTAAAATAATTTAGTGAATTTCAAAAGGGCTCTGCCGTCTCGGATTAAATATGGTTAGAATTAATTAGTGCGTGTAAACGAATGCAGTTCATTATTTACTAAGAGGTCTTTAAGAGAAGCGCGTGTTCTCCATATTTATTAATAGCTTCTTGAGTGGAAGAACCCTTACTTTGGCGCCACCTAAAATCCATTTATAGATCATTTTTAGTTTATGAAATCTAAAAAGGAAATGAGTTCCGTGCGCTTAACATATCTCAACTTACTTTCACTATTTTTTATTTTCAAATAAGAAGTTCTTCTTATGTAAATGCATATGCCTTCTATTATATAAGATCGACCAGAAAAAGATAAGATTTAAGAAGCTTCATTCATATCAATACATTTAAAAGTCATAATTTAAGCGTCATAAAGCACATACTGTTTTTTATTCAAATATGAAATTATCCAAACGAAATCTATTCTAAACGCATATTCCTCGTGTTATGAAAATGAAAACTTTTTCGATCACATATGGATATGTTCGCTAAAGATTTTCATTTAAGCGGTATGTTCAAAAAGCAAAACGGTATTAGATACTCTTGGATATCGAAACACTGTTGTTTTTTATGATGGAATCCAAACACATTTGCTTTGAAATTCATAAACTGAACATAATTTTATTTGTATTTTTCGAGGCAACCCATCAAAAATATATGATGGATACCTTTAACCGACATGGAAACCGTTTGTGGGTGTAGGCATACTCGTAAATAGTCCTCTTCCGCACACATTCACCGTTTAATGCATTATTTATGAGGAGGGGCGAGATTTATTACAAAAGTTAAAATTTAATTCTTGCGATTACCCGTGTCTTAAATGTCTTTTTAAGCCCGCCGATCCAGCGTCATAAAGCTTTCACTTTGAGCCGTTTGACATAGCTATATTTTATATTGTGGTGATTTTTTATTGGAAAAAAATTGTACAGATATAGACAAAGTCGGTATAAATAGAGGCGAGTTCAAAAATATTCTCAATACGAAAATTTGGGGGTATGCCAAAAAATGTAGCGAAAAATGCGACTGATCGCGTTTCAAAAGATCAAAAGTATTCCGTAAAACGTCCCTTAAAAAAAAATTATATGAATTTTTATACATAAAGAAAAATTTTCGCTTCAACACAAAGGAATGTACACCAAACAAACCGCAAGAATTTTTTACGTATAAAAAAACAAATAGTCGGGAACCGTTATTTCTGGAACTCGTATGCATGGTCGAAATAATACAAAAGGAAAACGCTTCGAGTACTTTTAACATGAGCCTCGTCTGCAACAGTGTCCCGTGAAAAAAAATTCCGTATAAACGCCGCTTTTCCGAACCAACAACGAGGTAATTTATAAAACAATTGTCAGTGTTTGTTTGTGCAGCGGAACTTCAAAGCGACGTCGAGCCTTCCCTACAACGTACGCTGTGTATCTTCATTTCCTTTTTGCACGAGCACTGAAAGCTTTTCTCTCGCACATTTTTGCACCGAAAGCTCTTTCTTATGCCCACCCAAAACCCACTCCAGATTCGTGTAAATAACGCGAATATACAAAAAGCGTGGACCTTTCAAAGCGATTCGTCACTTTGGCTCGCCTTTCCCCACCGTGCATGTTTTATGTGGGAGCGTGATGTGCAGTTTCGATTCGTGTTCTTTTTTTTGCGAACGGGCATTAGTGAACCGTCGTCGGTTTTCGTTTCGGCAAAAAAGAAAGTGCAAAAAGTGGCCGAGGGGAAAAATCAAATTTTGTGCGGAGCGTCTAACAGTGCAGACTGAACTGAACGGTCATTGCTTAACGGAGCGTTTTCATGCAAATCAAATTACAACGGTGAACTTTCATGTGGGAGAGTGTGAGTTTAGGATGTGATGGAACTTATTTTTAAATAGAAAATGTGGAACTGCAGACTTGAGATTGACTCGAGATATGAAAAATTATTTTTCTCATGCAAGATTTGCTAGGGAAATGAACAGTTTTACATGAAAGTATGTTTATTTTCAAAATAGTCATTAAAGTAATTTGAAAAACATACTATGTAGTTTTATATTCAAATATGATACCGTCCAAGTAACCGTCAAACACATATCCCCTCATATCATCAATATTAATTTATAACTCAACATTGTACTGCTATGATTCATCCATATTTTTTCGAATACTATTTACTTGAAATTCAACTTGCATGAGATTAATATTATATTTCTAGATTCAAGAATGATTACTTTACAAAAAATAATATTTAAATATGAAACTGAGCTTTTTATATCTCCCGTTTCCCTAGCGGACTCTTCAACATATCACAAACTTCAAACGATATGTTTGGTCTACGTATTTTTTTTATATTTGAGAATATTAAAAGCTTTCAGTTTCTACATGTTTAAATAAGAGTTTCAAGGGCAATTTTGTGAAGAAATAATGCAGCAGTTCGTCAGCATGCGGGATTCCTCTGCACGCTGTCAAAATAACACAAGGGACGAGCGAGTGGAGACGTCAAACAATCCGACGAAGATAAAATAAAGCGTTTCCCGAGGGGAAAGAAAAATAATGCGTATGTGCATATGTGGATGGGAACAATACTATCTTCCGTCTGGAATCAGTTATTCGAAAATAGCACACAGCCGCTATTCATTTTGTCCCCACAAACGTTTCAAGACATGGCACTTTTTTCGAGTCCCAAATGCAAAAATGATGACTTTTCTGATCATCCCAAAAGGCCCAACAACAAAAAAATTGTATATATATAAACACTAAAAAGTTAATTGATTCTAAAAATAAGCTACACAATAGAAAATACGCCTCGGAAAAAAATATCAGAAGTGAATTTCTGAAAACGGCCCGAACGACGTTAATGGCGCGTTTCAAGATATACTGTCATCGGAAGCTGATAAATGCGTTCGCCTCCGAAATAGATTTATCTGTTTAACTTTACAGATAGGAAACATGTATAGATACATATATTCCGAAAAACAGTGAGTATTATTCTACAGAGCGAACGCATCGCGCTTTGTTAGATACGAATTAAGTGAAACAGTTGCAGCGTCGCATCCGATAAATCGAACACGTCCGTCTCCTTTGAAATAAGCACAGACGTCTCTGTTTATCTGCCGACAGTAAAAGCTTCTTTTGTACACTAGAGCTGACACGACACAAAAAATGTCTGTGACTCGAATTTCACACAGCCGTAATCAACTCGAATTCGAAAAAAGGGATGGAGTAAATTTTCTAGTTTTCCGTGTGACTTTAATGTGTACGATAAGGCCGAAGTAATTAGCAGGTTCGTGAAACGGGGATGATAAATAAAATGTTGAGAGTTGAGTTTGTTGTAAACTACGAAAACGTAAATATTAACGTGAAAAGTGCGAAAATATATTTCAGTGAAATGTCTTTTGTTTGATTTAATATGTGAGTTTGGATCGTTTAAAAATTTGTCGAGCTCTGCCGAAGTTTAGTCTGGCATGTATGATGGAATATGAATTTGAAATATCATATGTATATAAAATATGAATTTTCAATTATTTAATTTTGGTGAATGTACCGACTGTGTTCATCATCAAAGTTGAGCAACAAATAGTTAATTTATACGATGTATACTATTGGAGATTAAATATATATACAAACTTCGGTATATAGTTTTCATAACAGATTTCGATTTCAAGATTGTCAAAGATATGAGTCACATTCGTCTACCCACCATTTAATTTATCGCTCTACTTTGATTATCAATAGAAACTATACACTTCAGTTTCTATTATAAAAGAACCTATTTTTAACCACTCATTCTGATTTAAATTACCCTTCAACCCAAATTTTACATTGAACTTCCATGACTTTAATTTCAAAAACAATCCAACATTATTCAAGAAAAACTCAAGTACTTCCCATTATATCACAAATATATACAAATTGCGGTATGAGCGTCTGAAATCGACGATAATTCAACGTGGGAAAGGATCCAATATAAATTGGGACGTTCGTCTGAAGATGTGTATCTGATGGACGTGCTAAATATAGGCAGCAGTCCCGCGGGACTTCACTGAGAGAGATCCCCTTCACTAAGTGACATGCGTCCCGCGGGATCAACCCCGATGCATGGACATAATGAAATATGCGCGAACCACTATTTGAGAACCTCCGTCGCCGGCACGAATACGAAATGCTGGAAATCAAATCAGCATTCGATGTCCTTTTGAGTTTCTTGCCTCGTTTCATCTGAAAGCCTTCCGCGTGCTGCTCTCTTTGAGTGTACACTTAATTACGCGTTTTAGACAATCGCGTCTCGTTATGTGTCTCTATTATTAATTGGATTAATTATTTGTGTGGTTTTCTGATTCAGTGATTTTCGATTCTAAGAACGCTGTTTGTGATTTATTATCGTTGTATTCTATTGATATAACGTCTAGTATTAGGATAAGAAACTAAAAATATATAATATACGTGACTTAAGAGTAGTATTTTCCGTCATAGAAAAGTATCAGGTGTAAAAATAATATTATTCAGAGGTTAGAATCTCAAAATTTCAGATGATTCAATTCTAAAATCCTCCTTCACATGAATAGCTAACGTTATGTAAGAATATAATAAAAATATGCAAAAATAAAATAATAATTGTAAGATCTTCTTGTAATTATGAATCAAGATATAAAGGATCTTTCGATTATGATACTCGATTTTAAAATCTAAAAAAAAAACATGATGATTTGCACACGTTGTTCAACGCTATAGCTTTTCACGGTGATTTTCCGTACACTACTAAACAATCGACAATAAAATTGACAGACGTTACTTTAACAACATGGTTGCTATAACCTAACAAATATCGAGCATCCTTATTGAAAGACCTTTTGTTTATAAGTATTATGGAGCTCCTGATCCATAGATTTTAGGATCAAATATTTTTTCAATATTTAAGAATCCTAGAGTTATAATCCCGATATTGTATATATAATATTAGGTAATCATATCTAACTAATAACATATTATGTATCGCACATATGAGAAGAATTAAAGCATAACGTCTTTAGAAATCATCGCACGTACGATAAAAAATAATTTTCCCAAAAACCTAAAAATAAAAATATATACACGATAAAAAAATTCACGCTCGAAACAAAAATACACACACACATAACATAAAAAGCGGACAACGGAAAAATCGGTCTAACGCGAAAACATATACGTAATTGAATGAGGGAAAGTGTTTTTGTTGGGATGCGGCGGCCAGAATGGTAATGGCCGAGTTCCTTATACGGAACAACCCCTTTGTGAACTTTATAATGCGAGCCCAGATAAGGGCAAGACCAGAATGGCAGCACCCCCGAGATTTCGCGGACTCCACAAATTGATATGGTGTGCCCGGAATCGTTCTCCGATCTTTCGAATTTTCCCGCTTCGAAATAATAAAAAAAAATGCGACGGTAAAAAAGCGGGCGTAACGAATGCATTCGCGCCCGTTCGAATCATAAAAATTTGCATGAATTAATATTCATTGAGAAAGCTCAATTGCCCGCGCCAATTATTCAAATGCTTCGAGTTGGTAATTCTCCCGTCCCGATTTCGTGATCGTCTTAATGCCGCAAAATGGCGTATAATGCCGAGCGATACTCGGAAGAATTATTTCAATTGATTCTTTGATTTCTGCGGTTTCGAAAGGAAGTTAAGTCGATTTGTGTATGAAAATATGAAAGATATTGTTTGTTAGTTGTTGTGAACGTTTGGAGATTGGTGAATGTTAAATTTTATCGGTAAATCCTGAAATTAACCGTGTTGAAGTAGTATAAGTACAATATTATTAATAAATGCTTGAACTTCAGACTTAAAATAATTCAAATTTGCTTTTGATAATTAATTATAATTATAATTATTGATTGAATATAACAGATTTATATTAAAATTAATATTCACGAAATTATGCATCATAAATGACTGTCAGAATATTTTAAAATTAACATACTCATGAATGATTAAAACAAAGTAAAAAAAAATTTATATTCAACTAAATGATTAGATCATAAGTTTATTTTAAACATTTATAATATCGCTATGGAAAATAATGATATTAATATTCACCAATCTTCAAACTTAAACAGCAACATTTATAATAAAAATATTATTTAATTAGTGAACTAAACTAAAATATCAGCAGCTCGAAGTGTAAGGTTATCGCGGAGATGATAAATTTATACAAAGCACTTGTAGATTTGTTTTTCTGTCCATAAAATAACTTTAGATAGCGAAAGAGAAGACTCCGGAGTCGTTAAGATTTGTTATTTGAGCATTCGGCGGTAGGTTATCTTTTTCGGTAATTTCGAATGGCGGCGCGCGTAAAAAAAAATGCAAATTGGCCAAATATCGAAACTTCCCCGTTCATTTGAATAAACAAAGGAAAGGCGAAAAAATCTTGCCGCGGACGGTCCCGTTTAAAATAATATTCGCTTGTTATTTTGGCGAGCTTATTAAGGATCGTTAAAATTCCTCGGGGTTGGAGGTTTTTTCGAAGAGGCGACGACCATCATTCACCGCGAATATTTCAATGCAAAACGGGGGGGAGTTTAACAAAAGTTGGACCGTTAAATTTAACCTTTGGTCTTTTGTCCCTCGAAATGAAGATCGAAAAATATCCCTCGGCTCGTAACTTACGCATTTTCAACTTTTACTGGGACACCCAAGTTTTATCGGCTTCTGCGGCCGAGCGAAACTTTACAAATACGTAAAATATTTTTTTCTTCTATACCTACATCGAAATGATAGTATTTTTTCTTTATCAGATATTCAGAAAAATTTTACTTAATATTTCTATTCGAATATTGAATTTTATTGTACAATAGTGGTCGAATAAATGTATCATACATGTGAGTGTTATGACCTGTAGATTTTAGACGTCACGTGGCAACGGCGGTGAATTTCATTATTCACAGTTTCAATGCAAACTTTTCTATGGGCTCAAATATGGATGGGAAATGTTTCATATCGTGGACAATATATTTCCTCCCAAAAGAGAAAACTTTCAGTGATCGTCCCAACATCACATTTGGATTATAGCTAGTAAAGTATTTATTCGAAAACTTTCACAATTTATATTCAGGAATATTTATTTATAACATGAAAATTATCTGGAAAATATCAGCGTTCTTCACGACATATACAAGAAATAAAAAATAAGATTATATAAAATACTGAATTGTAAAGAATTTTTTATTTTTAACTTTTGCTAACCTATTTTTTCTTATCCGATTTTGAGAATCATTATTTTCAGATTTAAGCAAAAGTTTTTTAATCAATCTGTAACATTAGTATTTTTTTTAAGCAAATTTTATAACTCTAAACATTTCAATCTTCAACAAAAATAAACTTATTTTTGGACAACATAAAAAGCTGCAAGATTTTGATTATACTAAAGGTAAAACAATATATTTTATGGTCCACGAAATGTTGACGACCCTGAAAAATTTTATGTTTATGAAACAACAACTTCAAAGTATACCGCCGGCAAGTTATTTTTTCGAAAAAAAATACGAAAATCATAAATTTCACTTAATTTTAAGTACCATTATTCCGAGCGAAAAACTCACATCCATAACATAATTTTTTAAGTATATAATCATCGGAAAGTGTTAACATTTATAAATTCACTTTCATACCGAAATTTTTCGACACAATTTTTTTTATTTTATTATACTCATGAAATTCATAAAAGTATATTTTCATTTTCAGTTACCACTAGATACCTGAAAATATTTATTTATTTTTCACGCAAAGAACTTCAGGTGTTTGAAAAGGAATTTTCGGTATCGTTCGAACGGCAATATAAATTGGCAAGTGTGGCAGAGATATACGGCGGCTTCTGAGCCGACCTGGACATATATTTCCGGGAAAAACACCTACGAACATCCGGTTTTCCATATTCCCGGCGAAAATGGCCATCTGTCGACCCGCCTCAACTCTATGGAAAAAATACGCGCTAATATTTTCGGACGTCAAGACGGCCAAACCCTTCCCTAATACGGTGAGCGGACCTCGTTTATTATATTTACTGTTCCACTTTTATTTTCATTTCGCACAATAAAAATTTTATTATGTTCTAAAACGTTCGATTTTCTGTGAAAAAAAATAAAATTTTCACATTGTGGGAACTAATGTTTAAAATGAACACGTGTGAACATAATCTGATGTGGTGCATAATATTTTAAGGGTGTCATATCTTATTCATGTTATGTAAATATGTGCATATTATACTGCTAATATTTTTTATTATGAAATATATTAAAATTTTTACCATTATTATCATTATAATTTAATATACAGTCTTTTCTATATTATTTAACATTTGAATTTTTTTCAAATCGCATTTGTGATACAATAAAATGATTCGATTCTCGTGTAACTGAATTTTAAAAATATTTCTTATGAAATGATTTCATATTTATTATGTGGTATTTTTTATTAACATGCAAAGCTTTTTGGAATCTTTTCTAATATAATTCTCAATGATAACTGAAGTTAAACGAGAATATAATGGAATGAAATAAAATATAGTGTGGTCAATAGATAGATACATCGTATTCTGATATGCGATGTATAATATAGGTTAAATATGGATATAATCGCATGTTACAATACTTAATATGAAATTATATCTACTATTACGCTACATGTGGCTTAACTTGGATAATTATCAAATATTATTATATATTAAAGAAAATTTTCGATCACTTTTAATAAAAATTTGAATAAAAAAATACAATTTCAACTAAGTAATCATCACTCATTCTTTTGAAGCACAAAAAAACTTCAAAAAGTTTTTTTAATAATTTCATCATCGAATATATCTAGACTTATTAAAATTTCACAAAAACCAACAAGTTGGCCATCCCTGTGAAATACATAGGATAAAATGTGTGTCGCTGGGGGAGAGAAATTCCTAGAAAGGCGGATCTCCGGTGACCGCATGTGCAGGAGAGGATCAGATTTCAAAGAGGATTTTTTTTGCGAGTCCCTGCATAATTGAGTACGTGTGTGGCATAGCGTCTAATCAAACGCCGAAATGGAAAAAGAATGGACTCGACCCCAGAGACTGCGGACCACAGAGACTACAAGAACCTCACAGAACCACAATAACGTACGAAACACTACGTATTTCGATGGCGTATGTTCGAACGCTAATGAACGGGAACACACGTAGTCCGTGACTTCGGGTCCTCCTCTGTACATCGCATTGTTTGTTGTGCTATTTATAATTTGTGTATGTGTGAAACGCGAGTTTTGATAAAACGTACATACAGCGTACGCAAATAAAGCAATTGGGTATCTCGTGCGCAGTAAATAATGAGGGCTTCGTTACCTTATCAAATATTTGTGCGTTTTACTTACGCACGAAAGTTTTTTTCGCAATGAAAAAAAAGCACGCTCGGATGGGGGAATCGTCCCTACTTTTTTCGAAACACCAGATGCCCGAAGGAAAAAATCTTCTTGAAAAATATTGAGCCGACACTTGCTGCCTCTCGACGAGATAAATATGCGAAACACCGTAACCGTCGATTCCGTGAAATAAAAACATAATAAATACTGATTCCTGGCTTCAAAAAATCGAATACATAACCTTTACGCACGTTGGAAGTTAAACTTCAATCCATAAATACCCATAAACCACTCCAAAATTCGTCAATATTCACAAAACTCATCTCCGCACTCAAACTCGATCACTCATTCAAATCGACCAAATCATTACGTACATTTTCAGAGCATTCTACACTTCCTACTATATATTATACAAGTTTAACCTGGGAAACACCAAAACCGTCGATTCTATGAACTACAAACATAATAAATACTGATTTTCGAATTCAAAAAATCTAGAACATAACCTCTACGCGCGTTGGGAGTTAAACTTCAACCCATAAATACTCATAAACTACTCCGAAATTTATCCATATTCACAAAACTTATCTCCGCATATAAACTCAAGCACTCATTCAAATCACCCAAATCATTTTCAATGCGTGCTACACTTCCCTCTACATATAATAAAATTTCGAAAAAATTCAAACAAGGAGAAGAAGATACGGCAACCATGCGGCGAAAGAATATCGCGAAAAGTTTCGCAGCCGCGATAAAAGCGAGCCCGCGGGGAAACATGAGTGATTATAAAGAGGCGAGTGTGTCTCGTAAGTAAACGTTTTACAATGGAAATTATGCAATAAAACAAAGCACCCCCCGAACGAGAGCTTAAACGCGGAGCTTTCTCGCGATCGTATCGCCAAACTTATTTACGCGCGAAACCGTAAAAGCGAAGCGCGCTCTCACTTTATAACTCGACACGGTATCCGTTCCGCGCTCAAAACTGATTTCCAAATTAAAAGATCTCGCCCGATCGTTATATTTTGGGGGTTAAGCGTGGAGAGTGGGGACGCACCCCGTAGTGGGTGTGCGCGAGTGAGTTACGCCGAAACCGCAGATATATATAATAGGAACGGTGAACGCACTCTTGAGGAACGCTAATTTCGGAGGGTTCAAATATTTGGGTTTCTAGCTTTGCGTTTTTGATGATCGTCAATATTCGTTCAGTTCTGGGTGAAAAAGAATCTGGCTTTTTACTTATGTATAATATAATATCATCCAATTTTATAATGATATTATTTATGAAAGGTGGAAATTGATACTGAAATTCAAGTCCAAGTAAAAACGTATTAGTAAAAATAACACGTCGTAGATAAATTTCACCAAAATGAAGGATATTGTAGAACAAGAGAAGCGATTGAAATAATAGTGATGAAAAATCGTCACATTTCATACTTGGAATGATACCCGAGAGACTGAAAAAGAAAACGAGAAAAATCCGATTGGACAATGGTTGTATGAAAAAGATATGTCGATTAAAATTAATAAGAATTGTTTAAGATTGAAAAAAAAATTGAATAGGTCATCATATAACAATAGATTTTGAATGGCTTTGTATTATAACAACGGTTTTCAAATATTCATCGCGCTTAACTCTGATATTGCGTAATAATTAAAATTCCGAAATATAGCATGTTCAATTTAAATTATTCGCACTTAACATAATTTTCTTCAATAATTTAGACGATGTAAGGCTATATTGGGCTACGTTATTTATCGCAGCGCTACCAGCCAGCCGCACCCTGATGTTTGTATGTAACTATCACAACAAACCGGCCCCATATTTATTGCGCAACTTGCTACCCCCCTTTCAGTAACCACAACCCCGGACGTGATTCTTCTTAATCGCTTCGAACGATCAACACGTACATTGCATAACACATCACCGAAAAATAACCATCGAGAACAGGTGATCAAAGCCTCAACTTTAATATAAAAAAAATAATTGAAAATACTCCCGAACTTTTCGCATATTCAAATAAAAAAAAATCGACAGTTTCTTCACTAAGCGGAAAAGTTGACATTCGCTAAAACATCAATCGCATCTCTTTCGTCCCATTTCACGGGGAGTGTCAAATTCAAAAGCTCTATCGCGACGTTCACAGATGAAAGAGTACGTTTCCTTGCCCTTACACAATTATTAACAACAAAGAGCTAGAGGAATGTATGATAATGATATTTGGCGAGACCCGGCTCGGATAACGGAGCATTCCGCACGCGTGCAAATTATGAACAGTGCTCTTGCGATTGTCGTCTTTTTTCGCAAATCTAATTTGGAAGTGGTTCGGAATGCGACGAGACTCGACTCGGACCAGATCTCGCCGGTTTTGAGATCTTTTTCAATTTCTGGTAATCTTCTGGAAGACGCCAGACGACAAACAAACGTTTAGCGTTTGAGAGTGTTGTTTTGATTTTTCGAACAGATTGTATAATGTAATTGAGTATTTCTTTTGGAAATAATATAAAAATTCAGTTATAATATTATATATATTTGTTATATTTTATCTTGTCCAATTAAACCGCGTACTATTTGTAGAGTCGTTTTTCAAAAACTCGCAAAGAGATCTTCATTCCTTTTTAGCAATTTAACTTCCAAACTTCAAAAACTAAATTTAAGGACACCGTATAATTTAAAGTTAATTCGCTTAAGTCTTCCAATTTCTTTCCGGGCAGAAATAACCAACCGTGCCTGGCATGAAATTCAACACTCGTTTTTGTAAAAATCCGAACCGGAAAATCGCGCCGTACATATTTTACAGCTATATGTATTGCGAATCAAAAATGGCCAAAATATACCACACTATCAATAGAATTTTCCTGCATTCAATATATTATATGTATTTACGATTATCGGTCATTATTAATTTAAATACACAACCTTCTCACTCTTAAATGGAATATAGTGAATTTAATTGAAAACTGACCTAGATTGTCTCCATAGCTGTGATGCAGCATCCTGATGAGGATCAGCAACGCCACCAGTCCCCTGTTGTACCAGCAACCGGACATCATTTTGACAGTTTCCGAACTAGCCCAACAGCAGTTTCATCACAAAACTATCGCAGACATTGTTCTTTGTCACTTTAGATATTCAAATATTGATATCCGTACACATTTTGAGACACAAATCCACTCTAAAGCACAAAACCTGTTCGATTTTCTTCAAAACCACATTCTTGATTTTAGATGGTATTGTGCGTTTTCATATCTGAAAAAAATATTTATATTGTCATATTTTTTTATTCATGAATGATATTGATGAATATTTTATTCAAATGAGTAAATATGTAATTTGAAAAATATCCAGAGAGTGAAAATCTTTGAATTTCACGACCTATTCGATAAATCACAAGGAATGATATTATATTTTCTTCGAAATAGATTAGTCAATATGTCGAAAGTTGCGATACGAAAAAATAGTCGCAGTAATTCCCGATGTTATTCGAAATTTATACAAAACTCTTCAAAGAAAGGCAAAGAACCTAGAGAGTTTATTTCGCGTATAAAATACGGATAACAACAAAAATAAATAAACAGCATGCGGTGGAATATATTTCATAATTACGAAACAATTTGCAAATTGCTTTATCTGTATACGCAAACATTCCTCTCGCATAATTTAGTAAAGCTTTATAACGTGTGAAATAAGTGTTTCACTGACGTTGGAGTTCAAAAAAAAATACATTTTTGAATGAATCGCAAGGTGACTTTATTCTTAATATCTTCGTAAAATTTTGATGATGACTTCAAGTTACAGATGATATTATATTACTACTGACAATACTCATGTGAAATATAGATAGGCTTTGAAGAAAGATATGGGAAATGTGACGTTAAGGTGAATGACGTAACGTAAACTTATATTCGCGAAGTAATCTCGCACTTTGAAACGAAGCATATAATTAAAATTTAAAAAAAAAACAAAAGATCGAACAGCGCAAATTTCATAAGGCGAAATTAGCCCGCGCAAAAATGATATTTCCGCGCTCAAAATTAATAAAACATGATGAACCTTTAGGAGGGAATAAAAATTTCATGGTGCGCAGAATATGTGGGCAAAGAGGCCGTATTTCACGGATGAAGAATCTGGCTATACACGCTCCTAATTTATACACGCGAAAAAGGGAGAGTTAACAAGGCGAGCGGCCCTAATTAAAAATTAATAAAGCCGGCCCTTTGTGCGATCGGTTAAATTACAATTACGGCGACTTTTCGCCGGCCTCAAACACAAAGGCCCGATTTTTCGCGTATGCAAATACGTCATGTTTACAGCGTTATTCAAGATTTTCAGCTGAAGCGCAGCGCGCAATAATAATGCGAAAACAGGGATTACCGAGGAAGTTTTTCGACCCGCGATTAACTCGTAATACGCAATACTGTCTCGGGAAAGTTGCCGCCGCCATGTAATCCCGACTTGAGAAACTCGAGGCTTTTTTTGTCGGTGAGGACTTTTCACGAAACGGTCGCAAATTGGGTTTTCGCCGGTCGCACACCTGCCGATTACACAATAAGGCTCGTCTTGTGTGTGGGATTATTTATTGGATGAATTAATGTAGGGATTTTGATTTTTTTATATATTATATATTGTAGTATACATATTAGTCATATTAGTTATCATAACACGCTTTTTTCATAAAAAAAAGTTGATGTGCTTTGTATGAGATTCATTTGGCTTTTGAGGTTGAAGGATCGTGAAATTGTTTATTGAATGAAAAAGGTTTTCTTTGAATACAAAAGATTATTTTTTGTGTTCGATTTATCGCGGTTTTAAGAACGTTTTAATACATGAAATTTTGTTATCGAAATGTTTTTTGTAGGTTTTGGGATTTCGTGTGGAAATCATAATGCGTGGTATAATGTTTGAAGATGATAAAAGTGTTCTTGGAAATAATACGAAATGGATACAATAAGACCTTATTCAGATTTCGTAAAAATATTATACTTCCGTTCTGCTATGGCGCAGTTCAAAATCGAATAAATTTTTTTTAATCGTATTTATAACTAAAGTATGTATCTTTATTTAGTACGAATTTTTTCATACAATAAACATTTCTTAAGAGGAAAAGTGTGTAGGAAAACATTTCGAACAATCCCATATTGTTACCACATACAGACTTCACAATATCTCCACAACATTTCCGATACACCAACAAAAGTTCAAACATTTTCGAATAATATTTAAAAAAAACTAACACCACATTTTCGAGATAACTTCAACTCGAGATTACGCCATCATCCGCTCAACTTCAAAGACCACTCAGAACCGACACATTCACAAGTCCAAACATTCATCCTTCGACCATCTCCATTAGAACAATACACATTCCCATCGCAGCGAGCCCCCAACCCCCCACGGCCGGACCCACCCACCACCCCCCCATAGCGAAGATGGCGATTACTGTCTCGACAATCAGTCCGAGCCGTGATTGGATTTCGTCCCGAATCCATGACGTCCACCTGTCAAATTGAGTGACCCATTGATTCCTCAACGCGGCGGGATATAATTGTCGGATCGCCATATTTCGCCATGATTGATTGGGTGCGCCGCCAGCGGTCTACAACAGTTTCCAATCAAACTTGTCGCAAAACACGAAACAAATATTTGGACTTGAAATTGATTCGAGGCGTGCCCCGTCCCCGAGCCGGGGGGGTGGAAAACTCCTTTCGCTCGAGGGGTGGGTGGGTGGGTGGTCGGGTTCGGCCGAAAGCGACCCGACGTTTCGGATGACGTATTCTTCAAATTGAGTTAACGCTTTATTATGACGTCTGTGTGTTTGAAATTTGGGAAATTGTTGTTTTTTTGAAAATTTTAATTGCGTTTTGTTCTGGTTTGTGATTCGTGATTATCCGTAGGTCAGTGTTGGTCAGGGTTGTGTTGATAAATTTATGCATATAATTTTGTTATTGTTTGAATTTTTTTCGTATTATTTAAAGCCTTGCTAATTACATACAAGGACGATAAACATTCGTTTAAATATTAAAATGATTATATTTGATTTATATGAACCGTTTAAAAGCCAATGTGATTATGAAAAAAAATGAAATAATTATTGTATTTAACACATTCAGAATCAAGAAAAGGTTTTAAAACTTATAAATAAACAATGTAATGAGTATTTTTTTAATAAAAAAAACATATCCATTTGATTGTATAAAAAAAAATTAAATTAATTGTATTGGTTTCTAAATAATTTATATATAGATAATTTCAACGATTTTATTTTATGGAATTCACTAAATTTAAACAAAATTTAATAATTATTAAATTAAACTAACATGATCACGCATCATTACCTTGATACCATCGATACAGATTTTTTATACTATTTTAAACTATTTAGAAACACCGTACGAAAATCGTAAGTTCTTAATCCATCAATAAACCTTCATACAAACTTCACACAACCCGACCCACCACCAACCGAAACCATCGAAAAGTTCCATCATATCCGCCTCCTCGGAATACGTGTGAACAATACGAATTCCCCGCCGATTCGAACCGGACAGACGAAAATTGACATTCCACCGCCGCGCCTGCACAACTCCGATTCCAATCACCGACATTAAAACGAAACGAAAAAAAAAACAGGAGCGTATTTACATAACAAACACTGTGTACCGGCAACACTGTCCATCGGACCACAATCCTCGGCGGGCGTCCTCCGGCACTAGGGGGTGGCCACGGGGGCGGCCATGGGGCCACTCGCACCCCCGGGGGGCGGGCACTCGATGCACATGCACTGACTTGGGGATGGTGGAGCACGTGAGGCTTTCGGGGTAGGCGGGAGAGAAGCACGTGTGCGACGGACGGGCGTCGGCGCGAGACTGAGGGGCGCGCGCCGACAGCGCCGCTTCATTAGCGGACTAAAGCTGTGTGTGTGTGTGTGTATTTTTGGGGTGTGTGTGCGTGTGTGTGTATTTATAATGTGTGTGGTTGGGTTTTTGGATTGAGTTTTTCGTTGGGGAAAGTGTGCACGGGTGTGTGCCGCTGTTAGCGCCATCTGTTGTTGGTGCGCGCGAAATGTGTGTATCGGTGCGTGTGGGTTGTTTATAATGCGTCGGGTCGTGCTGTTTTTGAATTGCATAGGAAAAGTGCGTGGTGCTGTTAGCGTCATCTGTTGTTGGTGCGCGCAAAATGTGTATATCGGTGCGTTTGTGTTGGTTATGTTGTGTCGGGTCGTGCTGTTTTTGAATTGCATAGGAAAAGTGCGTGGTGCTGTTAGCGTCATCTGTTGTTGGTGTACTCGAAGTGTGTATATCGGTACGTTTGTGTTGGTTATGTTGTGTCGGGTCGTGCTGTTTTTGAATTGCATAGGGAAAGTGTGTGCTGCTTTCAGTGCACTCGAAATGTGTATATCGGTGCGTGTGTGCTATTTATGACTAGTATATAGGCCCGATGTTGATAACATCGGCTGTGGTTTTGTTAAGAAACGGTAAACGATAAAATGTGAAAACCCGATTGTGAAATGTGTACCCGATTTGATTATTTAATATTCAATTAATAAAATCAGTTCATTTGTTCATCATCATCATCGAAAAAAAGAAAAAGAAAAAAATAGAAAATTGCGAGCGTCATCGACACACACAGACAGACACACAGAAATCCGCTATTATATATAGGGGATATGTCGGGTCGTGCTGTTTTTGAATTGCATAGGAAAAGTGCGTGGTGCTGTTAGCGTCATCTTTTGGTGCATTTGAAATGTCTATATCAGTGTTTGTGTATTGTTTTTAATACGTTGGGTCGTACTGTTTTTGAATTGCATAAGGAAAGTGTGGGCTGCTGTTAGTGCACTCGAAATGTGTATATCGGTGCGTGTGTGTTGTTTATGATATGTCGGGTCGTACTGTTTTTGAATTACATAGGGAAAATGTGTACAGTTGTGTGCTGCTGTTAGCGCCATCTGTTGTTGGTGTACTCGAAATGTGTATATCGGTGCGTGTGTGTTGGTTATGATGTATCGGGTCGTGCTGTTTTTGAATTGCATGGGGAAAATGTGTGCTGTTGTTAGCGCCATCTGTTGATGCACTTGAAATGTCTATATCGGTGTTTATGTATTGTTTTTAATACGTCGGGGCGTACTGTTTTCGAATTTCATAGGGAAAATGTGTGCTGCTGTTGGTGCACTCGAAATGTGTATATCGGTGCGTGTGTGTTATTTATGATGTGTCGGGTCGTGCTGTTTTTGAATTACATAGGGAAAATGTGTACGGGTATGTGCTGGTGTTAACGCCATCTATTGTTAGTGCACTCGAAGTGTGTACTATATCGGTGCGTGTGTATTATTTATAATACGTCGGGTCGTACTGTTTTCGAAATGCGTAGTGAAAATGTGTGCTGCTGTTAGCGCCATCTTTATTAAATAAACGCATAAAAAATTTCCCATATAGTGACCAAAACAATATTAATGTTCATTATTATTAATACGATAGAGAATGATTGCTTAATTTTTAGCTGTAATTAAAAAAAATTTATATCTATTAATTTTATTGCAATTGGTAACTTCTGCAAGAATAGTACATGTGTGCATAAGTATATATATATTGTTAATAATTTGCTGGTATTTAGTCAGATTATTCTAAGAAGGAAGTACGTTTGCTTATGTGTTGCTGTT
>JAOXNN020000039.1:2074069-2087534 GCA_028571205.2 Hydropsyche betteni | reverse complement strand
TATATATTGTTAATAATTTGCTGGTATTTAGTCAGATTATTCTAAGAAGGAAGTACGTTTGCTTATGTGTTGCTGTTCACCATCTGTTATTGACGCATTCGTACCACATAAATACTATCATGCCACATTTGAATTGTTATTAATATAGGCTAGAATATGGTCAGATTGTGCATTTATTTTTTATTTTTTAGGCATGCTATTTTTGTTAGTGTTATCAATTTCTTGTTTTGACGTTCCGATATTTGCGTGATTGATTATATATTCCACTAATTAGTGGATTTTTTAATTAGCAACGGTACTTTGTTATTTTTGTCTATTTTATTTTCAGATTGTATTCTGTTGACTCAAATATAAATAAAAATAGATGTTTTTTTTCTTAAACGAATAGATACTTCCACGAAAATAGTCTCAAATTAAATACAAAATATCTAAATCCTATTTTATTAAAAATATTTACCCATATAAGCTAGAATATTCTACAATAAAATATTACAAAAAAGCCAATTACAATGAAGTGCAAACTATTATATATTTTAGTTGACATTTACATTTTCACATTCTTTTTTTAAATTTTATATATAAATTTATAACAGTTGAATTAAAATATATATTCATACAAAATTGAGCATAATTATATTTTAATGGCTTCGAAATACAAAACAGAATCAAAAGAATTACTGAAAATTCCCTTTTAGAAAATCCAGCTTATCTATTTGCGTCAAAGCAATCACAAACAGACTTTAGTTTTCTTAACATCGAAAAATACGAATTTGGTCCATTTTATCATAGGTTATTTGTATGTATTGATTTATGTTGAAGATACACATACGAAACCCAAAATGTTTGCGGATATAGTGAAAAACGCACAACCTTTTTTACAATTTATGCACTCAACTGATGTCAGAGTAAAAATTCCGAAGTATTTATGTGCGGATTGATTTACCGACTGTTACATTCGATCGACTTAACCTATTATTTTCCTTGCGAAATATAAAACAAGAATATCGTCTGTGTCTTAAATTTATTTTGAATTCATTCATGGGCTTATTCGTATTTATATGCACTGTTGTTTTTTTATGACTCATACGTATTTATGTGTGAAAAATTCTCCAAAGACTCGAGTGCGTTTAAGTTTTTAGATGGCGTTGTCTCGTTGCAACCATTATTTATCCGTATCGTGGCAAAAGGAGGCTGTTAATTCACACTCGGTGCTTAAATAATAAATAATTCATGATGCCGTACTGCAGTGGAGAATACAGGGGTGTCCATCTTAAAAAGGCTCTCTCAGAACCTTTCGTTATATTTATGATATTTAAAAAACCCGAATATTCTATTATACTAAAATTTGCACCCTTAAGAATCGTATTTCGATATTTTTTTTAATTCAAAGGCGTAAAAAAATATCGTGAAATCTCAGAATAAACGCGTGAAATGAAGCAATCCAACGGTCGTCGGGAAATTAAGAAGAAAACTCTTTTATCCGAAAAATGTCGTAGCCTTAGCCGCGTTCAATTCAATGGGATTTTTTCGTCTCATATTGTTTGTTTCGTAGTCCCAATAAAACGTTCGTCCCTAATCAAAAAGAGAAAGAGAAAAAGAGGCCCACTTAATGCGATAACTCGGGAAAAGCGTATGAGGAAAATCGGAAAAACGAGCACACCACCTGGTGGATAATGAGGATCGACAGCTTTCCCTTGGAGACTGCCCTCCATCATCAGCTCATTGTCAGAGAAACGTCTTCTATTACACCACACGTTCGTTTCTAATTAACCAAAAAAAAAAACTTATGTAACCCATGATACATTGCAACCGAATATAAAACGTGACGAGTGTTTGAGCGCTAAAAGGTCCTCGGAGGTTTCATTGAATCCGCCAACACAAAGGCTGGCATACATCAAAACAACGCACAATGGCGACAATTTTAAAAAATAATCGCGTGCCATTGTTTCATCGGCGTGTGCGAAGCCGCATTTATTTTTTATTCAGCGCGCTTAAGAAATATTTATGAGGCTTTTAGGGGTGATCGCCCCATCTGCCGCGTATTATTGTTCTGAGAGATCAGCAGACCAAAAAATTGTATGCTGAAGGCTTCGTCTGAATCACCTGCCGGCAAAAGCTTCGTTATGTTACTTTTAATATTTTATACGGCCCGAAACAACAAAGGCCACCTCTAAAAATACGATAAAGGAGTGGAAGATATTGCTTCGCGGTGGATGCTACCGGTGACAAGAATTGATGCATCCTTTATTAACAGTAACTGATCCTCAGGTAATGCCAGATAAACCGATAGAGGCTGACTTTAATATTCCCCAGTGGCATGTGTGTACTCATCTTCAATTTCAATATGCTCCCGAGGCTGGTTGCCTGCCGACCCG
Source organism: Hydropsyche betteni (assembly GCA_028571205.2). Classification (NCBI taxonomy): domain Eukaryota; kingdom Metazoa; phylum Arthropoda; class Insecta; order Trichoptera; family Hydropsychidae; genus Hydropsyche; species Hydropsyche betteni. The sequence goes on along the minus strand of JAOXNN020000039.1, from coordinate 2,085,159 downwards.
CTGTAAATTACCGAGAAAATTAACATGGCAATGTAAACACAAGTAACCTTTTAGCTGGCTTGTCAGGTTTGTCCTTTACAGGTGGCAAACGTCTGAAGTAGTATCTTTTGTGATATGCGTTAATATTTAAAAAATATTCTTATAAAGTTTAATTAGACATGACTTCGAATAAGGTTCGATCAGTATATAAGCAAAATTTCGATATTTATTTAAAATCATCCATATAGCTCAATTGATGTAAAACAATTTTTATTATTAAAAAAAATATATAATAATAAATTATATGAGTTATGATAAAGGTTCGCGCGTTTTCACAAGTACCTAGCATAGACAGGTAAAACAGATTACAATTGGTAAAATGGAGATTCAGTTCTGTCAACATTAGCTCGGGTGACTAATTGTTTTAGTGGAGCCCTCCGACATCCCGAATTATTGAATTAGTTAATTTCATTTGAATCGCAAATGAACGTAGTTCCGTCAATGGCGGCTGAGTCGGATGGACACCCTAAGGCGGGTATTACACATCAGGTGGAAATTTCGCATACATTTCTAGATCTTTACTATAATATCGAAATTTTAAAGTGAATATATAGGAACTCGAATACTAAAACTATCTTTTACCAATAGGTGCAGATTGATATTGAAAAATTTTCAACTACATCATTTTGTTAATTGATACGTTCAACGATACTAACAATAAACTTAAAAAAACAAATAAATAATATAAAACCGTCACAATATTTCAAAAACAAAGCCTCACATGAACTCATATAAAACACACACCCTCGCATATTGTAAGTAATAAAATAAGGCACATTCAGCTAATTAGCATGAGGAGTGCGACAATGGCGACGCACCCCCTGTTACACGTTAAGCATGCAATACACATTTACATAATATATCTACAGTTGCGGGTGTTCATCTCCTTGTAAGAGATGGCCTGATTTATGGGACCATTACGGGCGTGCAAAGAGTTGAAATTTCGTCATTCCTTCATTAGACCCTGCATTAAGGACGAAATCCCAGTTTCCCATATTGCCCACTCTCTTGCAGTAGTAACTAGCATCCCTTAGGGCACTACTACGTCGTCGGCTGCAACCCTTTTAGTCGACTTATGTTATATGTATAGTTGGGTGTGGTGTCTGGGCTTTTTCTTCTTGAATTATTATATGTTTGCATCTGTTAGATTTTCGTGTTAAAATGGTAAAATCTGTCGTCGAAAAATTGCACGAGCTTTTTGCGAAAATTTCCGCGCAAATTCATATGAAATGTAATGTTTCACACGTGCACAATTAAGGAATTTCAAACAATTAACACAATGGAAAGCTAATGTCGCCCTAAGGATAAATTATTATTTTTATGGATTCTACGAATTCTACGTAAATAACATAATGTATTTTCTAATATAAAACGAATTTCATTTAATTTACAATATTAATTTTTATTTTAAGATCCATTTCATTGCAATATTTCAAGGCTTATGTTATCAAATATCTTTGCATTTGAGCCATACAATGTTAACATACAAGTACAGAACCCATAACATAATATAGAGAAAACAAAAGGAAATGAAGACGATTTTGGTGTGCCGGTATAATTCCACACTTGGCCAATAAATAAGCGCGCCGAAACCCTCATTAAATACCTATGTTTAAATATTTATGACAGGCCGTTTCAACATTATGCCTCCATGTTCCAGAAATAAGGATTCTCTCCTCGACCGCATGAATATTCATTCATATTATAACAATAGTTTTAAGCACCCGAAAACGTACCCGTCCACAATTACATCGCACATTCTCGTTCTAATAAACATCGACATTTCCATTTAATAAAATCGATATTGATCTTGAAAATATGTGCGAAAAACACAGGTGAGCTACGTGTCGAGATTTATTTATCCAAGTTAAGCTAGGAGACATCACTTTTCGTTAGTTTGATCCATCAACGTATCGCCTGGGATTATAAGGGAAGCACGTTGTCCAGAAACTGTTTCTAAATACAAAAAAAGCAAACGCGATACTTATATAAGGAGATGAACAATGTTTCATTATTCTTTTACCGTTCGACAAACTGAAACTTATTGTATGCGAATCGAATACATATCGTCGGGGAAATTGCGCAAGATGACGAAGCTGGAAAAAAGTCGAACGTTACTTTCGATACATAGGTGTGTTAATAAATTATTGCGACAATGTAATTGAATTTGGAAAGATGAAAGCGGCCACCGAAAAGTCGGAGTTTCACGGAATTCCTGAAATTGGCTACCAAAGTGATTAATGATTCAAAAGCTGTTGCGTGGATAGCCGACAAAATCTTCTTCAATTATTCGTGTCGGTTTTTATTCGAGTTGATTCAATTTCTTCAACACCCTTCGAAGAAGACGGAATCGTGTTTTTCGTTTTATATGACCCGCTTGTATACAAGCAATGACCGTTTTTCGTTCATAAATAATAAATAATTGAACTGACAATTTGGACTCTTGAATCATTGTCCAATCAGCTCAAAATATAATATTCCATCATTTTTTCATTTTATTATGAACACGATCAAATTGTTGATTTATTTTTTTATTCAAATTGCGTTCGAACATAAACAAAACTTATTTCTAACATGTATAAATTCTCTGGAGAAAAAAATGTCTGGATAACAGCTGAATGCAGCCGAATAAATGTGCGATTGTGTGAGGTTATCGCGGTCGGTGTGCGATAATTTTCGGCGAATTTATTTGCGTATTGCGTTCCACTCGCAATGTCTTCATTCCGAGAGAACAAATAAGAATAAACCTCCAGCCATTGTACGAGTTAGCTTTGTTTTGTTTTGTACAGCTAGATAAAAGGGACGAAGGGTAATGAAGGAAATGCGTAAAGTTTTCAAGGAAAATTTGCGGAAAACATTCTTCACAAATCGTAGACCTTTTTGTCGTACTGATTTTTATTTTCGGAGACTAATCATTCCGGGAAATTTTCGGGAAAATTGACGATTTTTCCTTATTTTTCGTCAATGGTCGCTTGTTAAATTTTATAAAAAGTGTGCCTTAATATTTGAAAATATTTTTTCATATTATAATAGACTATCCCGAAAGTTGTGTTTTGGTTTTAATAAAAAATGAATTTTCAATAAAACTTTCTTTATTAATTAATAATATTAAATATAGTCTACCATTATTTAACACTTCTGTCAACTTTTTGGTCCCCTTTTGTGTAATCGTGTCGGTTATGAATCAAAATTTGCAGAAAATCCATTTTTACTTCTTTTGCATTTTGAAAAAATTTCCCATCTAAATAATTTTGTAATAACCTGAAAATATGGTAATCTGATGGCGCAAAATCCGAAAAGTACGAAATATATTGAATTATCTCCCACCCTTACACCATAATTTTATTTTTTATGATTTTCGAAATATGTGGACGCATGTTCATCCATATTGTTTTCGCTATATGTGTGGCGTCCATTTTCCTTATTTTCACACCTTGCCAACTTCGTTCATGTGTTCATGCACATTTGAACTATAATATCCTAGATTTTCACTATTTTTTTGAATACTTGAAATTGATTTGCTACAACTTCGGCTCTTAAAATGTCTTCATACACATTCATTGATTTTCCACTTCTAGTGTAATTTTTACGGCCAATACATCCTTATTGAAACTTCTAAAACTATCTCTGAAAGGTTTCAACCTCCAAATCGTCTCCTAATAAAAAAAATAATGCGATAAAATACGTTTTTGAGAATATCTGTGATCAATATATGTAACACAAAACATGTAATGAGAAGTTGACGAACATGACATAACTAAAGATCAAAAACTACCATAATAAATACGACACGACTAATTGTATTAGTTAATATAACATAATAGAAATCCAAAAATAAAAAAAAATCATTTGATTTGAAAAAAAAAACAAGATAATCCTCCTTCGGGAAATCATTAATTCTACACGCATCTCATACATTGGATTAATCAAAAAAATTATCGATTATGACGATGTGGTCAGCACGTGGACGATGACAAGGGCAAAGGGAATTTAATTAAGCGTTGTTATGAAAATTGGTGCCAACCCTCATCCAGAAACCACCCCACACCCCCAACGAATTTCGGGTCGCTAAATCAAACATGCCACCTCTGACGGAGGTCGCCGATGAAATTCGGAACGACTGTCCGAAATCAAAAACCAAAACTGTCCGCGCGGCAGTTTTGAATCCTCCATTGCGGTTGTTTATGCGTCGCTATTAATCAGCCCATAATAAACCTGCGAGCTCAAACCGAACTATTATTCACGCGGTGTGTTTGTTGCTTTCGCATGAGCGCGCTAAACTATTCAAACGGAGCACAATGGGGTATGCTTGTCCGGATGCTGGCAATAATGCAACAATCCTCGGGCTCCTTGAAAGGATGGCGTTTGTGTGGGCTGATTTATATGTGTTTTTATCCAATTGTGGGTCCGCGTTGATTGGTTGTGTCAACAGTGTTGTGGAAGAGATGGGTGTTTGGCGCGGAAAAGTTTCGCTTGTTTATGCAAAGTGTTAATAATAATGAAATATTTTTTTTACGTGCGAACTTTGATCGTTCTTGTCGTTTTTCTTTCGGGCTTACGTGTTATCCGACCGTCTACTGGAGATTAGGCTTATCTTATTCCGCATATTATATTTCGGCGAAAATTTTGTTTATTTAACGCAAATAGATAGAATAATCAAATATCTAAATATAAAAACCTTTGTATAATATATGTATTCTTCAACTTATGACGGAAATGCGTCCCTAAATTTCGATCGTAAATTGAATCTATACAAAAATTCAATCAATTTTAGTTATCAAGTGAACCACCCTGTATATTTTTTTTTCGATCATAATTAGGAACCGCTGTAAGTTGAATAAATCGTAAGTAAATCGAGAATTACGTATATATGATTCATTGGATATTAGAATTCATATGAAAAATACGAATTTTCAGTCGAAAACGAGAATAGGAAACACGAGAATTGTCCGCGTTTAAAACGCGAATTTGCGATATTTCACTTTGCTGAATAGTGTACGTTTTAAAACCGAGCATTGCGACACAAAAAGAGTCAGCTTTTTCTCCGTCGCGGGAACAGTTTTCCGGATCATTTATCCTTTGACGGCACGAAAACAACTTGCAAAAACGGCTATATTTGAAAAGCTGCATGAATTTGCACCATTCACGGCTATTTGCGCATTGTTCTATCCTTTATGTTTGGACAGAGCGAGCCGAATTTCGCGGAGCCTCAAATGTGAACCGTAAACATAATAAATACTCGAGATATGAATATCGATCGGGCGATATATAAAAATTACACATGGAAAGTGAAATTTCTGCGGAAACTTCGCGGGCCTTTCGACGCGGAACTTTGCACGCCATATAAATCAAAAGTCAACGCGGATAAACGCGAAGAAATGGATTTGAATAAATGTCGAGCTTTTGTGTTCGAGTTTACGAGTGAGTTTTTAAGTTGTCCATGGTACACGGATCGAATTATTTAATTCGGGATCGTTTCTATGATTTATGACAGGCCCTCGACCTTACCTCTTTGTGTTCCGTACAAAATCGACGAGTACGAATTCAAAGAATTCATAAATTCGTTTTTTTTTTTTTTCGATTATAGTTTTTCATGCTTTTTATAGATCTATATGTTAGAATAGATACTTTTACTTACTGAAATATAAAATAATAACAATTTTAAACGTATCCTTATATGTTTCAAATTTTTTCTTTGAATAAGTGAAAGAAATCATAAAAATTGAAAGGTTTTCCAAAACAGAATTCGATTGAGTGTTTATAGAGGCCGACTTGACACAATATCCGGTCCGTCGTTACCGAAAATCGTAACTTTTCCAGTATGCATACACTCGTATAATATCGAATAAACTCACTGAAAAACATATGCCTACTTATTATAAGTAAGCATAAGTAACTTATATGATTCATATAAAAAAATTCTAAAACTCAATATTTCGAATCCTTTAAATCAACAAAACAAAACATTGATCGAAGTAAGGTAAATTCTTTGAGTTTAACAAGCCAAACACATTTACATATTAACCCTACCACTCGTCGCTCAACTTCAATGACCAATAAGAATCAAGGCATCCGATATATGCATATCTAAACCATCGACCATATTCCGTAAAGCCTTCACAACTGCAACTGGTAGGAGGCATCTCAATATCCGGGTACTCGTTACATAATATATACGGCATGTGTGAATTCACCGGGAAAAAATACACGTTCTCGATACTTATCCGAATAGTCAATATAGAGTTACAGCTTTGTCTCCCTCCGATCGCAAAGTTCTTTTTCGTTCATTTATCAGTGTTTATACTGTGATTTGGTGGGGCAGAAGGCAATTTCGGACGATTTACGGATGTGATAAAAAACAATGATCTCCCTTTGAGGAGTGATTGAAAAGTATATATTACACTGTCCGGAGGAAATCTAATGGAATTTACATATAAAACAGATTTGCAAAATAAAAATAATAAAATATTCGCGATCTCTGATGTCTAATGCTGTATGAAAAATTCCGGTTGTGGTTGCGTGTCTTTTCTAATTCATAGTTTTGTCTAGTTTATAAATTGCAAATGTCACAGAGCAACGTTTTAATTTTTGCATAATTGAGTACAAGCAAAAATAAATTTATCAATAAAATTTGGATTATAAAGCATGGACAATTTGGAAAAAATACATTCAACTCTAATTTAGAATTATATTATTCACGTTTATTGAATGTTGGTGGTTTGATTTTTTTTTAAGGTAGTGAAGATTTTGGAGTTTAAGTATTCATCTTCAAAACTTTTAATTTTCTTTTAAAACCTCATTAAAAAAGATTCTAGTGCATAAAGAAAAACTTATTTCATTCAATATCTCGAGTTACATCAACCACATATAAGTTAAGTATAGTTTGGTGTTACGTTATCTGTCCTGGACTGAATTTTCCCTGTAAAAAAGAATTATTAACAGATCTTCTTATAAAATTCTTTCAGAGTTCATAATTGAAGAGATATACTAAACATAATATGCCTGAATTATTCATTAACCAACACAAAATAACTTAAGAATTTGCATTTGAATATAAAATACAAATATTATGAATTTAAATGAAACATTTAATATATTTTTCATTATTTTTTATTCAAATAAACATACTACATTAAAAGTTTCGAAATTTCATCATCTGATGCTACATCTGCAGCAGTTTTATCGTCAAAATCTTTAACGGTTTTGTCGATGCCTTCTTGTAACAAAAGTTCAACACATTCTTTATGACCACAACTAGCAGCGTAATGAAGAGCCGTCTGACCAGATTCATCTTTCAAAGAAATATCACAACCCAAAGTAATTAATATTTTAATTACATCTATGCAACCTCTGTCAGCAGCCCAATGAATTAAACCAAGTCCTTCAGAGTCTAAGGAATTCAATAGGTTAGGTTGAGATTTGATCAACATTCGAACTTGCCAAACATCACCGTCTCTGCAAAAATCGAAAATAGTCTTATTTTCACTTGATTCATCATCTTCGTTACTGTTTAAACTAGAAACAGTAACCCAATGCTGAGATTTTTTCTTTTGGTTATTGGTATTTTTTTCACGAGTCTTAACGTTCCAGTCGGGATCGCATTCTGTTATTATAGCGACATATTTTTCTTTTGCAGCATCCGGAGACATATCTCCTAAGGAATTCCAAGCGTCCCACTTTTGTTTCGCTTGCATATCGTACCATTTCGGTCTGGGAATATTGCAAGGACCTTCAGTAGCCTGTTTATAAAATGAATAAATCTGTAGCAACTTCTTTGAATCTAAAACTGAAACTAGATTTTGAACGTGATCAGCTGCCGATTTGAATAATTTATTCAATTTATTCAAATCTCCGTCGCCATCAGAATCTGATAAATCTAAATCTGAATATGTATCTAATGCTTCCGCCATTTTGGGAATAAACTAAGTTCAATGCTTGGGAATTATGCCGTAGCAGGTTGCAAAGAAATAGGAGACCCTTCTAAGACGTGATCCTTTTTCGAAACGACAGTCTGGTACGAGCTATCCGAAGAAAATTCTACGAATCCATAGCCTCGACTCATACCAGTAGCTTTATCGAATTTAACTCTGGCAAAGTTTACACGGCCAAACTGCGAAAAATAGTCCAGCAATTCTCTATGGCTGACAGTCCAGTTAAGGTTGCCAACAAATAGTTTTCTCAATCCTCGTGCTCCTTGGCTTGCCATTACACTTATATAAAAAAATTATCTGCGTACTATTTCCAGTAAGTGAATAGAATGATCGCCCATCAACTCACTAAAGTTGATGTTGTTTGCTTCTCCTATGGATACTAAATCAATCAAATTAGCTTTCAAATTCCACTTTTTCAATAGAGGTTCAATTGTCCAATCAGAACTCCGTTCTTGATAAGTAAAAATGAATTTTGTGTTTCCTTTTTCTAGAATATAAGCTACTGTGACCAAAATATCTTCGAATATGGCCGGATCGTAAAAGCAATCTGAGCTAATTATTAAATCGAAAGGGCCGATTTTAAAATTATTTTTGAGAAATAAACCCCAACTCAATCCTACAACTTGAATATCTTTTCCAGGAACAAGGCCGTTAACTTCGCAACAATGAGAGATGTGCGATAACGATTTTGGTAATGTACAACTATCGGTTAACGTAACGATAGCTCCACACTTGGCTGCTAAAATACCTGAAAATTATACGTAAAGTTTTTAACATTATGAAATTTCAGTTTGCTAGAATATGTGAGTTCAGTTACCAGGTAAAGCAGTTCCAGAGCCTATTTCAAGAATACGTTTTCCTCTGATATTATTACGTTGAGTCCACAGAAACCAAGCCAAAACAGGAGCTGACGGCCAAATATAAAATGAATAACTGGCTTGCAGCAACTGAAAATTTATAAGAAAATAGATTTTTAATAATGAAAAAAATTAAAACTTTTTGAAACAAGCACGACTATCTATAATGAATCTCAATGTTAAAATCATATATTTAATACTAAAATTGATCAAAGAAACAATATTTTTTAAATTTAACTATTCAAATTTGGAGAAAGTCAATAATTCAGAACTATACAATAAATAAATAAATAAATAAATAATAATAATAATAATAATAATAATACATAAGTACTTTTCAATCAATACATACAAAAAATCTATAAATATTTCAGAATTCAACACGTATAGCACCATGGGAGTCACGGGTAATTCCCACGAAATCTAGTTATTGGACTATAGGGGTCACCCGTACTTCCAAATATCACACATGTAATATTGAGGGGAGTGGCCTATACACCAAGTTTTAACGTTGAATAAAAAAAAACATATTGCCTATGAATTATAGACAAAGAACTTTCAGAAACTCGATCAATATTTGTCAAATCGATCATCGAAACCTCTAGCAACTTCTCAATAAACCCATAACTCAAAATCTCAAAAACCTAATTCAAGGTATCTTTATAAAAATAACCCGTTTCAACAAAAAAATCAAACACAAGACGAAACCCAAAATCTCCTAAGCCAAAACATTATTTCCCCCAGAAACTCCCAAAACGTGCCGGTAGCACAAATAGAACCGCAACGCATGGAGTTAGAGGTTATGTTAATTGCGTAAGTGACAGTCGGTGTTCGACACGACTCCGATGTTTCTTCGACGACGATAAAAATGGAATTTTGGGTCCCACATCACCTCGGGGACGTGCACTTCGGTGGGGGCACCTTCGGGATGGGACCGAAACACGAAACGTTTGTGGGGCGCCGCCGCAGCTGAACTCATGCTAAATATATGACGGCGTTGCCAACATTGTTCGGTTTGGTGTTCTGTGCGGTGCGTAAAACTAGTAGCGAGTTAGCGTTTTGTGTGGGATGGGATTGGAGTTTGGGTGAATCTGAGTGAAATTTGAGATATATTATTTGTTTCAATAGAGGATTGTTGGACTTTATTGTTTGTGTGTTATTTTCAGTGGTGTAGTACTGCTGATTTTTATGAGTTTCCTTCGTTCGTTGATAAAAGTTTTCGGAAAATCGTTGTAATTTTTGGCTTCTTACTGATGATAAATGAGTTGTTTTTTAGATTTCAGAGGAAAGTTTAGATTCTATTGTGAGTGTTTAAATGATAGCTGTCATCAATGATTTGCAATGAAATCATAAAGCACGCCTACACTATGTTTTAACATTGGTAAAGGATTCTAAATGGCCAGAATTGAAACACGATTTTGGTCAGAATTTTTATCCCATTTATCAGAATTCATTTGACGTTGGTCAGAATTTTAATCGTTTTTTGGTCAGAATAGGTTAGGGTTCTTAATATTATTCTGACCATTCAATGTAAATTCTGACAATAAGCCCAGCTAAAATTCTCACCATTCAATATTTATTCTGACCGTTTTCGATTAAAATTCTGACCAAAACATGATTCAAACTCTGACCATGTAATTTTTTGCCTTTCGAAAACATGTACGCTTGGATCTCGCTGACAACCCATTTGCGCAATCATCTACAAACCAAAAAAATCACACAATTCAAAACGATTGTCGCCCTGCCCACACAAAAAGTCCATCTCCGCCCGTATGGCAGCAGTGGCGGTAAAATTTCAAAAACATGTACGCTTGGGTCATGTGTGCTCAGATGTTATACTCTCAGATCCCACATACAACCCATTTGCGCAATTCCTTATATATAATCATCTCCTATATATTATCACGGATTTCTTTATGTCTGCTCGTCTGTTCGTTCGAATGACGCTCACGACTTTTTCGCGAATATGGTCTTTATGCGTATACAGTTAACGTCTATAATATGATGCTTATTACGCTCGCGACTTCGACATTCTATTATGGCCTTTATGCGTATACAGTTAACGTCTATAATACGATGCTTATTTCGCTCGCGACTTCGAAATTCTATTATGGTCTTTATGTGTATACTGTTAACGTCTATAATATGATTCTTATTATCTTCTGTCTCTGGCTTTGTCTATATGTCACAAACAAATAACAAATGAACTATTTTGATTTTATTAATCAAATATTCAAATCGGGTACACATTTCGAGTTCACAC
>JAOXNN020000039.1:2059558-2073969 GCA_028571205.2 Hydropsyche betteni | reverse complement strand
AAACATAGGCTGCATGTTATAAAAAACAAAAAATGTCTTAAACTTTACATTTGAGGTATGTATTAAAATCTTATTATTTATTTGTAAATACATATATCATTAAATTTTTGAGATTACAAATCTCAAGAATTTAAAATAAATCGAAATTTTACACACATCTGAAATATTGTTAACACCCAATCATTTTAATTTTGACAACACACAATAATTTAATTATGATACTTAAATATAAAATTAATTGAGTGTACAATTCGGTTACCCTGATTATCCAGTTACCGTTCTTGTAATAAAAATATTTTGTGTAATCATTTATTCAACATTAATTACAGATTGGGATAAAGTATAAATAATATATATTAAATTTTGACAAACAATAGTTTTCTTTTTGAAAAATATTGTTTTTCAAACGAAATATTTACATTACAAAGTGAATGATTTCACCATTATTTGGTATCAAGAAAAGAATACTTGTTCATAAGAAAATAAATAAAGGAAAATTGAATGACCATTTATAAGTAAAAATAAGATATTTTCAGTGAAACATTTTCCGAATAGTTAAAGAAAAGTTTCATAGATGTCACCTCATGTAATTCAAACTTTAGTTGCACCATTAATTTTCGTATCGTGATTATGAACAGATACCATTTTGAGTGGCACATCAACACCTTCTGTAAGAGCCAGCGACTCCCTCCTTTGCCTGATCACATAATTGTCCCTGTTGTGGATAGTGACACTCCTCGATCTGCAAAAGTCGCCTCCTCCACCACCACCCAAAGCCACCATCTTTGTGGACTCTTGCGAGTAGTGTCTTTGGGTGAATCTATCCCTTTTGATAGCTCCCAAGTTTATGCTCCGCATCCTATTTTCATCAGCTCTATACGAATAGTAACATGAATTGTACTTTTCGTACCTAAGTGGTCCGCAGCAGGATTTAGACGTGATTATAGCTTTGAAACCAGCTCGGAATTTGCGGTTGAAGAACGCGTATATTATTGGGTTGATGCAGGAGTTGGAAGCTCCTAACCATTGGGCCATAGGGATCAGCGTAATGATGATGCTGTCAGAACTGTCAAACTCTGGAGATAGACCGAACTTGATGATGCAGAATACTACGTATAAAGGTAACCACGATAGTGCAAACGTTACTACAACGACCACGAGCATTTTCAGAACCTGAAACCACAGTATTTTATTAGAATTTGATAAATTTAGAAGCATCGTACTAAATTAGCAATAAACGACGTCGTAAGAGATTTTGCTCGGTAAGCGAATTTGCTAGTTTACCACGTACCTTAACCTTGCTCCTGTTGATGATAATTTGGCCGCACACCTCTCCCGGCATCCTCCTGAGGGCAACCCTTCTCCAGATCTGGACGTAGCAAGCGGATATGACAGCCAGAGGGAACAGGTAACACACAACGAGGTTTGCAAGAACGAAATATAAGTTTTCGCTTTCCTGACTAGGCCATAATTCAGTGCAAATCTGAAACGAATTTGGGTATAAATAAATATATAAAAAATAATTATTTGATTTTTTTTAAATATTTTTTTAATTTTTTTATGTCGTATATATCAATATTTTTCTATGTTCATTTTATTTCTTTAAAATGTTAATTTTATTTTTTATGAATCACGTTCTTTATAGTTGTTTGTACATTAATTTAACATACATATAAGAAAAAAAAAGAGGAAAATCCGACTAAAAATACATTAAATTGTAATTCAAAATACCTGTATAATATACGTGTACGTTATCCAAGCTTAGTTTTGTCTATTTGAATTTCACGAGGATTCGCGTTGTGGTTTCAATTTGAATTCCCCGCCGAAACGGGCAAGAAAGGACCAAATTCAATTACCTTTATTCCGGTTCGATTGAAAGCTAATTATAAAAAAAAATAAGGAAAAAGCTTAGAAACTCCTTTGCCCGGGATTACACGGATCGCAAATGCGTATTCGGACTATACGAAAATATATAATTTAAATTCTACATGGCGTTTAATTGCAATGTCAGATGTGAGATTTCGTGCGGTTTTCGACTTTTAGAAACCGTCTCTATTGCCTGCAAAAGGTCTAAAGATAACGTTGAGGTCTTGTCTTCCGAGACCATTAAGTACCAGAACAATGGGCCTTTCTTTTGTGACCCGAAATTGGAACGGTTGAACATGTCAACTGACCTAGGATTATCTGAGAACAACCGGATTAATACTTTCACATTTGAATATATATAATACGTTATATTTCGAAACATAGATCAGATTTAATTACATAAAATGAAAAGAAATATTCGTAAAGTATATAATCGTTGAAATAGTCGATGCTTCGGATTCAAAACTCGTTAAATTGGTATGTTGAAAAGTTTTAGTGTGGCAATAATTTTGCAATACAGATATTACCGAATGCCGTTGTTTTATATAAAAATGTATTGATATTTTCGGAAAATTTTAATAAAACGAACTTATTTTGAAAGATGTTTAATTTAAAAACACAAATTCAAGGCGTTTCTTTTATGAAGGTTATTTTGTGGTATTTTGTTCTATGTATAATAAAGATAAAAGGTTTGACCTTGTCGAATGTATCTATAAAAGGAAAATAAACAAAATTCTACAAATTTATCAGATGAATACGATTGTGTGTATAAAGAAGTTTTGAGGTAATTTGGGAAAAAATAACTTTTGATAAAACTATTCGATTAAAAAAATATTCAAACATCTGAAAATTGAAAAAGTGGATTTTGCAAAAGATTATGATCGATCGTGTTTTGAACCATTCTATATATATATATTATAAAATAAAATCTATTTAAATATACATTTTTGAAGGGATCCTTTGAAAAAGCGAGCGGCATTTGCGCCGATAGATTTCAATTTGTGCGAAACGTCAATTTCGATAAACGCCATATTGTACATTGCCTCATGCAAAATTGGCTCACGCGATTTGGAATTCGTTCAATTTGCAAGGCTTATTCACGACACATGGATTCTAAATGTCGTATTTTCACTATTTTACTTTATTCTTCTTTCAATACATATTTCATCGACCAAAAACGAGTATAATATATGTATTTTTTATTTATGTGATGCAATAAAATTTGTATTTAAATATGCAGTTTCGATTCGAAAAGATTCAAATTGTATTGACCTTTGAAATATTATAAAATATATTATACAAGATCCATCTGAAACTAAAATAATATTTATTATATAATATAAACTGTTTGATTGTTTGAATGCTATTTTTTTTCATTTTGTGTAGCTTTTCTCTTAAGTCAAACAATTTGTATGGCGAAAGTTTTGCGTTGTTCTTCCCGTCATGTACAATCTATCATCGGACCATGTCTTTTTCTGGTTGGCCTTTGACGAAAATTTGAAAAATTGTCCTTCATACGTTATGGAAAAGCCTCTTCGTGTATTTACTTGAACAATAGAGGAAAAACTTTGCCGAGGATGGGTACGAGAGGCTTTTAATTTCTTCGTCTGTTGTCCCCGCGTAGTACACTTGATCACGAAAAGACGAGTGTTTTCGACAGTTTTTGTTATAAAAAGACTTTATGAATACATATAGTTTGATAAGTTTGGAAAATGTTTTTGTATATAAATGATAAAAAAATTGGTATTCATTAAAAATATTTAATGAAAACTAGCACAGAAATGAATAAATATATTTAAAGACTTAATTATATGGAAAAAAAATATGAGAAAAATGAGGAATACAAGTAATACATCATAAACTGTCACGTCATGTTGTTTGTACATTACAGAAGGCAGAATAGGAATAAAAGTACGCACAAAATTATTCAAAAAAGCTCGAATTTATATTGCTCCGGGAAAAATTATTCCGTCCACTGAATTTATACGTTTATCGTCATTCTTATTATTGCAAGTAGTATATTATTTTAAGAATAAAGTTTGAAATGATTAATGATGCGATGTCTATAGCGATAAAAATAATGAGTCCGAAACTTTCCGAAACGAATATTATCAAAATCGTGAAAACTTTAACGGTAGTGTTAATTTGCTCGAGTATCGATAATAATTTGAAACTTTTTTAGTTCGAACTGTTATTTTTAAAATAACTTCCTAATTTCACTAATGAATGTTTTCATCAAATCGAGCTTTATCACATTGACTTTTATTATATACATAATAGTGAAAATGTACTGATCATAAAAATAATTGCTTTTTAGTTTGGTAAAAGTTTAAGTGTATTTCGACAAAAGATATTTCTATATACAGATTCCCTAATAAAATATATATTCAATGACGATACATTTTAACTACAACATACACACAAATCGTTTTCAATACATAAAAACCTCTTCCATACAACACTATTTCTAATCGATACAAATAATAAACGAATACATTTCCGATTCCAATAATCACCCATCGTCTCCTCGCAGGAGTGTTTGCTCTCATCTTCGGCCGGTTCGATTTGCCACCATATCGAATTATTGGCATGGTATTTTCACACATTAAACATACAATTTTATATTTACTTCGCCGTATCGAAGCGCGAAGAAAACGGCTTTTGTCCGCCGAAACGTTTCCGTTTCCGCCAAACGCAATTTGCGCTCGACTCTTCCCCTAACGAACCGAGCAACGGAAATATTTAATGTCGAAACGAAAAAGGGCCACCCGTCCGTCTCGCTTTATTTTCCTTTCTCTGATGAAGGGAGGGTTTATTTTTTTTATTTTTTGCGGGGAAACGTATGAGTCTCCACGAAGATCGGTCGATTCGAAGAGACGTCGACTGTCGCGTTCGGGTGTGTTTCGTTAAGAAGTTTTGTGTGAAGTGATTGTTTTTTAATGTTGGATTGATTTTCTTGAAACGTTCGGTTCTTTTTGTGAAAGTGTAGAATAAAGGTTTTTTTTTTTGAAAATTATCTACACTATTATAAAACTGAAAGTTTCTTTGTCTGAGACGCTTTTTGACAGCTCAAACTGGGACGTCTATACAAATTGCGAGGATAGAATATTATATAAAATGAAGTCAACTATAATATCAAATGGTATTGTTTTTGAATGATCTTGATATAATTAAATTTGGCTATATCAAGATATTATAATATAATGAAATATTATGATTAAAAAAGTGTTAATTCAAATTATCTGTTCACGTGTCAAAATAATACTGATTTTAGTGAACGGGTGCTTTTTGTATAGTTGTAACGTGTTTAGGCTAAAATTGCGCAATTTTCAGTACGAGTCGAAATAATGTGAATACAATGTGAAAACAATGTGAAAACAATGTGAAAACAATGTATTTATTGATCGAAAATAGTATGGTTTTAACAGTCGTAAATATAATTGAGTTGATGCTGTGAATGTTTTAAAAAATTATAAAAACGATTAATGAATTAAAAATAGTTAGCAATGAATGTTTTATAATTTATCTTACTCATATAATTTTTATTTTTTTTTGCGGATTATGTTTATTTATACGTTCAACTGTTATGTGCTCAAATTAGGTTGTTTAACTGTCTTGTGTTTATTTATTATGGAACTAAAAAATGTATATACTAATATAACTTTATTGATATTTAATCCGTATTAACCTCGCACCGACTTCAAAATTTCCCTAAGCACATGAAATTTTATTACATTATATTCACATAAAGCAAATTATCGTTTATATTTAGAACTCGCGGATGTGTACCGTTCAAACAAAGCGAAAAAAATAATTATTTATTTTCGAACGAAAACAAAGAAGACAGCAAGAGTTTGCAGGAGCTGTCAAACGGTTCTGAAACGATCGCAATCGATAAATCTACATTTTACAATAAAAAAAATCAATTCGATATGAAGCGAAGGTGGACTCGCATAAAACAAAAAAAAAACTAATGACTTCTTCACATTCAAAGTAATATATTTCGACATTCCCGGCCGTCGTTCGAATAACATGCCGAGATATTCACATTTTTGGCGGAACAGCGAAACACGTTTCAATTTCATGCCTCGCCGCGTCTATTTTTCAACGTATCCCGTTTTCCTTATAAACGTCCCTTTTACGGTTTTTATGAACCCTCCCTTCAGTGTAGGGGCACGCACCTTTGCGAAATCCGATGGCGGCACTTTTCCCTATGGCGGGAAAGGAAAAAAGCGAAAACCTCCGCCCTAGGACCGTTAATCTGTTAAGTTGCGTAACGATTAGAATGTCGATTCGAAGTCGTTCAATATTTGCACAAGGATGGAAACGTTCCTGTGGATGTTTGACTTTGGTGTAGGAAGTTGGTTAAATTAGGAGCGTTTGTTTGTGCCTGCTTCTAGTTGTCGTTTAGTGTTGGATTTGTGGAAGACGAATGGTGGTTCGAAATAATTAATAGTTTGAAAGATTGATAGGTTGCTTTTGATTTAATTAATTTTTTTCGCAGTTTGAAATAAAACATTATTTTTTTAAATATTATAGTGTGGTTCGAAATGTTAACTTAATGGAGTGTGGTATGAGTGAAGGTTGGAATATCTGAGATATATTTCTTTTATATACTTTGTATTTATATACAATTTCATTGAGGTATGGGGTTTGATGAAATAAAATTCATATTAGTTATCAAAATATTTATTTAATACAATATTTTTTCATTAAAGTAATAAAGTTGTTTAAATTATTATTCAGATTGTATAATATTAAAAATACAGGAATTCATTTTTCATATATTGTTCTATTATATAAATTAAAAATGTGGTAGTAAAGTGATCACAACTATTACATAAAAATTATATTAATTTTTTATTCGGTTAATCCTCACATGATTCAATTTAACGACTTCCATGTATGATTTTATTTTAAGATGCGTATAATTTCATATGAAAACGAGTATCTAGACAGAGAATCTTACATTTCTTGATATGAAATGGTAAGAAGTCGATTGTCCTCTAGTCAGATATTACAATCCATATCAAGAAGAAGATAAAGAGGAGGAAGTAATTCCGATAAAATACCAAATAGACGATAGATACGAGATTGACCCTTTCAACTTGCAAAAACAATAAGAAGAAGAACAAGAACAAGAACAAGAACAAGAACAAGAACAAGAACAAGAACAATAACCAGAAGAACAGGTTAATCCCTAATTATTTCATTAACTGTATTTAATATGTATATGTACGTACATGTATGTGTGTTGTTCTTTTATTTCATGTTGTCATTGATAAGTTTGATAACATAACATTTGGTGGCAGCGGTGGGATCAACATTGAGTTCAACAACCAGGTTGACATCGAAATCGACTACCAGATCAATATTAAGATCAACAAGATCAACGGCGAGATCAACATCGGGACTACCTTGGCAAATCTGATCCCTTTGGAAACGAATTGGAAGATCATCTTCGAGAAAATCCAACTTTTAAATGTTCATGTATGTCCAAATTGATAAATTCACTCAATCCTATCCAAATCTATACTCAAACTTTTTCCAACCTTCAGTTTCTAAAATGACTACGAGATCAAATTATCTCTAGACACATTGATCAAATTCGTTCCAACTTTTGACAGTAAATTATTGTGATTCTGCAATCGAGATATGTCATAATAAATGTAAATAGTATATAAGACCTCTAAAGTTCAAGTTCGATAAATCGTTTCAAACATTCGTTTGTGTATGAACTTGTAAACATATCACGTTTCTGTCAACTCTTTGTTTTGTTGTTTACATCAAATAAAATTTCTGTTAAAAATACCAAGTGTTTCCTTGCGGACCTCAACAAGGACCCCACACAAGGATCATAACTGGTGCAGTCGGTACTCTAACTTCAAACAGCTCCAGCTCGACGGTTTATCGGGCTCAAAGAAGGACAAATCAAGAGACTTCGAGGGAATATCGAAGGACAACCATCAAGAGATCAACGGCTTATTGGACTTCTGGTGGCATGAAACAGTAAGTGACACATTTTTCGAATGAGATTTCATCCCTATCCCCTAAAAATCTCTATAACTATTGAAATTTGTACAACAAATAACATGATCACCCTAATCAACTCCACTTCTATTTTCGATAATTTAAGGGTACCGGAACCTATTAAGGATTTGCCATTCACTGTCCAACATACTTTGACACTATCAACATCTGAGCTTATTATTTCGACTCCTGGACACACCTCTGAACATCTGAACCCAGCACGTATAACAATATGTTCAAATCAAATTCCAGAACCAATAATTTCGAAAACAACTTTAACAATCAAAATAAATTCAAAAACGTGCAATACCAAAATAGATCCAAAATAATACATCCTTGGCATTATGTCATCAACTAATGATCTCCTTCCCCCCTTTTTTTCAGATGATCCAGTTATAAGCTGCAGTGATCACCGCAAAATACCTTTTTTTTGGACCCCTCGTAAATTTGCTATACCTCATGTATTTCTAAATATTTTGTAATAAGAAAAAATGTGATATCTTTTTGAAATACATATGTTTCATGCGGAAAAACATTTTTTATTAATTAATTTAATATTTGGCCGAAAAAAAAAATCCTAAATAAGAGCTTTTTTTGGACGTTCCAACTAGGTCTGCTCCCTTAACACACTAACTACGACACCAGAACTCAGCGATCAATTTGACTTGAATAATTAACCATAAACTCAAAAATCTTAAAACCAAATTTAAAATAATTTTTCCGTATGGTAAATTTAAAAGAGGATTGATACATTTGGTTGCATAATAAAAATGATAACAGGAAACATGGACAACGAAGACACTCCAATCAAAAAACACTTCAAAAATTCTTAATATCAAATTCAAACGTAGTAGTAGTAGTAGTAGTAACTATTAAAAATAAATTTAGCTACATACAACATAAAAACTTATTATCCTATAACATAGATACCCTTACGTCTCATTTGAATGAACTACATCTTGCAATAAATTTAACCAAACTTAACGTCATATCAAAATACGTCTTGCATCCTGACGAAATAAAAACTCTTTTTGATCATTTCTCGAACCAAAACATTAAAATATTCTCTTACGAACATATTTATGAAATATTAGAATTACAAGCTTACTATAACTCTTCTAACATAATACTTAATATATTCGACAAGGTTTCGAAGCAAATGAGATTTAAAAAATCTATCTACGAGCGGCGCTAGTGACAGCAAACAATTCAAATTAAGTTGCGACACATATGCACTAGTGACGACATAGCCGTACACGTCACAGCAACGGCTACGTCACATCAACAACATCCACCATCAACAAACTTTCCATCGATTAATTAAGATATTAAGCTAATTGTAGTTTCACCTTCAGCAATAAACTTTCCATTTGCAAATATATGAATAACATCGCCTTCAGCGATAGTTTCTAGTTTAAGTAAATTAACTAATGTAATGCATCGCCTTAGGCAATGACATAATGGATTTGAGTAGTATATCAGATCTTTAAAGTTCAAGTTCAAAAGAGTATATTCAATCATTCGTTTGTGTACGAACTTTTCGTACACATATCACGTTTCTGTCAACTCTTCGTTTTGTTGTTCGATATTTATAAAATAAATCTCTGTTAAAAAAGAATACTAAGTATTTCCTTGAAGACCTCAACAAAAGACCCCCATACAAGGATCATAACTCACTCGAAAGTGACGAGCATGTATCTAAATTAGCTGATGATGCGCATACAATGCCAGCTATAAACCATGAAAATTGTTCACTAGATTTTAAACAGAGTGCGTTTAATTGCATAATTAACAAATTGTATCATTGGATGGAGACGCAAAACACACAATTTTAATTTCCAAAAGAAGCTCTGAAATATTTTCTAGCCACGTACCCTAAATACATTGTTCCGTCTGATTTGGTTAACACAAACGTAATATTAGAAAATGATAAACGTGGAAAAAATTCAAGCCATCTTGTAAGTGGGGCGGTGTTATATGAATACACCAAGGGTTTTGATACGTTTGTTTCCAGTATGTTAGAAGTGACGAAACCAAATATTGGATTCGTTCCGTCATACATTTATTACAAATCAAGTCTAATAGCAGCTGCGATTGGAACCATTGATAAAAATGTTGCGCTTGAATTTTTCGATGATAAAAAGTTAGTTATCAAATTCAAAGTTTCTATATCTGGCACAGTGTCTAACTGCTTGGCAGATATGAGCTATGCTGGAAAATTATTGTCGGGCGATGTAACGCACTGTTACAAAACCGGTACTATGTATTTAGAATAGAAAGTCATAATATTAATGAAACTATGTAATTGCTTTCACATGATATTCGATGATTTTTCTAAGAATATAACAATTACTTCTTAATTTCACTATTACCAAACAATTAGAGACCCGGATCGAAAATCATGTGATGACATTATTGTAATAGCCCTAAGCAAATTAAATGTATATAAAAGACCCGATCAATATTCAATAAATTACCATTCACTTGTCTGACGTTCTTAACACAATCGACGATTGAGTTTCTCATTTATCAATACCCGGACTACCTCTGAACACCTGAACCCAACACGTTATAACAAATTGGTGGCAGCGGTGAGATGTCAAGGTCATGCAAAAGATGTCACTCCATCCACCCTGAACTTCATAGATACCAATGCAACCCTGACAATTCCTAGGCTAGATATACTTAAAGATGACTGCTGTTCCCAAATTGACACTGTGAACTCTCCATATAAACCTCTACATCAAATTTCTGTATCTCACATCGGACTAGACGACTTAAATATAATATCCCATAACTTGAAACAGCATGAGAAACACGTAGCAGAGACCCTGGACCACTTAGACTTAACCAGAACTTCACCTCACCCTATTTTCGAATATTTTATGTGGATAATTAGCGCCATAATTAGTATTTATATAATATACAAAATTTATGAAATAGTAATGACAATGAGGAGGAAACCCTTATATCCACAGGTAGAGTCAACAGAACAAGAAGAGGAGCTGGTCGAACTAAATACCTTACAAGGGACTCCGCATACCGTTCGCAGAAGTGCGAGACTTAGCAACAAAGATTCTTAAATAATCATATATTCCTTGTATACATATATATATGTATATATATTAGAATGGGTGACGGGATAGAACTAGAAAAATAAGAAATAGAAATAAGAAACCTAGCAAAAGAAGAAATAGAAATGAGAGAATTAGTAAACCAAGATATCAACGAAGAAGTAAACGAAGAATTAGATATTAACGAAGAAGTAAATGAAGAATTAGATATTAACGGAGAAATACACGAAGAATTAGTAGAAGAAGGAGATATTAATGAAGAAATAGAAGTCAATAAAGGAGAAGAAGGAATAGACGATCTATATGGAAGAAATATGATTACTGACAGTGACCTCGAGCTAGAAGATGCTTACTACGACGGGGAGCCTTACATCCCTTATAATGAAGATTTTGAATACTACAATCGCTCTCCACTCCGATACTACCATATGTATCCTGAAGAAGAAGATGATTATTACGAGGATTCCGACACAGGGTACGACAGTAAAGAAGACGAATAGGGTATGAGGAGAAGTAGAAGAAAACGAAACGAGGTCAACCAAACATGCATATATAAATCCATCTTGTATTAATCCAATGTATTTCTTATATAATCATGTTCAAATTTAATAATCAATATTCACAAATATTTCCTTTCAAACTTTATAAACCATATTATAACAACATCTCTACTCCATTTTTTTATGTAAAATTCAAATTCAAATTCAAATCCAAATTTAATCTTGTAAAAACTTTCAATTTTTAAGGATTGAAACTTTTTCTTAAGGAGGGAGATATGTTACAAAATCGGTATTTAGAAAGTAATAATGTAATTGTCAAAACTTATATGATTGCTATCATATGATATTCGATGACCTTCTCAAGGACTGAACAAGTTCTTAATTAACTTTTGATTTCACTATTGTTAAATAATGATTAGAAACCTGTACCGAACATCATGTGATGACATTATTAAGATAGCCTTAAGCCAATTAAATATGTATAAAAGCCCTAAACACTATTAAATAAATTACCTATTGTTCGACGTTCTTTGACACTATCAACAAAATTTCACCATTACTCCATAATTTGAGAAACCCGTATCGAACATCATGTGATAACATTATTAAAATAGCCCTAAGCAAATTAAATGTATATAAACGCCACAAAACAAATAGAATAAACATTCCATTGTCCAACGTGTTTTGAGGCCATCAACCTCTGAGAGCTTCTTATTTCATCAATTCCTGGACAACCCCTGAACATCCGAACTCAGCACATAACATAACTATGAAAGAAATTTAATAAATATCATTGCCTACTGCGTCTTCACACAACCAACTACAAAGAGCTTCTTATTCTATCAACCTTTGAACGACCCTCTGAACTTCGAACCTCAAAAAACTCAAACTTAAAAACTCAAATTTAATTTTGTAAAAATTTTCAATTTCAAAAATAGAAATTTTTTCTTAAGGAGGGAGATATGTTATCAAACCCACCAATGACAACATCATCAGACAATTGAACATTTGTATAATAGAACAACTTATTTAATGACTTTATTTCACGACTAAAACTTGTTGATTTCACTAGTAAACTATTATAGTTAATAATTACAGAAGACGACCTCAAGGTGGACAGCTATTATCTTTGAGGAAACATAACATTGGCTTTTAATATAAAACCAGCCAAGTATAGCAACTCTTAGATTAGCATGTATATTATAACTTGCAGATTATTAAATTTTTTTTTCCAAAAAATATCAGTTTGCATAGAAACAAATATTGCTTCACGCATGTTTGTGTGAGCGGAGGGACTGTTTAGTTGTAACATAAAAACGATAATTTGCCACGAATCGAGTTTTGATTGATCACCAATATGTTAAGTGTATCAATGTTGAGATTTTCCACGGTTAAATTACCAGATAATACATTTTTATAAAATATAAATGCATTATTTTAATTGATAACCATGTGGTGCATAAGGTGCAGAAATGAGATTCTAATTAGTGCTAAATTTAAACACTCTTATCAGAAAATGGCTTTGACTTTTCTGTTTTGATAATAAAGAATAAATTTATGATCAAATATTTTAAAATTCGAAATCGGTAAACCGTGTACTCATAATATATCAAGTTTTGATAATTTTACGAAATGGTTGTAAAATTTATGTATTTTACAATATAGCAGAACGTACAAATATTATAAAGAGTCATTGAACAATTTTGAAGACGAAATTTATTATTGAATTCTGCTATTCAATTGAATAAATAAAGAGTATCATTATGGCTTATACGAGGTCAAATGATATCATCTCGGACATCTATAAGAGATAGAGTTATATTCACATGAACAAATTCGTATTTAGAAAATAAAAAATATTACATGGAAGCATTTTACTAAAACGAATAAATTTCAATAACCCTTGAAATAACATAATTTTAAATTTTCGAATATTTGATCACTTTACTACCATTATAGACATTATTGAAAAATATAAATATATGTCTAATTATACATTTACAAACAAAAAGACTAGAGTTATATTAACAGAAAAATATTGTTCTTCTACCATAATCTTGAAAACATTTTAAAAATTTATCATAACAATTAACGATTTGGTATGGCTTAAGTGTACACAATGGTCATTAATGTGTTTTAATGACGCATCGTAAATTACTGTTGAAAACATCGATTATTCAAATAGCGGATTTCATGTTTCACAACAGTTTCAACGATAGGAAAATCTAAGACTTACAGTTATGATTTATAACGGTTCGCTGTGAAGATAACCACTGTAGTAATATGTTGTAGCTATTGTTGACAAAATCACTTCCAGAGTTGAACCTTCAGATGTTTGATTTTTTTGTTTGAAATCATTTATGACCCTCCAGTAGCTATTGATGATCCTACAATAGTCGTTGATGATCTTCCAATAGCCATCGATGAAGCCCATCATTATGAACACTAATGATTCTGATACGAATCCCAAAATTCACTTTTGTTTATCACTGATTATTTCGTTAAAAAAATTGATATTATTTTTTCACTTGATAGAATGATTTTCACTTTTTCTATCGATAGATTATTTTTAATTAGATTGGTCGCGACTTTTTAAAAAAAAAAACACTGATCAATTAATCGAAATATGTAAAATAATAACGATACAGAATGTACCGGGTCAAAAATAAAATGACAAATGACAATTTTGAAAATATTTTCTGTGTTTATATAGACCGAATATTAGAAAGTAAATTCATTATATCCGACAATGAAACAATTAATGTTTCTACATAGTTTTGTTTGGGTTTCTAAAATTTTTCCCAATTACAAAACTTTGAAATCATTAAGTTGGCACATTAACAAGTTATATTAAGAAACAGGTATCATTAAATGTAATTTTGATTATTCAACACATAAACGTTCACTTTCACTACACTTATTAAAAAAAAAAAAAATATAT
>JAOXNN020000039.1:2030275-2059458 GCA_028571205.2 Hydropsyche betteni | reverse complement strand
TATATATACATACACACACACACACACACACACACACATATATATATATATATATATACATACACACACACACACACACACATATATTATATTATATATTTTTTTGTATTTTTTTACCCGTTCGATTAGGAAGGTTTCATGACCTCAAAAAAATATTTGGTTAGGTCTTCGATATTCTGTCGATTGTTGTCTTTGACACATACTTCCGTCACGAGCGGATTCCAGGCCCAGTTTCCTCGAAAGCTTCATCTACTTTCCACTATATATATACAATTCGGATGTCGTTGTGGGATACTTCACTAGTAGAATCAAACTGTACGGCTATATCAACACGAAAATGTGCCTATTGTATAATATTTATATCAGGAGTATGAGAGATTGTCGTAATTAATTTCGAAGACGTCTAAAGGAAACCCGAAGCCGTTAAAAGGGCCGAATTTCGTTTGAGATAGTGGAAACTTTCGATGGGTTATTGACGCGTTTTTCTCTTTTTTAAAAAAATATTATTTTCACGTTGGAAATGTAGTGATCTTTTCGTAGAAGTACGTGACGCATTTCGCAAATATTGTATTATCATACGTGACATTTCTCTCGAAAATACATGTACGGAAAAGTAAAACCAGCCTTTTCAGTTTAGTCGTTTTTTTTTCATATACTTTTTTTCGTGGTATGAAAAATCGTGAGCGTATATGTGTCAAAGTTTTCGTCCGGAAGACGGATTCAAACTTGGAATACGAACGAACTCAAAAAAAGGATGAAAAATATCTAGTTTTGCCAATGTACATAGAAAAAAGAAGATATCAGATTGATTTGTACTTTTTCTGGTTCAACTTTAGAATATTCAAAGATAAATTTTAAAATTGGTTCTCAATCCGTATCTATAAAATATATATAAGTAATAAAAATACTAGTGTATTTCATATAACATGTTTTTTAAATGGAAATTTTATACATTTCCTCAAGAAAAATTTTGACAAGAAAAAAACGAGACGATATTAAAGATCATATTGAGATGCGGTAGATCTCATCTGATTTTAATTTTCTCGTAGGAAATAAAAGCGGAAAACAGCGGGGCGTGAGACGCCGCATTCGCTTTTCGAGAACGCAATAAAAATGGCATAATACATTCTGGAACGCACGCGAGCACTTAAAAAACAATTCGAAAGGGCCCGGGATAAATATAATAAAAATATTTTCGCGAAAGGCATCGGCCACATACCTGAGCTTTGCTCCCGCTGATCCCGATCGGCTCCAGCGTGAAGACTACTATCCACGGCAGGTTGATGCTGAGGGCGAAGGCCCATATCAGGGTCATCACTATTTTGCACGACCTGGACGTCATGGATCCGCTCAGAGGTGTGCTGATCGCTTTGCAACGTTCCAAGGAGATGGCCATCAGGGTGTTGACCGAAGCTGATACTGACACTCCTTGGAAGTACGCGACTCCTTTGCAGATGGCCGCGCCTAGAACCCATGCTGGAATTTGATTAAAAAAAGGGGTTTACTTGGAACGGTCGTACTGGGGAGGCTGTTGGGCCATTGGGACAAATGATCCGGATACAGTTTGTAAACTGTAAACAGTTTGTAAACTCAAATTCAATTATAGGAAAGTATCGTTGAGACCGTCGTTGTAGTGATCAGAGAAATTCATTACTATGAATTCGTGTTGATTTGTTGAATTTGAAGTGTAAAACGTTGAATATGATATGTAAAACGTTCAATTTGAAGTGTAAAAACTGTTGGCTTGAACTTTTACCGGAAAATCCAAAAAAAATTATTTTTTGTCACATTTCTGAACAAATTTTCGTTTTAACATAACGTTACGTTACGTTTTCGTTTATTATTTGATAATGCATTATAAATGCTTTGTTTAATTAATTCATTATAGGTTCGTAAACTAAATTTTTTTTTAAATTTCGAGGGTAGTTTTGAGGTTAAGTTTATCAGTTTTTAACTATATCTTAACGAATTTTGATTTTTCAAGTGGCACAATAGCACTTTTTAGCGTCCAAAATGTCAACATGTGTATTTATGACATATATTAATTTTTTTTAAATAATTTTCAAAAACTGGCAAACATGCACACATTACAGGCAAAATTGATTTAAACATTTTTGAAAAAATGTCTTCTTTTATCATCTTTCTCAATTGAAACCCTGATTACTGACACAACGATTATTTTCAAATTTCCACTCACAAAACAAACAAAAAAAACTACACTCAAACATAACCATTCTCTCAAATCCGAAGAACATTAACATGCCAAAACTTCGAGCATTTAATGCACTCTATCTCGCAGATCTTACACATCCTCCTTCACGTACATGTTCAAGAACATGACGAAGGTGCGTCATCGTCCCGCGACGTGCAATAAATTATAATTAAACGGTTCAACGGGCGGTTGTCGGCCATTGTTTCCGCGCGAACTTTTCCCGCCAAAACTGGCCGACATCATTTGTCAAATTAAGCGCGCCGCAACCGGACCGCGTTCAGCTCGCTCATTGAACTAGAGAAGATCCTTTTCGAACTTTGTGTAGTAATTTCACCACGCGAGTGCTGCCTGAAATGAAAATTTCAGGCGAAGATTCATAAGGGGAATTTAATATGGTGGTGGATTTGGTATCGCGCGAGTTATTTTGTTGTGTGGGAATATTTCAGTGGTGTGTTATGATTGTTATGGAATTTGATTTATTTCAATGCTTGAGATTCTTCGGGTTATGTTCGCATTATTGGTTTTCGTATGTTGTAAACTTTAAGTAAATGTTAAGCGTAGCAGACTCGTTAGGTTATATTTGCGGTCGATCGATCCTCCGAATAGAATACAATTGAATTTAAGTTTCGCTATAACGAAACCTCCTTGTATACTACTCCATAAATATAATATAGATGTATGTGCTTAGTTATTTTATTTCGAAATATATCAAGATTTTTATGGGTGAAATTTCGAATTTCTTATGATATTTTTCATTAATTTCATTGATAAGAACGATTAATTATGGTCACCATGTCAAAAATTTATAAATAGACTACAAATTATTATATTTAAATATAAAACATATTATTAAATAAAAAAAATTTTATACTGAAAAAAATTGATATAAATACAATACTAAAATATTTTTATATAATATAATGGTGATACAACAATTTTTTTATCATTCTGTTTCAATAAAATTTTCAACAACTGATCATTAAAATAAACAAAAATCATCGAAATTTATTTTGATTACATCTTTCTTTTGAATGTCATACGGTAACCCTAATTTTCATCAAACGGAAGTT
The DNA here is from genome assembly GCA_028571205.2 of Hydropsyche betteni. Classification (NCBI taxonomy): domain Eukaryota; kingdom Metazoa; phylum Arthropoda; class Insecta; order Trichoptera; family Hydropsychidae; genus Hydropsyche; species Hydropsyche betteni. The sequence continues at coordinate 2,056,176 of JAOXNN020000039.1, read as the reverse complement.
GTAGGTCAAATTAGGAAGAGCAGGATAGGCTGTTATCGATGACCTCTGTTTAAACTGCCCTCTATGTCAAAGACCCTCAAACTTTTGAATTCGAACCACCCTTTCCCGTACTGCCATCAAAATGAAATTCCTTTGACGATGCGATGGCCGATTTGACGCAAGCGAGTAGTCAGAGGCAATTCCCGTCTACCATTTTACTATGTAAATACTTATTACAATTTTACGGTCTCAATTTCGCCTTTGGAAGCTTTGGGCTTTTCAATTGAACCAAAGGCGTGAAATATATGCCAAAATATAATGGTTTTTTTTATTGTAAGAATAAATTGAACTGTCTAATTTTTTTTAAACAAATTATTGCTCATTGGAGGTTTTACTCTGAAAATTTTTGAGTTGAAATTTATTGAATACACGAATTATTATATCGAACGAAATGTATTGTAATAATATCAATAGGGTTTATGTTTCAGGTTTGGAAATCCTTTAACCCTTCATTGACGCTGACGCTTTGTAAACAGTCCTTTGAAATCAATACAACGACATAATTGATTGTCGTTGCCTATCGAAAACTTTGTATACAAGATTATATGCTGTGTTTAACAACAATACAAGTTTATAGTATGATATTATTATTCTAAAAATTTATAACGATTATAATATCGGAATCGTTATCATTCCAATTTTCTTCTCAGAAACGAAAATTATTAGTTCGTTACTGAATTTTCCCCACAGGAATAAACGAATCCCAATTCACTTCCGGATGATGAGGAAAAAGAACAAAATTTGAGAGCATGTCGAAGAGCAACTCGACTCTATCAAAGTGTACTGGCAAAAGAAAACTTTCACCGAGCAAAAGCGAAAAAAGTGGCAAGCGCGCTAAAACTTTCTTTGATAAATAACTCGCTTCATTCCACATAACCCGACATGCTCTATACTAGCTGCGAGTTTCATTATTATATCAATAAACCGAAATTGAAACGATGAATTATCGCCTAATGTGCAATAGCGCAAATGTGTGCCGTGTTTCTTGCGCGGGGCCGTTAAGTTGTTAAAGTTAAGCATTAATCAGCGGTCGGGGCGCAATACACGGACCGGCGTCGTAAATTTGAGGACGTAATTGGGGAAATATTGAAAAAATAATTGTAATTCGGGCGGAAGATGGAATGGCGCTTTCGATCATTCGGTTTCCATTGTTTGTTCGCGTTTCGGTGAAGGCCAATCCGTCTTGGGGAAATAATATACGCGGGTGTTCAAAGTAAACAAATGCGAAATATTCGTGCGAATTCGACACGGGCCATTCGGGTAGGTGGTTTTTTTTTTTATTGTTTTGTGTGAAAAAGATTGTCATTTGTATATGGAATGTACGCTCGAAGTATTTACGTTCGAAATGTAATCAAATATTTTTTTGTATCCGTATGAAACTCTTTCGTTTCGATAAATATAATCAAGATTCTTAAATTTCCTCCAATGAAAACAATTTTATTCATGGAACAAGAAATTTCTGCTACGACAAAACAAATCGAAAAGCTCGAATTGAATTTTTACTTCTGTGAAATCGATCAATCACAACTGATATTTTATCATTGAATATTTCAATCAATTTTAATATTATACTTTCACGAGTAATTTTTGGAGTATACGTTACAGTAAACCTATATTTCCACCGATGAAAGTACACTTTCGTTTAATGTGTATTTGATAATAGGTTTTACACAATTCTTGCTCACTTTTGGTAAATTTGTATTTATTCTAAAAATTCAAGAAATTTATATATAAAATTTACTTTCACTATCAATATACAAACATTGCAACATATACAAAATTATCAAGAATTTCTTTCGTTGAAAAAAAAACCTTCAACGAATATCGAAATTTTTTTATAATATAGTAGATTTTTATAAATTAAGTATGATTTTGATAAATTATAAAATTTCAAACCAACTATTTTTCGAGAGTGAAGGTGAAACGAATAAATCGAAAACACTCCCATCCGTATTATATTCAAGGACAAAAGGCGAAAAACTAAGATCGAGCAAAAAGGACACGAATGTGAAGGGCTATGTGAACAAAAAAAAAATGATTGATTGTTATATAATTTTACAAACACTATCACCCCATCTCGGAAAATTGAACGAACGCCGAAGGGCGAAAGTTTTCCGATCGAAAGCGTGAAATATTCTCGCCACACCACATCACTATTAGATAAATTGCGAGTCTTTTGTGTGTGTAATATTATGCGATATTACGGGAATCCGTATCCCGAAACGTTCTTCCTAGAATAAACTTCGGGTCTGTTTAAAGTTGCGCAAATATAAAATAGGGAACGCCGCAAGGATCTCGGAGAAAGTTGAGCGTAATGCGATAACGCCTTTGAATCGGCGGGAAAAGGAAATGTGCCCATAAGGATACGACTTTTGTGTTTCGATACTGTCTTTGATGTGTTGAAGAAGCGGGTTTTGTGTGTCGATGTATTTGTGAAGGTATGAATAATGTTATTTAGAAAAAAAAAGTTTGCGATAACGTTATAAATTACGTTTTTATATTAAGAACTTGGTGTAGTCGTAAAATATGCACGATAAAGTCGGGAGTTCCAATGTTTATTTACTGCATATATTACTGGGAATGTGAACTGTAAAAACCCAAAGATAAAATAAGTGAAAGGTTACACGTCCACGTTTGGTCAATTATTTATTTAAAAAATATATGGTTCAAGCATATAATTTTCAATATGGCCATGATCGTATCGCTAGTGTCGGCATAAATAATTATTTGAAACTTTCGGAGAAAAACGGGAAGTTATCGGTCTCCGTTGATTGGCCATCGTCAGAAAAGCTGCTTTTAAACGGAACATCTGCCAAATTGTAGGCAATAATTCAAGACCTACCCGTTGAAAATGGGTTTCGGTAAATATCCGCTGACGTAAAAATGATTAATTCATACTTCTATATAAAGGGACGTTTTAATGTGAAAAATTCATATATCTATGACACTTTATCGTTAAAAATATGCGATTAAAATTTAAATGAGAAATAAAGTTGAAATACATACATATGTGGATTAGTAAGTCTTTGGTTTTATGATAAATCCTAATATTATATTTGTTATAATGACTAAATCTGAAAAAATTTAAACGCATTAATTTCAAATTCCAGTTATATTTAAAATCGATTTTTTTTGTAATATAAAAAATTTACACATTGATATTAAAAAATAAAAAAAATATTTCAAAATTTTTATCCAAAATAAACTAATTTAAAATTCTGACCCTTAATTTTTTCTCTAGTTAAAACGGATTGTTATCATTAATCTGAAACAATTAAAGAGACATTTTTTTTGCTTGTTTAATTTTATGTTCTCTTTCCGTGAGTTTTTAGAAAATATCCAAGAAAAAAATCCTTTCCCGGACAGAATTTGTTGAAACGATTTTCACGCTTACGATTATAAAATTTTAGTTATCACGGCCAACATTTTAATTAATATACAAACTTTGATCGGACATTGCCGAAGTTATGAAACAATGGCTCGTTTTCATCTAAAATGACGAAAGGGCCGGGACTTGGACAAAAGTGTTCAAACGGCGCCATCTGATCTGCCTTAATTACACTTAGGCTTAATTTGTGAAGCTATTTTTATGCATTGAACATGGAAAATAAATGATTCATTAGTATCTGTTCCGTTGCTATTGTATTTTCATGTGCTTTTGTGCTGTAAATTTATCTTTACTGAATGTCTATTTTCGGAATCTTCCGTGTGAAAGACGATTTCGTAATTTTGTAAACACTTTTGAGACAGGTTTTCTGTTTTGATTTTTTTTTTTGAAAATAAATTTATGGATCTGCGATGTTGCCAATATATCCTTGTTGTTGCAGCGTTGTTAGTGTAATGTGTTACAGAACCATTTTTTTTGTTCAATGGTGAAAAATTGCATCATATACAATTTAAAATAACATTGGGATGGTACAGCAAGGCTTATATTTCACAATTTAAGCATATGTTTGCTGAATACTACTTTATACAGAATATAATATAATACTACGAACACAACAATAGATCGGCCACGCACTCGTTCCGTATATTTTATAAATGTTTACGGCAATTTTAAAATTTAAATTAAAAGCAATTAGCTTAATTTAGTGTCGGAGCTGAGTAAAGGTAAAAATTTAGTAGGCCATTGTGTATTCGGCGCGCGATTAATCTGCGCACAATAAAGACCCGACTAGAGATATACTAGACAAGATTAAAACTGTCCTCATTTACTTGTTTCCACGTCATTAAGAATTATTTTCAATTTGAACATAATGTTTGAATGATAAAATATATTTTTTGATAAATTCAATATATAATAAATGGATTAACCCGGTTTCGTTAATCGAATTCTACTAATAAGCCTTTTGTGTATCATTGGGAACGGGCTTCAACTTTCCAAGTGAATTATTTTGGAGGACTTTTAGTATTTTCATTATAATTCGATTCTTCTGCACTCACTTTGATTGTTTTACAATAAATTGAATCGATAAACAACTTAAAATATTAACAATTTCATTGTATCACATGAGCGTTATTGGACTATAGATTTCATATAAAAGTCGATAATTGAATCGAACCAACAAACCGTATAGGGTTCAAATCGGATTTTAAGACTTTTGTCACAGTCTTAAGTCTCGGAGAAGGGACAGTCGAAAACATTGAAATGCCGAAGCCGGCCATAGTAATTATCCAAGAGTCTTATCCCTTTATCGGTTTCGGTCGGAGTTCCCTTTTTTATTTCTTCTAGTCTTGACGTGGGTTGAACTCGATCCGTAATCAAATCGACAGAACGGTCAGACGTTCAACTCCTTCCATCTTCCATACAAACGTCGATCGCTTCCATTTATATGTAGATATGAATTTAAATTATCGCGATCTGTCAAAATCACGGCTTGGTCTTTGTGTAGGTTCGAAATTTTTATATAGGGCTCTCAGTTGCGTAATCATAATTTTCAGTCTTTCGAGAAGTTAATAAAATATAAATGGTCTTATATTGCTTGGGTTTTAATATATTTGATTAATTTATTTTAAGTACCTATTTAATAATATATTTAGATTTTATATTTATTAATTTAATTCTGTTTATTTGTACGGTTCGTTTACTCGTATGAAATGTGATTAGGAAAGTTTGATAATAAATCATAAAACTTGTTGGAATTCTTATCTGTGTATTACTTATTCAAACAAAAGGTCGAAACTGAGTTTTAGTTCAAAAATTAACAAGTATATATGTAGATATTTAAAATACAATTACCTTAATAACGTTATCCATGTTTTCATAGCAATCGTTAATCATATCATAGTTTGAAGTCTTTAGTACAAACTAACTATAATATAATATTTCTCTTCATACGAACTTTTTATGTGCCTTTGAACTATTATATAATATAATATTTTGGAAAAAAAGGCATTTCCGATAGCATAATATATAAATTTTGAATTTACAATATCTCAAAAAAATCCACATTACTGTATAGTATAAATGGAATTTTATTCTTATGGTAAAATAGATCTTTTAAATAACAAAATAGATTAGGAGATCCAACTTTTTTTATTTCAATGTTGGAATAAATATATTTAAATCGAATACGCATTCAATTCTGAAAATTCGTTGAATACGAATAATTTTATCGTAAAGATGCGAAAAACAAGAATTGTTGAAAGGATACAAATTTCATTACATGGAAATGTGCTTTTATCGTATAACAAATATAACATAATGTATTTGAATTTATCTAATTTAATAAGACTATATTTAACAACAATGAATTAATTATAACGAATTATTTATACGACTAAAATAATAAGACGGCATTGTATTGATTAATTAAAACAAGTCGTTTAATTATCTTTCGCGACTTGTATTATTCAGTTTACAAACCCGTTCGGCTTACATTGCTTGCTCGTATCTATACAAAAAAAAATTCTCAAAAAAGTTCCGATATTGTAAAAAAAAACAGGTATATTTTAATTAGTCATTCTATAACACTATTTTATAGAAATTTATAACTAACACCTAACTGTATGAAGTGGAAGTGATTTCGCTCACAGTATATTACAAGTACGTATTCAAGGATAGAATACATAAAGACTTACACACATACTTGCAATAAATGGTCCATTAGGGATGACCGATGAACGCTCTACCTAAACACGAAAAGGCAGAAATGGATCCATTTAGGCCGTCGCAGTTCAGAGTAGCGAATATTTTATATTAACCCGTTAACAGACGAGCGAGCTCGCAGTGATACGTGCACGTGTGCCGCTCGTAACCAGGAAGAATTTCGAAAATAGTTAGAAATTTTGAAGAAGTTTATGATTAATACAACTATTGCATGTTCAGGGATTTGGTGTTGTTAAAAAAATCTCTTTTTGCTTTGAAAAAAATGAACGAAAGTGGCTCAATTTACGAATTCGGTAACGATTTTATCGGATCGAACACATCATAAATATCCTTTGAATAAAATAATCGGTTTAGGGTTGAATGGTTTAAACCGTTTCAGTTAATTGCGGTTTCGAGTGTGTGAATTAATCACGAGTCGGCTATTTAACCTGTTAGCTGTGGCCAGTTTGTTCCGGTTTCGAAATTTCGACGAAACGTGTGACAATATCAATGTGCTTACATACAAAGGGTATATATACCCTTCAAATGCTGAAACGTATTATACGTACACAGCTTTCAGATCCCGATTTAACGAGCCATTGGATTTTTACGAATTTTCCCTTTCGTGTCTCGAGTTTCGTCGGCTAATTGTCATCGTTTGTTGCTTTTCGAAAGGGGCTGCTTCGAAACATGGCTATATACAATGAAAAAAAAAAGTATTTTTTAAATTTAACGAGGACACAGAATTTTTCCAATAGACTTCAGAACCGATGTCGTAATTCTCCGGTTCAATCTAACAGAAAAGCCGAGAGAAAAAGTAGTTTAATCAACGTGTTACCGAACTTAACTTATGGGCGGTCAATTTTACCCGTTTTTCCCAACTGAAAAATATCTGCGTTCGCTTTAAAGTAAACGATTTACATGTATTTCTTTTATTGTTTTAGTTCGAGAATAATTTCTGTGGGTTTTCGCTTAGGTCGACTGCAATAAATCAATCGGCATTTTCCGCGGAGAACTTTCGTTGCGCAGCAGTATAAATATTTGATTTATTGTCGACGTTTGGACAATTAACTGCTCCGTGTTGTTGAAGTTAATTTAGACTAGATTATATGTTAATATTATAATTATGGAGTATCGCGAAAATTAGATCTCTCTTTGGTCGGAAAGTTTACGAGTTTTATATTGACAGTTTGAGTTAACTGAACACTTTTCAGTCGACACCTCGAAAGGTTTTATAAAGAGATTGATTTATACCCGATCGAGCGTACCGATTTTAAATATAAATAAAGCCACGGCTTAAATATAAATGTAAATTTCGAGAGAATCTGAAGATTTTTTGGATGGAAAATCGCCATTAGCGTATGAAAGTGTGCGAGGACATTACGTGATGAGATGACGAAGCGTAATAACTTTAACCACGACCGTGAGGCACTTCAGCCTGAAATTGACTATTATATTTTTTTTTCGTGATGTATATGTAAATTCGGGGAAAATTTGAGATAAATTTATGATTTTTGCTTTCATAAGTATTGACTAATTTATTAATGGAAAAAAAATGAATTATTTTAGATACATAGTGAATCTTTTGATATTGAAGATATCAGATTGTTCGAGTTAATAAAACTATTTCATAGAAGAATTTTCTTTTCGCAAATTGAATTTATGTTCGTGCAGCTTAAAATTTATGTCTAAATTCTGTGACTGTGGTAGTTTAAAATATTTTGAATAAATTCTAGACAGATTTATTTTTGTGAAAACTTTAATATCTTTCCATTTTTATTTTTTATGCACAATATTGAAACTTTCTAACAGATGGGATATACAAATATGTTCACTTGAACAAAAATCGCTAAAATAAAAAAATTAAAAAAAACATTCAATTCATATATTGTTTTCGTTTGATTTCGATTAAAATATTTAACAACTTTTCGTACACGGCGTAATAAAGTTCCAAGCAAAGTTAGCTAAGGCAAATTAAATTTCAGTAATCAAATCCTTATTATAATATATTTTGTAATTAAAACTTACGGAAAATTATTTCATTATTTTGGTCTCTTTATATTATTATTATTATTATTATTATTTTAAATGAAACACTTTTTAAGCGTTTTATGAATTTCTAGTTTAAATAAAATTGATATCGAATTTATATATTTTTGTTAAGGCAAACGCGATTACTTCAACGCATTTTCACTCACTAATCCCCGCATAATCCACACGAGATATGAATCAAGATTATTCGTATGTGAAAAAAAACACACCCACAAAGTCAGAATTTTTCAGACGAATTTTCAGCCGTGTTTTTGTTTAATTTTCCAACAACGTTTCTGTGACACACACACACAATATAATAACGTAACAAGCAGAAGGGAATAAAACGAAGCGATTATTTTAACAGCGGAAAGGAAGATGCGGAACACTCAGTCGAATAAATAAACAGTTTTATGCAAATTGAGCGAAGACTTTAATTTAATTTTTTTCATCCATCCGGGAACACAAGGATTTAGACCATTAGACGGGATTTCATATTTTACATATTTTATTTTATGGATTTCGAAGCAAATGGGGACAAATCCAGAACACCCATTTTCTTTCTATTTATGATTTTCTTTCTTTATCACATACGCTGTTGATATAAACTAGCTTTAAGTGCAAGAAATAGTGTTTTCGTCATAATTCAGCTTTTTTTGTTAGTTCAGCAAGAATAAGCTATAAAGCTGTCGTTGAGCGTGTGTGCCAAGTTGTAACTCGTTTCGATATTAAAAGTATAAGCTATTAAAATTTGTATATTTTTGATACTTTGCGTGATTAAAATATAATAATTTTTGGATACGTTGAAAATATCCGTAACAGTTAAAATATATATATAATACATAACACGAAAATTTAAATATTTAATCGTAATTTTTGTTGAGAACATTTCTGTTTATTCGTTGTATTTGACTTGAAAATGTTTCGCGTGTGTTTCTCTCGAATGAAACACGATTCAAATATATTTCTCGATTCGACGATAACGCTGAAAGTTTAATTAAAAAACGTCCAATCAAACCTTTTTGCTCTTATCTTGCTTAGCGATAACTTCCTGATATTTCTCAGAATCAGACTAAATATTAGTTTCAAATAAAATAAAGTTTATTTCTATTTTAGTTTCGATATTGATGTGTGTGAAATAACAGACTTTATTGGCAATAATGAACAGCTTAACCCATTCAAACAAAAGTACGTTTTCAGACTCAAAATAAGAAACTATTTATAGCTTTATTAATTTATAAAAAAATGATTAAATTAAAAATATCAACTATCAAAAGGATATGTAATATGTTTATAGTAAAAATTTTCGGAAAATCATCTTGTTTATTGAAATTACAAGTAAAGCTATAAAAAACTTCATTCTCATAATAAGATCAAAATCATGTTCTCATAATTTTATTTTCATAAATTTTACCTAAAAAAAACCACCCTCAGACGAAATTTCTCATTCATTGACTCATTCATGAGCAAGTCGATTGTCGCCGACCGAAACAGCAAGATTTATACCGAAAAAAAGTTAATTTTCATTTCACGTATAACATAATGCGTTATTCGATCCAAAAGCACACGAAAGAGAGTCGGAATAAAAAATGGTGGGTCGGACAACATAAGAATGAGGTCTGGTTAGTGAATATAGGTGGGTTGACGAATGTGCTCTGCTGCGTGACGTCATTGCGTAAGGCTTCTCCGGTGGTTGTTCCCCATTAAATATGGTAGTTCATAATGTGGTATGGTATGGTATGGTGGGCGGTTACCCGCCCACGATGTACCAAATCACACGTGTGTTGTTTCGATTGAAGTTAGGAGTTGATTAAATATTTTCAGTAACAGTGTTGTGGAGTGTGTTTGTTCGACGTTTAGAAATGTGTTATGGAGACCAATCTTCATTTGGGAGGAATTTCATTCAATATGCCGTGTGAATTTAATACCGGATTCCACTTTGATTATATATTCGGGGATCAATTTTGTATTTTATTTGGGTTTTTCGTGTGTAGTTTAAGGAGAAAGTTTGTATTGATGAGTTTGAATACTAAAAATCATCTCTTGTCAAATGTTTATAGATATTATATATGATTTTAGATGAAAATTTGATTCTTTAATCTCCGGATTAGTCTCACAAATGACGAAGGTAATGTAATATGAAAATATAGGGATTTTGAAATGAAGGATGAGGTTCTATTATAAATAAATAAATAAATGTGATTTCATATGTTCATTATGATGTTTCATCCTAATCGTAGGATTTTGGTATCAAATTTCAACAATATCAACAATTCACACATCCATGTAAAAAAAACCTATCACATATTATCATACTTAATATCATATATTCAACACAAAATTCACACGCGAAAAATACTTTTTTTTTTTAACAAAATTCATTCTTACAAATTTGCAAGCATAACAAAATTCATTATTATTATATATGCTATGATAGCACGTACGAGCGAAAATGTTGGGAGACATAGCAAAGGTTCATTCAAGCCCTCGCCGCGTATTCCTCACACCACCAAGGGTTGGTATGAGAGAAAAACTAGGGAAGTGAATGAGGAGGATTGTGAGGAAGGTCACGCCTACGCTTCTGTGTTTTCCTTTCGCGTCTTTGTATATACAACTTCATGCGAAAACCGCGAATTTCAAAATCCATACCATAATCCGCGCGTGAATCGACGAAAATCTCGCAATTCCGTGAACAATTCTAAATTTATACTTTCATTTTACTGAAAACAAGAACTCGTCGAAGAACGAATGGATTTTATTTATGATTGACGACATCGAGATGAATTCATCAGAAATATAAAATCGTTATAATATAAAATCGCTAAAAATATAAAATTGCTAGATATTATTAAACTCATTAATGCAAGTGAGAAATATCCTATTACTAATTTGAAATTAAATTCTCATATTAAATCTCAAATTGAGTTTACGATAGATTTTAGTATTCAAAATCTTTATAAATTATCTTTTTTAAAAACTGAATCCTCATATTTTCAATGACAATGAAACGCTTTCACTGCTAATGGTTGTCATAAAAATGACGTATTATGAAATTTTATTATTGGAAATTTTATTTTTACTTACCCGGTATTAAGTTTGCAATCAAGGTAAACGGTAAGCACAGCACATTGACCAATAAATCTGCACATGCCAAATTGACAATGAACAAATTGGTTGGCGAACGCATCCTCGGCGAACGTGCAACAACAGCCACCACGAACCCGTTGCCAACCAGGCCTAGCACGAAAACAGCACTATAAGCCAAGCTAAAAATAAAAACATTATTAAATATACATTTTTACTTCCAATAATAGTCAACAAGAAACTTTTTCGATTTGCGCGAGGTCTAAAATAATAATTGTATAACTTATCGCGTATCAATCTTGTACGGCGATTTTCGGTTTCGGTTTGGTTCTATGTATAGATTTTTTCTATTAAAAATGTTTCGTTTTATAATTTTATATGAAAATTATATAAAAATATTTATTTAAATAATAGAAATTCTCATCGGGAAGAAGAAAAATATAATTTCACCTTTAAAAAAATTATGTTTTCGAATATCTTATGCACCCGACATATAAAAACTTTCGGATAGAAATCATAATTGTCCAAATCGAATATAGGGGAATCAATCGAAATAACTAACCATAATATTGTGGTTGTTAGCAGTCCGTGTTTCAGCAGAAAAGCTGGATCTCCGTCGATTCCGAAGTCATAGCTCGCATTCGCCGGATCGTCTAATAAGTCGATGAAGGGCCAATCAACGGTGGTATTGTTTAGCATCTTTCAGCTAAACAAGACTGAAACTGTTCAGCGGTCTCTGCTGATTTTTATATAAGATGTAGCGTCCATTGGAGGCATTTGTCTGGAAACCTGCAGAAGATTATTTATCAATTTTATTTTTTACTTATAAGTTAAAATTATTATATTCAGATCAAATATATTCTTAAAAATCCGAACCAAAGTTTGAAAACTGAAATGTCTAAATATAAATTTAAATCACTGTATATATTTTTTTATTAAAAATCTATATAATACTATACAAGAAACGTCTGATATAATCAATTTACTGTTGTTTGGTTGAGCTTCAGGTGGGCATAGCACTAATTGAATTTACTGAGGATTCCTATAATACAATTCATGTTTATATGAACACTATTGTTATTGATTGTTCAGTTTCGTGAACGAATGCGCGTGGTTTAACTATCAAGGGTTAATTTAATTAAAGGGTTAACTCTTGCGGTTCTAAACTTTGAAGAATAAACCAAAAAAAGTATTGAACCGCTCAAATTTCTAAGCTAAATATTTTCATTTAACACTAATATGGAACGAAATAGTTATACCAATCACTTTTAACTATTAAAATAATGAAAATGTGAATTTAAATTTTCCGAATCGTAAGTAAATGTTTCATGATATTTTATCGCTGTTAAACATTTCATTAAATGGGCACTGATAAAATGGTGCAAAAGCAAAACCTATCGAACGAGAGTGCTTTTCGCTTTGGTAATTGATTTTCAGCAATTTTTAACTTTGAATTCATAGCTTTATTTCGTCTGGTGAGTTCCTTAACCGATGAAATATATCTTTGTGGAAGAAAAGAAATTCTCGCACCGTCTAGAAGTTTGATAAATGGCGATCGAGGTGAAGAAGTATTCCATTAAGTTGATAGGTGTGTATAATTGTTTCTCTTGAAATCCATCAATAAATGTTCGAATAAACAATTTAAAACTGTCTTCGTACATATTATGAAGTGAAATAATTGCGAAAACGAACATCTACACAAATACATATTAATTTCTCAAAGTATTTTTTCGATCGGGTTACAGTTTAATCGTGTTATTGTATCTGAAAAGTTAGCGAACGAACCTCTCAACGATATATTCGTTTATCGAGCTTTTGTACGCTCAAGTATGCAGTTAGCAGAATTAACTTTGCTCAGAACTTTTCTTATTCAGAGCCAAGAGTATCCTCGATTAAACTTTTCACAAAGGCGTCCACATTCAACTCTTCACGTGCCATCGAATATTTAATACGCAGTTTGTTTTCGAGTGTTTTTCTACACATCGTGGGTGAAACTTTGATTATATGCAGTTTGAAATTATAAAATAGATAGTTGATACTATTTTGGGTCTATATATAAACTTATACAAAATACTTATATAAAATGCAATATTTGAGAATAAAATATTCATCTGAGTAACCACATATAAATAATACTAAAATAAAAATTAAGATCACCTACTTGCAAAATATACATATTCAAGATAAAAAAATATTATATCTTCATGGATTTTATTGATTCATCCGGAAAAATATATATATAATAAGTCCATTGGGAGTAAGGTCTCCCACAGAATCAATTTCTTTTCATTTAATTAAATCTGAAATAAGGATAATTTCTCAATGTCAACAGGGTCGTTCTTCACCCAGAAGATCCCCACATATATACAATATTCCTCACAACGGAATAAAACTTTATTCCGTTCCGTTTCGTCCTTTTTGCGTATTGGTTTTTTTACCCTAGAATAGGCTTCGAATATTGAAACGGATGTTGTCCTAAATCTCTTGAGGGCTGTCTAATAAAGTACACCTTCTCTTTATTGCATTAGTTTCGTTTCATGAGATATAAAAGAGTCATTTTTATAATCCAATCGGTGAGAAGTTTCGTATGAAAAGTTTAAAATCGGACCGATTTGAATTAATCCAGGCATTGATGCCTTTTTCATTCCAATCACGTTTGCAATTCGGCGATAGATTAAGATTCTTTTTATCTGGATGAAATTTAGAATTTATCGAAAACGAAATTTTAAATAGTTTTACGATGATATTCATATGGAATGGATTTCAAATATTAATACTTTTGAAATTCAATACGTATCTTTCAAATATGAATTGCTGAATCAGACTTTACATAAAAAGCGTTTGTTTTTAAAAAAACTTAAAAAGTCCATTTGGAATAAAGTTTTATTTGTAAATACACGAATAAAGTGATCTCTGATATGAAATACAATACAACGAAATGGAAAAATACGCGTTTCTTTTTTCGGGTCGGAAAATTTTTCAGGATTTAGGGATTACCGACCGTACAAAGAATTTAATTTCGACCCATCGTAACGTGAACGAAAAAAAAAACAAAAGGAAAACACATACGAGCTCCTTTCAATACATAGTAAACACAACGTTGTTGAATACATCATAAATCTTTTTCCCTTCCTATGGATTCTTTGTTGATAAACGAAAACGTAAATTGCAGATTCTAGATTTCTTAGATAAATTCTCAATACATGTTGATATATTCTAAATCAGCAATATGCCCCATTTTTGTATAGTAAAATTCATAAAGACGAACGTATTATATATGTGATATAAAATTTTGAGGTGTTTCTTTCGCAAGGTTTTAATATTTTAAAACCATTCATTTTATTACTTTTCCAAATACAACTCGGCAATATTTTAAACTTCCGTTTCGCTAAATAATTTGTGAAACGAAATTAAATTATTCTTTGAATCCAAGTATGGGTGTTTTGTAAATATTTCATTACGCGCGATACAATTATTTCTAGGGTTCCGGGTGTTTTTTAACGCCTCGAAAACGAAATTCACGAAAGGGCGAAGCGCTTTCGAATATTGCGAAAATGACAAGGAGACATTATGAAAATAATAAGGGCGTTTATTTAACACTAAAATCTCAATATGGCGTGCGAAATCGTCCAATTTAACGCGGTTGGAATACGCTTCGGTTAACAGTTCCGCGTTTTAATTACGAAAGGATTATTACTAATACGGCTCTCGGGTATAATTGCGGCATTAAAATGGAAGAGGACCTTTTTAACTGAGTATATAATGACCCAGAAGAATATACTGATCGCGAACAATGCCAGTTTTTCGAAAATGTATATCGTAATTATTGGATAACACTCGCACGTAAGCTAACATATTTTTTCGAAAATAATAAACTGGAGTGAAATTTCTATAGGGGCGTTAATATAGGTCTGACCATTAAATGTAATTGTTTAGTAAAATTCCAAATTATTTAACATAAAATATGAGTTTGGGAAAGAAACCTGTAAAGAACCAAAAGCAGCATGCAAAATTTTTGATAGAGTATTTAGTGAAACATCTATTAGAAAGAGTAACTATCTCTAATAGATGTATCTCTAATTAAGAGCATTAGTACGAATCGGAAATGAAAGTAGTTTTGAAATACCTCATTACTCTTACAATGATGATAATTTTTTTTTATATATGTGAGATTTTTTACTATATTTATGGATAATATATGTATTTAATTTAAATATTGGTTACGAAATATCATTTCATACTAGAAAAGAATATATATTGGACAACTTTTTGATATTTTATTGCGATTTGTATTCTTGTATGTTATTTTTTTCCATTTTATTAATATTAATGAATGTATTATATTAAATATTGAACTTTTTTGATTTTATGCGAAGTTAAATTAATAATGTTAATGATTTCAAGTTTTACTTTTAATACAAAAAACTAAACAATTCTCAGTATATAAACTCATTATATAAAATTAAACCAACGAAGATTTTTAATTAGATTTTTTTCATAGTCACTTTAAAAGTTATCTGAAAATTTTACAAAAAGTTTTTAATTTAAATGGGGTTATTATATGCAGGAAAAAATTCAATTTAAATCTGATCCGATCGATAAGCACTTAGCGGATGAAGTCGCTTGTCCGAAGATCCATCGTCTTCGCTTTTCTAATTTTACTTTATTTTATTTTCTATTTGTAGTTCGAGCTCTCTTTTTCGAAATTCAAAGAGCTTAGAGATTAAATTTGAAGTGAATGGAGATTCAGCTGAATTTATTGTTCCTTCGGAGAGGATTTTCAGATCCACGCGCATATATCATTCCACACAATTTTTTTTCAATATGCGTAATGATAAATACGAAAAGCAATTTGCGTGAAACAGTTGTACATACTTTTCAGTTTAAATAATGAAAAAAAAATTCGCTTTTGTTCCGCAAGGAGATATTAAACGGCTTTTTTTGGTCTGGTTCGAGATCGTCCTTTAAAATTTCGCTCATTAATCGTGAATAAGTGCGGCAATCATAAAAGAAAAACTGTAATATTTCCAATGTCGCTTTTCTTCTTTTGAAATTAACGAGGCGAAATTTCACTTAGCACAAAATGATGATGAATTGAACTTGAAAATAGTTCTTTTTATCAATTTTTACTCAAGCAATAGATATTTTTCATTACAAATTTTAAATTGCCGTTATTAGCATATGAACAAACATAATATTTGATCTCATAAATATTCAATCGATGTGATTTATTTTGTTAAGTAATATATTGAAATTTTAAATATATTCTTATGAATTGAAGCATCGGTATAAAATATATGCTGACATATGAAAAAACATCTTATTTGCTCACGTATACACAGTGTAACGAACATATCCAAATTCAATAGTATATAATGATACATGCCATTTGAGATTTCCAGTGACATGTCGCAGAATTGAACTTATATATTTACGATCCAACATTTCAGACGTATAATAATTAAAATTTTATATAATCCTACTACTATGATTCTTGATATTTTCTCTTTTTCGGTATTTTTCAACAATCAAAATTGATCATTTTTTACATAAAACCTGACATATAATACTAGATCTATATTTCAAATTTCAAACCCGAAACACTAAATATAAATTTACAAATTTCTTCCAAAAAATTATCTCTACAGACTATCTATCCACCACAACTTCCAGCCATTCGCAACACAAACACATACGATAAAATCCAAAAAAAGACCATCCTGATCGACTAGCCGAGCAACATCAATCGAAACTAATGCGATAACAATTACCCTCACTACGGATCCTCCGGAAAATTTACCGCCAAGGCTCTCGTGCACTAATTTATTTTTGATGGCGGCTTCTTCGACTTCCGACGCGTCGTAATCCTCAACTAATTGCCGAAGTCGGATCGAAAACAGAACCGGGAAACAGTTGGGTCGGTCTCGCAATAACGTCTAATGCCTTCAGTTTGAGTTGCGTTCTTGAACCGAGAGTTTTATTGTCGTAAATTATATAGCGGCCCCTTCCATGTATATTAATTTATGTTCAGGTGATTGTTTTTTGAGTTGATGATGAATTTTTTGAAGAGTGATACGCGTTTTATTGCGTGTCTTATCGAAAAGTTGAAGTTTTCGCGAATTTTTAAATTTTATGCATCTGTGAAAATTTATTTATATATTATACATATCAAGGATTTTAAGTTTTTATATGAAAAAATGGCATTAAGGTTCAAATATAGTGCTTTGATGGATTTTTTTCTGGAAAAAAATGTAAGGTATTTTCTTTGATGTGGAAAAAGTTCATCACTTTAATTATTTTATAATTTTTATCATGCATTAAAAATAATATGAAAGATCGTTTCATCGACAAGTGCAGTAATTTTTTTTATTTACCCTTAAATGAAGTATACTACCTATTAATATTTTACAAAAATGTATGATTGAAAAAGTAATTTATGTTCAAGAAGATTAAAATAATACAGATGAGTGAAGTGTTGAAGTAATGAGCTGCCTTTTATTGATTTTACATACAGAGCAGAGTAAATCGGAAGATTTAAGTCTGAAAAATGAAGCAATTGAATTATACAACATACAAAATCGAAAACGGAATGTTCTTTTCAACGCTCATTGTTATTTTAATAAATTTATTGTTTCCGAAACGAGAGCAGATTGTGCGATCCGTCCGTCCTCCGGCCAAAGACGAACAGCTGAAAGAAAAACACGCTTCCGTTTTCCTTTTATTCAAAATAACTTTTCAGCGTTTCGCATTGTTGTGATTTCGCGTCTGATTCGTGGACATGACCGTTTTTATTTGTCACAGCCGCTTTCAAAAGTGAAAACGCCCTAAAGAGCCACAGCCCTATATAAATAATTTTCATCGTGCGTTATATGTATAGTATATATTTTTTAAAATCCTCAGATTACCCAAAGTAAAATATCGTTGAAAATTTTCAATATTTTTATTTTCACCTCAGAAAGATATTTATTATATCGAGAAAAATATTTCGCTTTTCTTTCGAATTTTTTTTATTGTACTTTCACGTTTTTAACGGGACTTACACCCGAGTCGGGAATAATCCCGTTTGACGGCAACAGATTTGTTCAGCATTAAAAGCAAATGAACCCCGAAAGTAACCGATACAATCCGCAAAACATATCACATATGATATATACAATCGCTCGAGGAAAGTGGGACGAATTGGGCAAAAAAAATTCAATGTGCAAATCATGGAAAAATACCAAACGAAAACGACATATCGAGAGAAGCCCATTCTGTACAGAATACGAAGGAATTTTTATATGCGTACATGTGTGGAAAAGGGAATCCAGCATTGTCCGAATGGGTTTTTCGCGCTTTTTGGACGTTAGCGACTCGAACGGGTCTGCTTATTTTTTTCGCTATATTTTCAGTTTATTTATTCTCGTTATATATGTATTTATGGCGCTGTTATTTCGTTACATCATCAATGTGTGTGGAGAGGCGTCGAAGGGCGTGACAGTTCGATCAAGGGTTGACGTTCGGACGTGCTCGGAAATTTGCTTCTTAAATCCGATCGAAAAAAAATATTGTGATTTTCGCGGAAAAACTATAGTAAATAAGTAAACACTTGAAAAAAGTTTTGTATTTTTTATGATATATATAATAGATCATTAATTTATAATTGAAGTAAAGTTTCATTCACGATTTGAATCGAGTATAAATTAAATTCGTTTTATTTAACTTTGAATAACACAGAATCTTTTTTTAATGTATTTTCTTAGAAATTATAAGACATACTATTTATATTGTTATTTGATCTTACATTTATATTGTTATAGTCAACAGGCCGAAAAGCGATTATTAAAATATGTACAGTCAACCCTTTTTATAACATATCTAATATCTATCATATATGATCTTCTATAATACAATTTGTAATTGTATATATATTATTGATTGCCAAAGGGATTTCTAGATTTTTATAACACAGAACCTATTTCTATGTAGTTACCACTGATATGAGATATATACTGTATAATGAAGAATCAAAATATATATAATATGGATACTTAATGTATTTCTAGTTGACAACTGGATTTATAGGTCATTGGTTTCAAACTCGGTTTCCTATAACAAGGGTTCGACTGTAACACGAATCGTTGATTTTCAAAGCGTAGGGAGGTATATCCACATTTCGATTAATCAAAACATACGTCAAAACACAAACAACGCCCAAGTCAAGATTAATAAGAAAAATATGCGATAAATAAGTTTCAGAAATGTTTCAACATCGGATAAATCACCCCGCAGAAGATTTTTCATAAATATGAAAGCGATAGTATACACGACTCAAATTTTATGATTTTGGATATTCAGGGCCCAAAGGAGCCGTTTCGTGATTTCGACGTTTCATTATGTTCAACTGATAGATGTTTTGAACATCGACAGATTGTAATTTATAATCACGAAAACGGGAAATGTGGTTTTGTTGTTTAGACGTCATCCAGCTCTCGACAATGGACAGTCATTAATAAGGGCGACATTGTGTATAAAGCCTTGTTTTGTTTTATTTTTTCGTTTTTTTTTTTCACTTTGAGTATCCCTTTTGTTCTCATCTTTGATCGAAATATAAAAGGAAGATTTTAATTACGTATGAGATATATTTTTTATTGAAAAAAAAAATTATCATATTAATTAAAATAATTCTCAGAAATACTATGTAAGAATTGTTTATTTAAATAATAAGCCATTGTGCGTATGTGCATGTATTTTATCAAATAAAATTATTCGTATAACTAAACTCAGTATGCTGATATTACAAATCTTAATGGATAAAGAAGGTTTCGGACTTAAAGGCTCAGAAAGATTGCGCATATATGATACGATATCTATTTTGCCTTTTACTTCTTTTTTTTTGACGATGCGTAGGTAATCTTCATTCGTAACGAGATCGTTTGATATAAGAAGAAAAAATAAGTATCTTTTTGAGCCTTTTTCAATTGTACTTACCTCATGAAAAATTGCTAAGCCTAAAAGCTTGGTAATTTTTCGTATAGTGTAATATATCTTTCCGCATTTTTTTATATATTAAAATAATTATTAAAGCTATATCACTAAAAATAAATCATCAAGCTTATACCATATTTGAAATAGAGATTATTTAACAATTCCACTGAGAAAATTAATTGTATTCCCTCAAGATCTAAGACTCAACTTAGACAATATATCGAATTAGTCAACAGTTACCTAGCGCATACATGAGAATCAAATTTTCATAGATTTGTTTGTGAGAAGTAAGGATCCTTAATTTGTAGGATCGAGCATCGAAAGCCGCAAACTTACGCGAGGTTCTGCTAAACTTGGAGCCCTCGACAATGTCCCATGGAGGGTTAAGCCCTTTGAGGTATCATAATGTGTATTTATGTTAAAGTGTGTGACATTAGCTCGAATTATTGCGACGCTTCAAAGTTTGATGGAAATTTTCGAATTTAATCCGAAGGGGGACAGAAAGCGCGTGCTAATGACAAAGCTTAAATAAAGCTACCAAATATGTTAAATTAATTGTTACATTTTATTTTTCAAATGGAAAACCATATTATTCATAAAAGATCGGTAAAGATTGGTTAGTACATGTAACCAGTTACTAAATAAATCAGCCTGTGAGTAATACAAAACTGTCATTTTTCAAATCAAATGATCAGAAATTTGAAGTAATTAGCAATTTTATTTTAAAAACTCATAAATATTGATGTGAATACGTC
This sequence comes from Hydropsyche betteni, assembly GCA_028571205.2. NCBI lineage: Eukaryota > Metazoa > Arthropoda > Insecta > Trichoptera > Hydropsychidae > Hydropsyche > Hydropsyche betteni. The sequence goes on along the minus strand of JAOXNN020000039.1, from coordinate 2,035,212 downwards.
ATTGACTATTTATTTAATGAGTCGTCTTCACTAAACCGCTGCTTATACAAAAAAAAATCAAAATGATCAACGAAAATCGACGCAACATATCGAACATACTTTTCGGAAAGAAAACTTTCACGTTCAACGAAACAAGTGTTAACAATATGTTTTGTTAGTATTTTAATTCCGCAAAAAAGACAAACGATTACGCCGCTTTTCAATATGTCGAGTTTGTGCGCAAATCCGCAACAACAATAACACGCAACACGGTCATAAATATTCATGGCGGGACCAAACTTTCCAAACATTATGGCGCTACCGGAGAATTTTCTCGAACCCGTTTTGTATCAGCGGTATTATAATTCATAAACGTTCGGTCCCGAGATTGTTCCCGATGGGATAGACGCTCGCTATTCATCGATTGTCCTAACAAATTAATATTAGATTGAAAATAATTCACTATGAAGCGTTACGCTGTTAAACTTCGAACAAAGAAAAGTTTTGTAGTACATACCAAATTATATATTTATATGTATATTTGTATGTATATATATATGTGTGTGTGTGGGTGTGTGTGTGTGTGTGTGTGTGTGTAAAAATATAATAATATTCATACGTATAATCAAAATTTTATTTTTTTACGAATGTATATTAGGATATATACGTATATATGCATGCATATGTTAATTAATTTTGTTTTACATAAATATTTGTGAATATATACTAGTATAAGTATAAGTATATAATATAATAATTTACATTTACAATTACTATAATATAATTTTTACGTATATGCTGAGATATATATGCATATGTGTATATAAGTTTATTAATTAAGTTCGTCTTACATAAACAGTTGAGTATATTTGAACATACATTTTTGGTGTATCTTTTCCGTGAAAAGTAAGATGCCAAGGTTCAATTATGTAAATCCCGAACTGGAAAACTCGGTTCTTGTTTATGTTTAGCATACAATTTACAATTAAAACAGATCAAAACCACAAAAAACGTTCAAAAATGACGCGAAACGAGTGAAAAATCGGCCGTGCAAACGATCGATTTTATTTTTCAGATGGTTGTTTTTTTCTTTTGCGTTTCGACATTCGGTATATTTCAGTTATTTTGAGACATGTCAGTATATTTTCTTTTTGTTATTTTTTTCCAAACAACAATTTTTTTAAGTGAACTTTTCTCAAAATTTAATATAATTTTTTGACTCATACATGTATACTTATGGGAAATCAAAAAAATGTGAAATGCCAAATTTTTCAAATGTTTGATCGTTAAATTCGGGTACAATTTAAAAAATATTGACTTTAATATTGTATGTTTTCGGTTAAGCTCCCTTTTACAATCAAATCAAGAACGCGCAATTAATCCGGGTGTTCAATTAGCAAACGTGTAAAAAAGAAAACAGCTTGAGAGTTAATTTTAATTAAAACAAAGTCGCTTGTCAAAAGGAAATTTTTTGTCTTTGTACATCCGTTCGAATAATTAATTATAGCTGAAGGGGTAAACCCTACAGGATTTTAATCAATTAATAAGTAAATTCATGAAATATTTCGTATAAATGTATAAATATGTAACGAAGTATAGGTGCTTTCATAAATTAACTCGAGAGACAAAATATAATAGCAAGTTAATTAAATTTCATGTTAAATTTAATGTGAAAAATTATGTTTATCTGTACTATTGTAAATATGAAAGTTCTGATTGTAAATTTGTGGTATATTTTTAAATAATCTGGTTATTGAAATTAGACTTATCGCAATCAGCAAACGCATGTCATTTCCAGATTTACGGCGCAATTGGAAAATTCAAAACAAACCCATAAAATTTTTTTATACTACACATATAATTGAAAAAAACAATTAATTTACATTTTCTAATAATAAAAAAATTACGACACTAATAGAAAATTTCAACATCGAACCCGTTCGATCCCGCGCAAAGCCGGGTCTACCCGCTCGTTATGCATATTTGCAAAATGGCAATTTGAAATTGAAATCTGGAATTAAAAAGTCTCGGTGATAAGATGGCGGGTGAGGACAGCGTGTCATTTCTTCGCATGAATAATGCATGGACGTAAAACGGCGTGTCATTTTGTCCCTTATGCTTACAAAACCCGCGAGCCTACCTTTAACCTAACCTATCCTTGTTTACGTTCAGGGTTCGAAATTCTCCAGGAAAAATCTCTCTTTTTATCTGCGAAACGTTGCAGTTTAATTTAGGAACTTAGATTAGAGGTATAATCTTTTCTTCCGAGTTTTCGGCAGTTATGTTATCTCCTTTGTCGAAGAACGCGAGATGGATCGACGAAACGACGATAATACGGCCATAACCGTGCGTCAAAGTGATTGGTGATCGTGCTAATGCAAACTATTCGATTCTTTATTGTTTATTCCTTCACGAGTTATTTTTCAATTGTAAAATATTTCATTGGAAAATATTTACATTTCATTTTCGGAATCAGATATCGTAATTTTCGCTTGAAAAGCTCATTACGATTTATTTTTAGAACGAAGCTTATAAGCTCATTGATTTTTCCGTTTTAAAATACCCTTTGATAATCGAAATTTCGCTGTAAACCGTCAAAGATAAAAGTAGCATCATTATTTATTTCGGAATCATTTGAGAACCGCAAAAATTTTCGATTTTCTTTTCGAAAATTTTCACCCGCAATCCGATGTCGAGTTTGAATTGCCAAAATCACTTTTATTAAATAAAGGTACATAAAACGCCGCTTGTGTATTATTACATAATGTAAATTGGGCTTCCACCAGTCCCGAAAGGGTTAATGGACGCTATTTACATTCCGCGTGTCGGACGGCCGTCCATTAAAACATCGTTGGCCATAAACGAAAGCGCGCCATTTTTTATTTGAAGCTTACGTATTTTTGAGGTATAAACGGTATACTTTGGGGAATTATAAATAATTGTTGGGTGATTTCAACCGTGGAAGGACTTCAATATTCACTCTATTAAAAATTTGAAAGTCATTCCTCTAATTGAAAACAGATTTTAAAAAAACATGTGTAGTACTCTTGATCGTAATGTATAAAATTTTATTAAATACTTATTAATGAATATGGCTTCACATAGAATCAAATTAGTTTAGTAATAAAATTTTATGATACAAATCGAAAATGAAAGGAATTTTGAAATACTTTAATTTCTTTCAATAGTAACAAAAATTAACAGAATGATGTTTCAATGCATGAAAATACAGTTTTTAATACAATAACCCCTCATAGTATATTAATACTATTTTCAGGAGCGTATTATAGGAATTCCTATATATGTAAATATAGTTATGAAAAACTTTTCCATACAAAGAAGACCGTGTTATTGAAAAGTATACCTTTTTCTGATATAAAAAACCGTTTTATGAAAAGTCATGTTATAAGGGAAAAAACTATCAATTTTAATATCGAACTTATTCGAATCCATCCATAGACGGTTCTACATACTCATACGAATTATTGTAAAATGAGAGAGTAGGCCCGTCAAAAGACTCTTTTTCAAAACTAAAACATACTAAATTTATTCAGGAGGAATACGACGTTGTTCCAATAGGTCTCGAATTTGCATCGAAGAGCCAGAGGTCCTTGTTTGGATCTGGGTCGACAAACACCCACCTTAGGAGGCTGTGTTTGTGGCCGAGAACGGAACGCATACATTCGGCCTTCTATATAGGGGACCATATTGATTGTAAAACATGTGCTAATTACGCTCAAGGAACACTGACTCCGTTTAATTTATTGCTGCACGATTGAAAGCGCCCTCGAGTTGGTTTGAATTCGTGATTTATATGTCTGTGTTGGGTTATCTGCTGTGTATGATTTTAATATAAGTTCGGGCTATGATTAGAATTATTTTTGAAGGCTTTTGTATTGAAAATTTTAGGGGGTTTTAAGTGAACGCTGAGGTATAAATTTCGTGAAGCGTTATAAAAAATATTTTCTTATTGTTGGTGTTGACTTTGGACAGTGAGATTATTATATTTTTTGTGTACTGATACTTAATTTCATTGTAAATATGACAAAACAAAACGATACAATTATTGTAAAAGATTAAAGCACTATAAATAAATGACAGCATGAATGTTTCACTAACAATGCGCGAGAGTTTCATGCAAAAAAAATTGTATTTTTAAATTATTTTGTAAGTATTTTTGTGAAATTAAAAAATTTCCATTACATAAAAAATTGTCAATATACATAAATGAGAACTGTAATATGATTTCGGTATATTAAAATCTCAAAATTTTGTTTCTATTTGTGTCAATTTGAATCTACTTGTATAGATATTTGTATCTACTTGTATCTATTTTTATCTGCTTGTATCTATTTGTACTATTTCTACTTATTAAAAGTTTTGATTTTTTGGTTAAATTTAAAATTTCTGATACTTGAACCATAGAATCTTGAAAATTTTTTTCTTCCATGATATATTTGTTGTTAAAATCAAACTTTTTTAGAAGCTGGATTTATTCATTGTGCATTCAATGCGCTACCATCGAAAAATCCATTCAGAGTTTTCTCAAATTTATTCGCGACATTAATGAAATGGATTTTAAAGCGATTATACGCTTTTTACGATTGCAAAGGAGAACAGGGACAGTCTCGTTACTCATAAATAATTAAAAGTGTGGGAATTTAAATGGAAGAATAAAACTTTTGACGTCAAACGTAGTGGAATGAGGTATTTCGGGAGTAGACTGGAATGAAATGTCATAATAAAAAAAAAGAGAAAAACGTAAAAGTAAGTAACGATCTGCGATGAAGTTTAACGGTTACCGATTGCGAGGAAAGCTTTAGAAATTACAAGGCGCCATTATCGCTTTGTCAGGAGAAAACGGACCCGAGAAAATTGAGCAATCCCCTATATATAATAGCGGATATCTGTCTGTCTGTCGGTCTGTCTGTCTGTCTGTCTGTCTGTCTGTGTGTGTA
>JAOXNN020000039.1:2017216-2030175 GCA_028571205.2 Hydropsyche betteni | reverse complement strand
CACAATCGGGTTTTCACATTTTATCGTTTTCCGTTTCTTAACAAAACCACAGCCGATGTTACTAACATCGGGCCTATTTACTAGTAAATACCATATTCGTGAAAAAGTCGTGAGCGTCATTCGAACGAACAGACATACCCACAGATATCCGCGATTATATATAGGGGATATGCAAAAATACCTCAACAATTCATAAAACCGACAGTTCGATCTAGACACGGAGAGATTCCAAGAAAAAAATTAAAAGCCGAACCGTTCGTTCGTGGAAAAAAATCAACACGTCTCCGTCGCTTGCTAACGCGACCATTATCGCGATTAGTTTTCCTAAAGAAAAAATTCGGATTTGAGATATTAAAGGTTTCTAGATGCGAGAGATTTATCGTCCACACTCTGACACCGCCTCGAGACTTGATTTGATTGTGTACAATGTGATAGAAGGCGCCTCGCCTGAAATATGTTAAACGATCCGTCAACCGTTCGACGAACGACGCTTTTCATTTTCGCTCTTCAAATTTTTGATCCTTTTTGTTATGATTCGATTGTCGTTAGCGACATTGTTCGAAATGCGTGGAGGGTTTGCAGGCTGTTTTCTTGGAAGCGAAAAGTCGCCGCGTCGATGGTCGTGTCAGAAAGGCGAGGGATTCGTTGTCGCTGGCTCAGCGACAAATTGTCGCTGAAAGTCGTTTCGTGCTGATTGAGTATTATCGTTGAACGAATGTTTGAACAGTGAATACTTTGTCGTTGAAAGGTTGCTCGTGTGTTGTTTTGATGAAACTGGCCTAATAATGCAAAGAAAAATTTAAATTAAAATTCATCGATGTGGTTGAAAGATTTCTGTATTTTTAAAAATAGCATAATAATTTAAAAATTTGACATGTTTATCATCTGAAATGTTTCTTTTTTATTTAAAATTCCGAACTTATAATGACGTTGAAGGTATTCCAAAAATAAATTCTCGGATTAAATAAAAATCATACTTTTGATAAATAATTACAAATCCAAAGCTCGTTATAACAACGGATTAAAAGATTAAATTTTCCTGAAATAAAATTTTCGAGGGCATTTTATATATTCACGAAAATCAAATTCATGCGCACCAAAAATAATCAATTTTTTCGTTAACTATGAAAAAAAATATACATAAAATGTATATTCCAGAAAGAGTTCATCAATCAACAGTTTTATATAAGGTGTCCGTAATTTTTTCAGCAGTGCTTTTGCGTGTCTGACGAACATCGATTCACTGTCGAGTTGTCTACACTCAGATAGCAAATACATGTATTCAGTCGTTTCAGACTTTTTTCATTGTTCGGATTCATTAAGATATTCGAACCTGGTAACATTGGAAACGTAACGAAGTGTACATGATTGACGTTTCGTGTTAGATTTCACAGTGCTTAGTAAAAAGTTCATATTTGCTTCGAATCAAATGTCATCTTGTTATACTTGGGAATTGAAATCTTGGAGTTCTGGTTGTAAATTTTATTCTGAAATTTGTTTGTAAATGAAAACTTCTGTCACTGTCATCAAATATGACAGAAATGATGTGATTTTGTATCCTTTGAAAATGAAATTTTCCCAGAATCGCAATGTGATATATTGAAAAAGTATATAATTACAGCTACTTTGATTATTTAAAAGATAAACGAAAATTAAAAACTCTTCTTCGCAAAGGTTTTAGATTTCCTTACAGAATACTCTCTTTTATTTGATTGCCAAGATTCTGAGAAATTATTGCGTATTATTTTGAGTTTTTTTTGACAGAAATCTAATCTGAAAAACAAACAATCTGGTCGAGCTCGTGACCGAGACGAGCACACGTTTAATTCGAAACGAATTCGTCCATTTTAACGATGTTTACTTGGATGGAAAATATCTTCATAAAATGGAAAAGGTTGCTTATACAACAAACATAGATCTTTAAACGTAAACACACGCACGAATAATAAAAATATATTTCACAATATTTTCTTTCAAAACGATTCTAAGACTTACCAGCGCTCATAAATATTCACCCATTCGTCCTTTTTTATACAAAAATATGATTAATTCAAAAGCACAAAATTAAGCACAATCCAAATTAAAATCGACAAAGCACGAGTCATCATTCGTTGTCGACATCAAACGAAAACCTTCACCTAAGAACACGATCCGGTTGTTTATTGTAGCTTCCCTCATTAGCGTGACTCTTCGCGGTCTCACCACGACCATTTCCCAAAGAGCTGGAGGACATTAATGGTGTGACGAGCTTTGCCTAAAAGCCTCCAGAGTCGAGAGAGTGGAGAAGCAAAGCGGCTCACGCATCGATTGCTCACATTTCCCCTAATGTTAAATATAATATTGTAAATTTCACGACAAATTACAAGGTGACACTCCCGTGTACGTTTTCTTTGATTAACTCATTCGTTGTGGAAGTGATTTTTAAGGTGAAACTTCTGTAAGGGCATCGGTATGAAAGTAATGTTGAAAAATTTTTTTATATAAAAAAATATTTGTACCAAGCTTTTTCTGCTACATGACCGAAGAATTATCAAGGAATTTTAACCTCTTTACACATAAATTAAAATCATGCAATATTTTTTTGTTAGAAAGCAAGATTTTCATACATGTGTACATAAATTAATGTGTATGAAAGAAAAAAATGCGATTTTAATCGCCGCACGAATTAAATGCTCGTACGTTAACCGCCTTGTAGACAGGTGTCATTTTTATTTTATTCTATTTTATGTATGTTTATTTAAGCGCACAATAAATTACGGTGTCGGCTTACCCGTAGGCGTTGCAAAAGTAGTAATACAATATAAACATATGTATATATATAATACATCACACGTACGTGAACGTTTGAGGGTGTTTTGTACATATGAGAGAAAAATGTATATTCCTACATATCCTTTCTTTGGGTCTCATAAAATGCTTTCAGGCTTGCTGTCGAGTCACACCCCTTTTACATGCGGATTGCGGTCAGGAAAAGGTATTTACAATTTAAGTATAACAAAGATATTTTGAAAGTCAAATTTTTACATTATAGAAATCATTTTATTTTATATAAAATTATATCTATATATAACTGATTGATATACGTTTACGTTCGCTCAATATGGAGTTTCATACTAAAATTGCGTAATTTATATATCTGCCTAAATTTTCAATTATATTGTTAAAAAATAATTGTTCAATTTAAACAAAATTGGATACTTTTCATTAACATTTTTGATATTTCTATTCAGATAATCCGATGAAAGCTCAATAAGTATGGATTAACATTTTTTATATGTAATTTAATAAATTTAATAAATAGTTAAGCCAATTATATTTTTTTGAGAGTAAATAAATACTTTAGATTTGTAGTTTATATTAATGAAAATAAAAAAAATCGTGAGTTGCTTCATTATATAATACGTAAAATACAAAATACGATCGTTACTTATAAGTAGGTATCCATCAAAAATAAATCTTCTCTTTCCGCGTTGTCGAAACTTTTTTTTTGCATGACCGATTGATTTATTCGACGACCAATCGTGGCGAATAAGCGGCCGCATTTTTCACGTTTGGATAGACAGAAATTTTTCTGGAAACCTCTGGACAAACTTCGAGAAAAATACAATTTTCTTGAAAAAATTATAATAAAGTAGGAACAATAATAGCAGTCGATAAATTAAAGAAAGCAGTTAAATAACAATTTTGGAAAGATTAGTAAAAACTTTTGCAAATGGAAGGATTGATTCGCTGTGTTTTTAATTAATATTTTGTATCGCAAAACTGATTTTTTAATGAAAACAGTTGTAATTAATTTAAGAAAATACTTTGATCCGACCTGATTAGAAATACGAGTTTTTCGATAATTTAAAAAAAGTTTTTCATAAAAAATATAGTTTTTTTTGAACATCGATAAATCTTTTTTTTTCAGCATAAACGCAAATTGCTTGCAAGACAGAGTGCAATTTTTTTACTGTTTTTTTTTCGTTCAAAAACATCTGCCATTATATTTTATCGTTTTAGTCTAACTGTAAAATTGACGTGAAAGTACTCAAATTTTGAAATTAATGAATGTCTGGCCCTTTCAGCGTTAGCGTTACAGTTAACTTCTGAAAATATTATCGCGTTAGGCAAAACGATGCGCAAATGTAAATACTGAAATAAAAAGTGAAACGTTTCAAAATTAATAAAGAAAATTAATCACTCTTTTAGTAGTCGGGAAGAAATTCGTTTCGTTTCAAAACGATGAAATTCAAATTAGTATTCAAAGGGCGCATATTAACTTAATCGAGTATGAATTATCTTTTATACATATTTCAAAATTTATAAATATTTTTATGATACGATCTTCGTTATTTTACTTCGAATGTTTTTTATGATTTTTCAAAAATAATATTATATATTGAAATAGCACTTATTTTAAAGTCGTTATATCTAAGAAATCTTTTTAATGAAATCTTTATCATCATAAATATAGAATAATTTTAAAGATTTGAAATTATATTATTGTAATTTCATATATTTATAGTAAAATTTCTTATCTTTTCTATTCTTTAATTTTTTTTAATCTTTAATTCATATAGAAGTTTTATTTCAAAAATTTAATTTATTAAAAATATTTCCCTTTTAACGAACACGGAATTAGTCGAAATGTCAGTGACAAAACGCGCAAGAACGATTTGTCCGTTTTACGCAAAAAAGCAAACAGTTGTCCAACAAACTGGGATAATTGAGTGACCCCTCTAACGACATCCCAAATTTTTTTTACAATTATATAAAAATACAGAACAATTCCGTATTTACAACGAAAATATTTCGAAGAAAATATACAAATTCTCTCTCGTATTCAACAATCGGCTAAGCAATCTCCACCACCTGCTTCATGGTACTTAAAACTTGGGCACAACGTGACAACAGACATTTCCATCCTAGATGTGCACTATTATATGTAATGTTTGGAGAGTCCAATTTGAATATTCGGATAATCTTTACGATTATTCGCCAAACCGAGAAAAATATCAAGGGGAAACGGATCGATTTAGCTTCCGGAAGGCTTTCACTGGGACACAGGATGAGGATACATCTCAAAAATATGCAAATTCAGGGGCCAATGTCGCAAAAAGCGTTTTCGGGCACTACTATTATAAATCATGGTCACGTGTGTATGAGGAAACTCAATTTGAAATCTAACCGTAGCGAAGGATATCAAGAAGACAAATGTAGTCGACTTATTAAACTACTAGAGAAACGTTCTTTTTGGCTTCCACTTTCGTGCCTTGAAAGTGAAAATGGTTGAAATATATCATGTTAAATAATTATTAAATTTAATAGGAACTAATAATTAAGTTCTTGTTATTTTTTATTTAATATTGTTAATGCTGTTGAGTAATTTTCCCTCTAGTTTTTCCTTGGGAAATAGAAAAATTTAACTTTTTTAATAATGTTTATCATTTTTGTTGCACATGTTCTAAAAAATACTAATCCTGAAAGCGTGGAGTTTGATTAATTATATTTTCGGGGCTTTTGAAACGTCCAAAATTAGGCTAATTATGTGAGTTTGCTAATTAAATTCTTTGACAGTATCACATATAACCAGATCGTTCTAATATTTCCATCCAATTAATTTTTTCACATATTCAAAAGAATCATAATTTTTTTATTACGTAGAAAAACATTTATCATAAAGAATCTTACCAAAAAAAATTTCATGAAACCTCCAACTTCACAAAAACACATGTACTTAAAACCGAAAATATTAAATCATCATTTGAATAAGAAGTATAATATAAATTTAATATATGTTATTGAGAAAATGGGCTAAACGTTGTAACGCGTTCGGAAAATGTGGGAAAACACTCCGCACGACTTTCCCTCGAGACGGGTGCGTGCGGACTGAACCATCGGGAAAACTCCGCCTCCCTATCTCCAGAAAAAAAATCAAAACCTTCTTTCTGTATCGGGAAAATATTGTAAATTTTCCACCGATTCACGTAATCCATTCATACAAAACGAACAACGATCATCCGCTACGATTTCGTCCAAATGAAAAGTCCACACATGACTTTTCCTATACTATGAATATAAATCAATTCAAAAAATTTAATTCATACCAAATAAATATTAGTTTTCTGATAATATTCCATAAAAAAACGTTCATGATTAAAATATGATGATGAAGGGATTTAGAATGGTGCTGAATTTTCCGCGGATGGAAAATCGATGTGAACGTTCTTTTCCAGTTTTAATTGCGGCTATTAGTCACTCTTGAACGGCTATCAAAGTAGCGAAAAAAAATCTATGGTAATAAGCTTTGGTGCTGTGATAGATCGCCTTTCGAACGCACATAAATAAATGGCGTTCGTTCAATTTAAGTAGTCGAAGCCTCGATTGGTGTATCGAAACAATTCGTGATTGTATTTTTGTGAAATATGGTGTATGATTGTGAAACGGTTGCTTTTGAAAATATCATTGTTTTGTATAAAAGATGTACGCGAACAGTTTTTCTCGTTAACGAACTATTTCGGAATCCGAGTTTTTTCATATTGAAATGATTTTATTGATAGATTATGATTTTAATTGAAATTGACAAGTACCTACGAAAATATATTTCGTCTATTTTTGGAGAAACGAGCAAACAAACGTTTTATTGAATTTGAATCAATTTTTTTTTTCATTTTGACGAGAATACGTTTTTGTATTTCTCTGTAAATGGAAATTTTTACGTTTTTTTTTTTTATAAACAACCTGTATTTTACGTTTTCTCTCACATTTCATGTTCCGCATACTAATATTTTATACGATTTAAAAAATTCAGATTTACGAAGAATGTATAGCTAGTGAAAATACTTTAATAACTTTTTTCAAAGAAAATTTTCAGATGTATATTGTCATTGAAAAAACGATTTTCTAAATAGGTAGCGTTATGATCACGTATCATTTACTCATAAAACCATTTTGTTAGGAAATTTTTTCATTATAGAAACTTTTTAAAAATCAGGAATCCTATCTAATAGAAACTAATTTGCAATATTAAAAGAGAGTTTTTTTAACTGTTTTGTGACAATAACTACGTAATTATATAATACGACAACTTCAGAATACAAACTGAATCTTTGTGGTATTATTTTTTTATAGTTTGTGGATATATGCATGTATATCATTTATCAAGTTTTTCAGTGGGAAAACCGGAGACCCAAAAGGACATTCTCCCCTAAACTTAGTCTTTAATTTGCCACTCCTCACATGCCCTTAGGAACATTCATGATTGTCCTTCGTTAAGTTTTTGAAAACTTCGAATGTTAAGTATCTTGTAATGAATATATTAATTGGTAAATACTTACGTACATAGCTTTAACAATTTTTTTAAACTTCTATAATTTCATCAAAAAAACACAGCATTAAACAGCAGTAAATATTAATTTATTCAAAACCAATTAACATTTTTTTTACTGCTGAGGGTAATGATCATATACAGTTATGCGTATATGATCAAATATTTGGTGATAATTTTATTCATAATCACAAATAATTATTCGTCTTATTTATTATAAAAATGATTTTGTAAATTCATATATAATTTCACACAAAGTTATAAAAATTAAAATATTGACATTATTTATCGACTCTCCTAATGATTGTGTTGAAATCAAGGCTCGTAAACTTTCGTAATCATAAGAGGCACTTTATTCTTTTTATCGACCAATATGGCCAAGAACGGTTCGTTCAATCTGAGAACAAAAAGTTCAGAAGGCGACGGCAACGACAAAGTGTTAACCCCTATGCTGGTTACTGATGCTGCAACAGTGCCTGATTCATCTACCGTTATTGAAGACTTTTGGTTTGCCGAAGAAACAGATTTTCCTTGACCAGATAGAATCAGTTTGTTTATCTGGGAATTGGCCGTGAATAGTCGCTGGATACCGAGCTGAAAATTAAAAAAAAGTTGATCCATTTTCTTTTTATTACATTTCGAACTTTTCAAATCTAACGATTTATGAGGGAACACTAAAATTATTAATAGAATTATTTTTACTTCTTGGAGCACATCTGTTAACGACAAGTCGAATGTGACATTGAATTTGGGTATGGCTAAGGCACATTTGTAGTCTTCTCCAGTGTTCATGATTGTGTACAAGTCATTGGAATTCATTCTTTCCAATAAAGAGTCAAGAGTGTGTTTTTGTTGAGGAACCACAAATACCATTGCGTATTTGTTACCCTGTAAATGAAAAATTATAATGAATATTCTAGAATATTAAAAAAGAAAATCTGAAATACTTTATATTATTAAAAGGTCATTTTTGAATCGTGTAGCATCATCTTGGGAATACATTGACTTTTATAGATATTACTTTCATTGTTTTCAAAAAAAAAAATTGACAGTTATGTTTTTCAATAAGTTCAAGGTCCGGGTTGACCCTTTAAAGGTTGAGTTCTCACATTGTATTCAGTGTAAATTTAACCGAATATTAAAAAAATAATATTTATATTTTTTATTTCAGAATTTTAGCAATAAATATTTTTTCAAATTAATTTATATCACTTACATCGTAAGGAATGGAAACCCATCTTGCACCTATATTATCATCATCACCTACATCATATCTATCATTATTCAACATGAATGGTTTTTTAATATTGTTTATCGAATCGGGGCTATAATCTAACAATTTAGTTCTTGCCGCATCAAACATTCTTTGCCACACTCCTTTGAAATAGACAGAGTTGAGTAAAATACACTCACTGTTCCTTTTAATATCAGCTGAAAATGAATCGATAATATTTTTTTCTGGCAAATATATAGAATTTAAATACATATATAATAGTTTTATTAAATTACCTGGTGAAACTATATCCTGGATTATATTAAACGTATGTTTCTTCACCCAATCGTTTATGGTTCTTGCTGTTGATTGAGGGTTACTGAAGTCGAGTGCATCTATATGAACATTGTAAAAATCCTTAGCAACAGTTTTGGCTTGTGGAGCAAATCTCACGTTTTGATTGGCAAACAAAGAGTTGGCGATACTCAAAGTGTTCTTTCCGTTCATTTCCTACAAAAAAAATTTTTTGTTCTCGGTCATTGTTGAATGATCGTTGTAGAATCTTAGAAATACAAATACCTGACTCAGTTTTTTTATGAAAGACGAATAGCTATTTTTCGACGACTGCGGATTTTGTTGTAAAGCATCCGTTATTTCTTTTTGAGTTTGATCAGTACTCACTTGTTGTAAGTAAGATAAAAGCGTGGCAACCGAAAATGGAGATATAACTACGTTTTTGTTTTGGTTCTTTCTCGCAACGGACTGCAAAAATAATTTTTTTTATAGAAAACCTGTAATATATCGAAACCAGCTTTAAAAAAACTGGATACCTACTTTTCAAAAAATTAAACATGCCAAAATTGAATATACTCATTATGAATATTATTAATAAAAATATATTATCTATTAAGAATTCAAAATTTCGGTAAAAACTTCCGAATCACTCACATTTTCATATTGATAACATGATTTTATTAATTCATACATGTAAATGTTTGATTTTCCGGCAAGCCGATGTCGAGTTAGTCAGTACCTACTTGACCATGTTCCATACCTTCAACATATTGAGCGAGAAATAAGTAAGCATTCTCTCCCACTCCTTGTTTGACGCTGTTCCTGCTTCATATATTTGAGGTTGTTGACTAAAGCCTTGTTGTTCATTATATTGAGATTCCTGTTGATATTGTGATGCACTTTTTTGTTGAGGTTGTTGCCTTACGCCTTCTTCATAAAATTGAAATCCATCTTGATATTGAGGAGTACTTTGTTGTTGAGGTTGTTCATATTGATTTTGTGCCGGATATGACGGTTGAGATTGGGATTGTTGGGTGTTTCCAAAACCTATATTTTCCCTTCTGGACCCTTGATATTCATTTCTCACTGGCTGACTGTACTGACAACAAGCTTCGACTAGTAGAAAAGTAAGGATCGCTGCAAATAAGCCGGAGTGCTTCATCTTTACTGAAACGAAATGTTGGTAATTAATAAATTCATTTATGCGTTTGAGGAAATCAATATTGTTGATTTGGGATTTTCGAAAATGTTTTTCTTATGAAAATATGTTAACGAATTGTAATGTTTGTACAAAAAATCGCGCATCGACTCGATTTACGAAGAGGTTTTCCCCATCGCGTCAAACCAGTTTGATCATGATAATTAGTTTCTTGTAAATAGCAGCTATTTATATGGATGCGATCTTTAATTTTCAATGTTATTTTGCACAGACAGTTACAAAATTTAAAATATATTTATATATTATGCTATTACAAACAATTCCGATAAAATATTATTGACAACTAAATTGACCTCAAATTATTTATAATCACAGTTAATCAATTCAAGTTAATCAAACAAATAAAAATTTCATCGAAAATATCAAAAATGAATATATTATACAATATTAAAGTATTCTGTAATTTTATTTTAAATAGTAGAAAAAAAACAAGTCAACTGTCGATCATAATGGTCTTTAAATCAGCGACAGCCAAACATTTTGATGTCGCGAACCACCAAACCATAATTTGAAATACCGCGGACCACCATCATTATTTTTTTTATTAATATTTAAATTTTAACGGCCACCGCCTTGTCTCAATTGTTTTTTTAACTTTCTAGTGGAGTTCATTAATTTGAAATTTCATCTTACCAATTTTTTTTACGATTCATCTAAAAATTTTAACTTCTATCGCTTAATTTTCGAGACATACAATACAAACATGGATTATTCTTTATATAATTATGTTTTAGAGTTTGCTTTACTTAAATATATTATCATTTGTAATATTTCACCAAATTAAATTGTCTGAGAGCCAAAAAGATTGCGCGTCTCAGCACATCCCAATTGAGGATCATGGCAGGATATGGGTTAATCAATTGGCGAAAATTGTTATTAAAAATCAAGAATTTCTTAGAATATTATACATCCTGATTTCTCTGCGGACTACGGAAATTTTTTCGCATACCACCGATTGGCAACAGCTGCTTTAAATCTCAAAAATACTGGTTTTCAAGCAAATAAACCGTTTTGCAATTCTGATGTATACTCGTATACCAGTGCTCCGCAACCACTGTGCCGCGATACAGTATTGTACCACAAGACGATGCTGGTTATGCCGCGTTACATTTCCAAATACAAGAAAAAATTCAAATAATTTGCCAATAATATAAAATTAATGTAATTTCTATAAAAAAAAGCACATTTTTATAAATATCTTTATTTTTGTGGTGCCTAGAACGACCAAATGTCTATTTTTGCACGGAACAATCCCGTCGTATTATGTTTTGCCGTTTCCGTAAAATTTAAGTTTACTATACTTGTTAGAAAAAAATATGTTACTTTTTAAAAGAAGAAACGAAAGTAAAATAAAACGAAAAGTTCAGTTGCAAATTACTTTTGTGATAAAAAGAAACTGAAAATACATTTTGAAAACATTGTATCTAATTTATTATTCACTTAACAGATTTCAGAAAAAAACGCCTGCCGTGCTATACTATTTTTATAAAAACATGAAATGAAATTTTAGTTTTTTTTGTTAATTGTATACAATTTTGCGCCCTGAAAAGAAATTTCAGTAACGTTAATAGTTCTTCGAGGTAAAAATTGTAAAATTATTGGATGTATAAGACATTTTTTCATATAAGGGAAAGGGTACAATTTTTATTTGTTCTGTTTTAAGTTCTAAGAAAATATGGTCATCCTAGTAAGTGTGCCGCGAGGTTTTGGAAATATAGTTAGTGTGCCGCGGAAGGAAAAAGGTTGCGTAGCACTATACTATATTATTTCCGATGTTCTTATTTAAAGAATACATGAAATAAAAATTAAAAACCTTATTTTGTTCATCATCGTTTTTCAAATTATTCTTCTCCGAAGTTTTGGTTCCCAAACGATACGAATCCGACTGGCCATCCTAAATATATTAAATTAATATAATATACCTTACCACAATTACACCTCGAATCAATGAATATATTATACCTTAAACCTCATCACAGAAACAACAAATAGATCACCACTAAACAATATACGAGCTTTCGGCACGTATGTCTCTAATGACAGCGGCCTAACGACTGGCTGACATTGTCGACCTCATAACAATTTATCCAAAGCTGCCTTTTCTCCAAAAATTGAGTAGTCCAATTGTAAGCGACCAGTTCGGTGCTGAAAACCTGAAAAGGATATCACGCGTGTTTAGGAAATTGCGGAAGATCGTGATAACTTGCAGTAATGCCATTGCGCGTCAATCTATTATATTATAAGTTCTTTTAGGGGATAATAAAATTAGATGATTTTTCTTGGCGTTTTTCGTTAGTTAAATTGAAAAGATACTGGCGAGTTTGTTGATTCGGTGGTATATAATTTTGAAGAGTGAAAGGTCAAAAATAACGAGGATGAATTGTTTTATGTTGTTGAAATAAAATAAAATAATTGTTGTTATTTCCGGCAGTTACGAATTTGTCAATTTTTGTAATATCAAACCAGTTTATTCAAAATGATGGCTCACGAGAATTAACTTTTAAGCAACTCGTGACATCGATGCAGTTAATGAAAAATAATCATCATCAAGAAATTATTATGAATGTTAAATTCAAATTAAGTGTTTCAATATTTCGATTTTAATGAACGATTATGTTTCGCTGTTTTGATAAAATATAAATGCAATATTTAAATACAGAAAATGTTTATTTTAAACCCAAATTGTGAATAAAATAAAAATTTATTAGATAATAATTAATGAAAATGAAAAGTCTTATTAAAAATATGCTTAGTGGCGTTTTTGAAATCAAAAATTCGACGTGAAAAATCAAAATGATTTCTTTTAATCATCATCATCATAATCAGTCCGTTGCGTGTCCACTACAGCAGTGCTCCGCAACCGGTGTGCCGTGAGCCGGATTCAGGTGTGCCGCGGCAGAATTCAATGTATTTGAAATTTTACA
>JAOXNN020000039.1:1987920-2017116 GCA_028571205.2 Hydropsyche betteni | reverse complement strand
AATTCTTGGGGAGCAACAGCGATAACGTCTGGAACCACTTGGTTGGTTTGGAAACTTTTCGCAACGGTAGACATGGCGCGGGTGATCAATCCAAGACGCATAACAGATGCACCTGAAGTTTCATATGAACGTAAATAATGGGAGTGTATATTACATTTGTAAGAGCTACCTAAGGTATTAATTGTGTACCTATAATTTAAAAGTATGTAAAAAAAAATCACTGAAAACTTTTGCAAAAAAGAAAAGTAATTGATGTCATTGATATCATTGTTCAGTGCACCATGCAATCGGCACGTCAATGCCATCAAAACGTATTTATGCCCATAGAAGTTTTGTTATGCATCACTAGGTAACAATACTGAGGTAATTTATCAAAGAACAATAATGAGATTACTCGACATGAAATGGAAGAGAACGAAATATTGTTTTATTTAAAAGTCACATGTGAAAAAAAAACCAGCCAGTGTTTTCTATGTTGTACAATTTTAATCAATTTGATTTTCTATTGTGTAGTTTTGTATTTAATTTAATTATGTCCATTTTTTTCACAATTCGGAACTTCGGTATACACGTCACCGAGTCCGAAGATGTCCATAGACAGAAATGTTTTGATAATCGGCATTGTCTTTACTTGAAGCGATATCCAGTAATTATTTTTGTAAATTTTAGATCTCGTGAAAAAAAAGGTAAAAATAATTTGATAACGATATGGCTGCTGCAATATATACATTTTTTTTGTTTGAAAAGCAAAATCTTTTCATATAAATCGACTTTTTTTATGTTGAAAGAAAAAAAGTATGAAATTATACATATATTTTTATGACCTCACAGTAGTGTATCATGTTAGCTGATTTTTTACGCTAAATGATTTCATATTGAACGTTTTCAATTACAACATGGAATAATAATTCAAGATATCAAACTTTATTCATTGGTTTTGATCAAAAAGTAATAATTAGTATACATAAGTCGAATTTAGTTTCATAAAATTATTATATACAATCTTAAAAAAATCGTGACAGAAAATAGAAATCGTGTAAATACACAATTGCAATAAATACATTTTAGATACATATTGAAATACCTGATAACAATACAGCAAAAATTAACAGTAGTTTAGCCATCGTGGCGAGCTTAGCTTTGAGTAAATTTTAAAAGAATGATGAGAGAAAACTGGTATAACCAGTGGCCAAGTAGACACCGGTTGAACTAACAACAGAGTGGGAGCGCTTGTTTATTTATTAGAAAATTACCGACCTGTTGTACATGTAATACAAGTGTATGTTCCATGAATGTATTTATGGACTGTAATTCACAACAATATGTAATCATACTGTCATTATTTAGCCATACATCATGCAGAAAGAAATATGATTGTGCAAAAATGTAAAAAGGCCATGTTTGGCTATTGCTAAATTGAAAAAAATGATAAAGAAGAAAAATAGCAATTGGTAATTGAATTATATCACATTAAAGTTATTGACAAGAGAATTCACAATAAAGTTTTAGAAATAGAGTTCATTCATAATTTTTTTATAGATATTTCAATAGACAATTATTGATATAGTATATTTCATTTTTATTGAAAAGTACATTTTATAGACTGAATTTTATAATTTTGAAAGTTTAGAACTGAATCATTAAAAGATGAAGTTATCGATAAATAGGGATATATTTTTTATGAATTGATATGGAATATTTATATTCTCAATTATCATGATGATGATCTTCTCAATAAGCAGAGATCCCTATCAAAATCAAAAATTGAAAAAGTTTATAATCTACAAATAAAAATCGATACACTTTTTATATTACATACAAACACAATTCAAGATCGCAGTTTGCGTAATAGCCATTTCAATACCGAGTGGACGTGACCAAAGGTTAAACAAGTTTTTTTTCTGAATTTGACTACAACCGGTCGAGCGAGAGCATTAAAAAGCATCAAAATGTTTGCAACACAATTGAAAAATATACACTTCAATATTGTTAACAAAAACAACAATAAACTTACGCAATTCCACAGAATTTATTCGGAGAGACGAACGCCGACGAAATAGCTGTCACGAAATGCCGGTGCCCGGCGACAACCGTATCTTTCTCTTTCTATAAATAATTCAACTTATCGTGTAAATACTTTTAGATAAACAAAGATGAAATGAATAAGAATGTTTTTTTTCGGTTCTCAAAGGTTTGCGCAAATGATATTTGCGCACGTCGACGTTGACGCACAAAAACGCTAGCGCATATTTTCAACAATTCGCGCAAATAACTGTTCGCTTTTACCGAGTCACTTATTTTAAATTGGATAACAATAATGAAATAAAAATCAAATGAGTAAATATGAATTAAATGGAAATGTGGTTACATTGTTTTTGTTTTCTGTAGTTTCACTTTAATTTCAGATTAAAGATGTTTGTTTTCTTTTTTTTTTGGACGACCTTGCATTTAATTTTGGTTTTAAATCTTAAATATGTATTCGGTTCATTGTTCGTGATATTTTCTGATGGCAATGACTTGATATTCTCAAGCTCTTCTTCAGTTTGAGTATTTTCTTCCACAGTATTTTAAGAACACGACATTTGGATTTTGGTAAATAGACACGTCATTTGACTATTTCTTATGCAGTCTACCTGATTTCAAAGATATTTTAACTGCAAATAACCAATAATTCGCAGTTAGTATAACTTCAAATAACCAATAATTCGCAGTTACTGTAACTGCAAATAACCAATAATTCGCAGTTAATATAACTGCAAATAGTCACATCCTTTTATATTACTAAAGCAGAATCCAAATAAAAATCGAAGTTTGTACGCTAGCATCGGTATGACAATGTCGGTGCTTGCCAACTTTGGTATGTGTCAACATCTTTTGCGCTATTGTCGTTGTGCGCTAGTGTTTTGTGCGCAAATATTATTTATGCAAATGTCTGGTTACTATTTTCGAGGATTAAGTTCCACTGTTGCTATTTTCTAGCGTCTCTGTGTTCTTGCGTCGGTATATTCTATTGTCGCATGTTCTAGTGCCATTTGGGAATTTTGAAACAAAATCGAGAATTTTTCATCAAAAACTCATGGTCGTGTTTAAAACTTTTACGGCTACGAGTTAGCGAAAAAGTGGGGGAATTGTCACTTTCGTCGTTTCTTCGGCCCGGTTGCTGAATCCTTTTGCATCCGGCGAGTCGAGAGACATTTATCACTCGCCTTTTCACAATGGTAATTAATCCTTATTATCCTTGCGTTTTTTATCATATTTGCAAATGTTTGTGCACGCTTTTCCACTATTACATGTGTCACAAATCCCTCATGTTTACTTCTAATAATATCCCATTTTCTTCGTTTTAGCCTCGCGAAATTAAAGAAATTAAAGATTTGCTTGTCAAAGCAAGGAGGAAGGATGCCAAATGTAATCATTTTTCATTATTTCAAACTATAAAAATATATACAATTTTCTAACCTACAAGTCGCAGTTTTAAAACTTTAATTTTCTTCAGCTTGTAGAATCAAGAAGAATCCAGACAATGTGAAATTCAAGTTGCGCTGTTCAAGATTCCTCTACACCTTAGTCATCAAGGATAAAGAAAAGGCCGAGAAATTGAAGCAATCTCTCCCACCAGGTCAATAATTAGTTCATTGTGTATTTTTGTAAGTACCGGATAAATTTTATACTCAATGTTTATTAATTGTTTTAGGTCTTCAAGTTAAGGAAGCCAAGTGAACAGATATTGTAATTGATTCCATGAAATAAGATTTTTTAAGAATATCCACTTGCTGTTTTTTTTTCGACTCCAAAACTAAATATAATATTTACCATCTTAGAAAACGTGGATAAATATGCGTTTTAGGTGTGTAATTTGTTTCTTAACTATTTTAATTATTGTGCAATTTGTACTTGCTTGCATCTTATGACAAATTTTCATTTTTACTCTTAAAATAGGCCAATATTTTCCTTGGGAAACTTTGTGGTATTTAAATTTGTGGAAATATGAAGGGAAAAATTCATGGGATATTCCAAACTGAAAGCATAGTTTTTGTTAAAATATAGATAGTAATTAAATTTGTTAAGAAATATACGCATCCAAAATGAATACTTACCAAAATTGTGTCAACAATTATCATGCCTAACGAAAAAAGTATAAATAATACTTATGAGTTAGTTGAAAGCTGAAACGTCAATATACCCGGAAAATCAAAACAAATGTAAAACTGCCAAGATAATATTTACAATTGATTATGACTATTTATAGTTATGTACTGATATGAAATTATATCAGGAAAAGTGATTTTTCTTTAGATCGATGCATATTACTATTTTATTTCTGCGTTGATTATTTAGCGGGATCTTAACACGTTTTTTTTTTAATTATACAGTGCAGTTATATTAAATTATGTATCTAAACAAATATTTAGTATTGACGAGTGATTTGTAAATGAAATTTGCTCTATGAATATTTAATTTTTTTTAAAGTATAAACGTCCAATAAGATAGTTTACCTAAAAATTTATCGCTTTTAAATGATCGTTGATTATGGTAAGTATTTATATTTTAGCACCATTTACAATGAAGAATTCATGGAATTACATTTGTGTTTATTTATTTTTGATAAATATTACATGACATCTGGATCTGATAAATCATACTAAAGAATTTCACTATTTAACTTAAATCATTTACAAAAAAAGTCGAATAGTTAAAACAATATCTTGCGTCAGAATTATTCATTTTATGTTTTTCGATTACCAAACGAATTTTTACCTATTTATATATAGAACTTATAGTCTACCAAACCAAATGAATAATCGTAATTGGTATAGTGCAAATAATAAGATTAAAAAATTCTGATATCTTTTCATTGTGAAATTGAAATAGCATGTACAATTACTAAATTACCAATATTATTTTAATGGCATTGAATTATGCTTATAATATAGATTAAACAAAACAATAATGTGTTTTTCAATAATTTTATATTATAATAAGTATCGGATCATAAATTTAATTAATGCTGAGTAATAAAAACCTTGATCGCATCGTTTATAATTGAGTACCGTATCTTCGTCGGTATCAATCCCCATGGTCCATATTAAAGATATTAATTCTACGATATTACAAAAAAACAATTTTAATATTCTTAATTGATTCAGTTCCAGTTAATAATTAACAAGTAATTGCTTTGGGATTCATGCATTTCATATTTTTCAACATTCAAGTCCATGTAATATCAAATAATTGTAAGTATATTTTATAAAAAAAATAACATTATATATATCATTTAAAGTCTTAAAATTCTTCAGGTATATAAGAAATAAATTATTCTGCAGTTTTCTCGAGAGTACTGAATATGTTTGTGTACATGAACGTCACCGTTTTCACCCACGACTGCATCGTCACATCGTCAAAATGCAAGTCTTTAAAAATTCCAATCAGCGTGTCTTTAATATCCTGAAATTATGAAATATTCAATATTTTGAAACATAATTATGCATTATTGTGTCAACGACGACGACTTACATTGAAATTTTTTACGGTAACTTTATGATTCTTATGGCTCTTTCCTAGTTTTTCACACATCACAACAACCAATTCTGGTGTATGTAAATTGTCTACAATTGATGTAATCGAGGTAATTATATTAAGACAGTGTGCTTGAAATTGTCTGTTGCCTTTCAGTTCATCAGTCGGTATATCTTTGAATGTTCTAAAGTATGCTTTACTTTCTGGAAACGCAGTTAAATATCTAAAACATAAAAATGCATTTGAAATAGTTTTTTTTTTAATAAGAAAATTACATGAAATTTAAGATAATTGTTATTTTCATTAAAGAGATAATAGATTTTCTTTATTTACTTAAATATTCATTGCTAAAAGAAAACCAACTATTTTTTTAACATATGTTATATTTATGGCATGTGCTCAACCCTCATAATCTTTTAATAGAACTTACATACACAAAGAATGCATTTCGAAAATAGGGAAGGGTTTTTTTTTAAATTTTGTTTTGAAATGAATTTTATAGTTAAACTATTGCAACATATTGATTTGTAATAGATTTTACATGTGGGTAGCCACAAATATTTATGAGAATTTCTAAAATTGGTCATTGAACTTATTTCACCAAATCCGTTATTATATCAACAGTACATATTGTAGTTGTCACCTTTTCAATAATATTATAATTGAATTGAAAAATAAATACGATAGAAGTTTAGTCTTTTCAGAAATGCATTTTTATTCATTAAATAAGAGGTGACTATTTAAATTTTGATAAATAATATTATTTATTTTAAATAGACTTATCTATGACGATAATAAAATAAAAACATTACATGAACACGAAATTAAAGAAAAACTACTCGGGTTTTTTCACTGATTTCGTGCAGACCATCAATTAGAAAATTATAGTGGTATCGTAAAAATGTCGAAAAATTGAACTAAAACAACCTAAAGCTGACAAAAAAGTTATACATAACTTTCAATTTTTAGATTTCCAAATATACTAAAAAAAATATCACCCGAACCATCGATAAACATTTTTTCAATTCGACCTCAAAAACATCGAAAGTTCAAATGAATATTTATTTAAAAAATAAAATAAAAAAACTAACAAAACAGATTTATTACAACACATCAATAACTCTTATTAAACAAAGTATTTATGTAATAAAAAAATATATTAAAATACCTAACGAGCAACTCCGTTCCAGAACCCACCCCATCAGCGCTGACTTTGGTCCACGACTTCCTAACATAATAAATATCGCGCACCGAAATCCCAGAAATGGGATCCACCTGGTCGGGATCCTGGAACCCCCACCACAAATAGCTGATGAAAGAACCCATCTGCGAACAACATAAACAAAAACCACCATGGATATTCGAACGTACAGTATCACATTCGTGCACTGGCTATCGAATATATCCCATTTGAACCGGTAACACCGCATAATTGAATTAAACCATTTCGTACAATCAAACCAACACGAGCGACCACGCCGGCGATGAGCGATCCGCGGTACGATTTACAATAAAATATAATAAATGTATATTATTTTTGTATTATTTCGGAAATGTGGACGGACGCATGCGCGTTGGAGCGCCGGTGACGTCATTTCTCGTTGCCGCGAAGAAGAACAACTTTGAAATACCACCGATTTTGCAACGAAGGCTAATCTGCATAATTCGAGGTTTTATATTTGTGTACGATGGTTTTCGATGTGTGATCCGTGTTTTTGTCCGGTTCGAACTTACATCGTGTGATTTTTTAATTTGAAAATTTGCGTGTTACACTCGAAAGTTTTTGTAATTTTGAAATAGTACGGTTATATAAAAGTAACTGATACATTTTAACGCGGTTCAAAAATATATTATTATATTAAAATTATAAAATCCGGATCATTATATTATAATAATTAAATGAAAATTTAGATGATTTCATAAGATGAAATTTTGTTATATTACAAATTTTCTAATTAAATATATTGAATGAAATTATTTTTGATTTTTATATGTTCAGTATACGTTTTTATTAAAACAGTAATCTTTGGAACGTATCCGTGTAAAAAAAAAAGAGTTATTTTCGTTAGAATTAGAACATTTTTCAGCGGCCTTCGTATAGTGTGAATCGTGTGTACAAATAAGCGAGAACAATTATCCAATTCTTTATGTCGACGCCTGTTCATCAAACCGAATAAACAAATTAAAACGCAAACACACCGACAACACCAAGAACAGACACGTGCACTAACAACGGCGACCTGTCCACGAATGACGTCGAAATCGGACCGATAACACGCGATCGATAACAGATCAGTTTTTCACACTGCGGAGGCCTCGCGGGCCTCGAAAGACAGGCACAATCAACAGTGACCACAAACGAGCAGCAGGCCGACCTTCGGATGGAGGAGAAGGTGTCATACGAGACGAAGAGACCGCCGGGAACTGATTGGCGGCGGCAATTGAGGCCCGTTGCTTATATGACACAGCGCCATGGCGGCCCGGCTATGTGGTGGTCGGTTTGGTGTGGCCCCATGTCGGCTTTGAGGACTCCCATCAGATGGTAGATGGTGTGTGTGTGATGGGGTTTCGGGTCGGAGGAGCTGGGATGGGGTCGTGGTCGGTGGGGTTCGATGGTGGTTTTTCGGGGCGTGATCGATTGTTGCTGAAAATCGGCTTGAAAATGACGGGTCGGTGCGAAAGGTTCGTCGTATTTTGATACAAAGGTGATAAGTCACTATGTTTTTTTTTATCTGTTGATCCTAATCGCTAATACGATATGTTTGGTATTTTGATGTGGATTATGATCAATGATGATGATATTGTCACATTTTCGTTAACTGATGATGTTGTTAATGAAAATGTGGATTTCGAAAAGCGCGAATGAATGATTCTAATTTCAAGCGTTAACTGCATCAATGTTGTATATATTACAAGTATTTTTAGTTACCACGATCACGTATTATTATTTTTAAAAAAATTGTATAGTGAAAAATGCAATAAATTCACTTTATTATTAAAATTTCTACAGTATGTTTATTTTTCAATTGCTAGGCTAAAACTCGACAGTAACTGAAAACGAAATATCCTCCATGCAATAAAATAGTTTGAATACGAAAAATACGATGAAACTTTTGTATTAACTTTATATAATCATATTAATAGTGGTTTTTTTTTTTTTAATTCATGTTTATATTCATGATTCAAGATTGTTTTGATGTGTGTATTATCGATATTTTGTTATTGAAATGTTGTTTTGGTTGTTGCTTTTGGTCAATGGCGTTCACTCATGCTTAGAATTTTCACGAGTATATATATATATAAATCTTTTTATTGAAATTTAACGACTTTCATATATGTTTATTCATATACAGCGTATACATATGAAGCCCATTAAAATGCTCAGTTTCTGTATATTAAACTAATATCGAAAAATCGTCTTGGCCAAAATTTTATGGTAATTTTTGTTGGTATTTTTCATGGTTTTTTTAAATTGAATAATTTTAATATATCGTCGTCATCGTGACATGCGAGATGCGACTTATTTTATATAAATTTTACCACAGATACTTCGAGAAGACACTAATTTTTTTACTTTTTTGATAAGTTGTCTCAATGATGATAAATGGTCGACACTATCTTCTGATAGTGTCGACACTATCTTCTGAAGCAACTTCTACAGCATAGGACGTTTTTATGGTTTATCGAAATTTAAGCATATGTTCATATAACTTTCATTTCAGTTGTTGATTTTCGGTACTTTTGATTCTTCGTTACCAAAAACTCAAGATAACAATACTTATTCAGTGGTGGTTGCTTTTATTTGAACACATTGCTACACATTTTCAAATTTAAATATATATTCATATGAAGTTTATACAATTTTCATTATTCCCAGTGAATCATCGATTTCTTATCTCATTAAATCTTGACGATAACCTGTTTTTCGAATTTCGATTATTTCTTCTGATTTTACTTTCCATGAATCATAATCATATACAGCTTATGTAAACTATACCTGTATTTTAAAATAAACGTGTCATCAATTTTTCCTAAAAAATCATAAATGTGGTCGATTTCGATTAGATTTTTCCGAGAATAATTTTCCAATATCTATCATCGAAATTCCGAAATTGAACAATTTGAAAATCGCGATATTCGAATGGTTTCATAATCCGACTTCAGCACGTGATCATGTCCATCTACTAACTGCATCACTGTCAGCTTAACTTTGGTGATTATTTAGAAAACACCAGTGCATTATATAAGGTTAAAGTAGCAATATAAAATTTGGGTATATAAGCATAAATATATATAAAGTAGTATATTTACTTGACTCTCATTCGAATCTCGATTACCAGTTTCGAATTTCCGTTACATATTACCGACACAGTTGAATCTTACGTAATTCCCACATACACATGAAAGTATCCCTAATCTCACCTGTCCAGATTTCTTACCTCCACTTTATTTAACACATTCCTTTTGTATCCTTTTACGAGTGGCTTGGGTCGATAAGAAACAGGAAAGAATTCTTGTAGGCTTCGAATTGTTTTTTTCCCGTCAAATTCTTCGATAAATAGGGTCCATGAAAATATTTAGATGCATCGTTCGTTAGTAGAAGAATATGTTTTAGTTACGTTTTTTTTTTTAGTTGTATGAAAGTGGTTTGGCCTTGTCGGATGTGCCAGTTCTCATCGATCTTTTTAAGTTAAGCGATTGGTTGGGTGGTTATTAGTAAGATATAATCGTATGCCATTAAACGATTATTTTTAATGATAATTTACATTTTTTTGTTAATATGATAAATGAAATATTTAAATGATGAAGATGACTATATTTTTTCAATACCACTTTCATTTCATTTCCGCATTTGATCAATTTTTCAAATTCGGATACGATCTACGCTTTTAGCACGTCCATCAATTTTTATTTCCATTGAGTCCTATGAAAAGAATAATTCTTGGTCTATTCATCTTCAATCAACAGTTTTTATTATACACTAACAAATACACTCATTCAATTGTTATTTCTATATATTCTAATATACGTAATAATTTTTCAGACCTTCACAAATCATCTCTTTTATCTCAAACCATGACATAAACTCTGAAAAAAAAACGATAAATAAAATACAAGGACAAGTCAGGTCAATTATTCTTCAGGAACAATCCTTGAACTTTTAAATCAACAGCATCAAATGCATTATTGTTTTATTCAAGATAAACTCGGTTTATTTTTCTAAAAACTATCCTTGACCGTTTTAAAACTGCCAAGTTGCCCATGAATGTCGAGACGGTTTTGGTTATCTTTAATGTATTGCGAAATAAATGGTTATCGATGAACAATAATATGATTATAAGCTAGACTGCAAAACATTTCTTTCCATTTAAGGCAGGTCTGTTAAAAACAAGTGCGACTTAATAATGATTTTGCGCTGTAAACAATTACGAAGGTTCATCGAAATATTACTGGTATATTTTTGGACTTTAATATGAAAATGTGTCAATTAAAATACAATTTGTTCCTTTGGGAAATTTTTATATTTTAATGATTGAAGTCATGCAATCGAGTCCTTTTTTTATTTCGAATTGTTTTAGTACACATAAGTTTTGAGTATAAAAAATTGTGAATATTAGTAATATCTATATTTTATATGAGTAACCGAAAATAATTATACATTATAAGTGTTTTTTTAGTAATTATATTCTATTTAATTTCGGTGACCTAGAAATGAAGTTCTCACGAATCAAAAACAATTGTATTCGCAAAAAAACGTAAATTATGTTTATTTATATTTTGTAATGAGATTGGTTTGAATTTTTTGCGATTGTTTCAAATTTATTTTATTTTAATACCGTCTTTTTTCGAAAGTAAGACCTCCTCCGAAAATAAACCCTAGCGTGATTTTCAGGATTTTTAGG
Organism: Hydropsyche betteni; assembly: GCA_028571205.2. NCBI lineage: Eukaryota > Metazoa > Arthropoda > Insecta > Trichoptera > Hydropsychidae > Hydropsyche > Hydropsyche betteni. The sequence goes on along the minus strand of JAOXNN020000039.1, from coordinate 2,005,696 downwards.
AATATAAGCCCTCACCCGAAAATAAGCCCTAGTTAAAAAAAATTAAAAATTAAAACTCATTAGAAATCATGTGGCGATTATTGCTAGTGCCACACTATTTATATTTTCTCTAAATAGATTTGGAGGAAAATCAGAACGAAATTCAGAATTTGATAATTTATGACAATGTTACAGAAGAAAATGACATGTCTGTATTCGAATAAATTTAAATTTAGTACCTAAAATGTATATATTATATGTACAATCGTATTTTTATTCCTACAAATAAATATTGAACGAAAATATATAAATCCACTTATTATACTTGAAAAAATAAGCCCCCTCCTATAGTAAGCACGTATTTTGAACCAAAAAAGAAAGTAAGACAATGTCTTATTTTCGGAAAAAGACGGTATTAATTGTAGGAATGCGTGAAGTCCCTATTACTAAAAGTTATTTTGTTTCGGATAAACTAGGCGTATTTACATAATTTTGATTTTATTATCTAGTAATATTTTATTTTTCACTCGAATGTTTGTCGACAAGATGAATACAACAGTCAAGTAGTCACGAGATCTTAAATTATTTCTGTTGCTGTCAATCCTTTTTTTTCAGTTGCTTCTAATAGATTTTTTAACGAAACAACAAAAACTGTTCACATAAATACACATCTAGTCGTTCAAATTATATAATGTACGTGATTATTTTTGAGTCCAAAATTAATATCGTACGAATTGGTTAATTTTCTTTGTACAATCAATTCGCAATTTATCACGATCAACAAAACCGATTAGCAATTATTCCAAATTCTAGTATTGGACGTATGTTTGCATAAGTAAATAATGTTTCCATTTGAAAATTCGTGTACGGAATATGTATTTTTTCTATAAATACTTAGCATTCATTTACAAAGTACAGTGTACAGAAAGTCACGGAAAGCTCTCGGTAATGAATATAAATGTGAAAAAACTTATATTACATTAGAAATAACGACAGTCGTTAGGGATGTGTTTAAATTACATCACAGTGTCAGTTTATGATATTCGTGTTAATCTGATAAATTTCAATTATCGTTCTATTCGAAAGACTTGTTCTGATGGTTAAATTCCGAAATATTACACTATCACTAGAGTTCAGGGTCATTATTTTAATGATACATTGACACCTGATGTAAAAAATATTGTCATGTTGTTTTTAAAGAATTATGAAATAGACTCGACAGAATTTTTACAAGTACACGTCTACACAATTTTTTAGTAAAATTTTTATCCAAAAAACAAAATTTTCAATCATTTTTGTAATATAATATAATATATCACTGATCGGAAATTACGAAATATTTTATTATGCACTCACCATATGCGTACGCACTCTTATTTATTTATTTATTTATTTATTCATCGATTTGAATATAATTTTTCTTTGTCTTAACATAATCAATTATTATCATACTATTATCATACAATCGTACACTATAGTACATACTAGGATTGAATAATATTTAATTTCATATTGAAATTATGGATCGAGTTATATATATTATAATTTAAATTCATGTTGATAAATATTTTTACACACAATAAATTTAGTAATGGTAATTTTTTTGACGACGAGACGTTTGCCCAAATGACACTAGCACATACGACACTGGCACACGCAAACAGTATAACACAAGACATGTTTTAGGATAACTGTAGGACTGCATAATGGTTAAATGATCCAATTGAAAATTTTCGAGGATTTTATTCTGCGCTCGGTGTTGTAGGGGTGTATGCTACTTATGGTATGTGCTAGTGTCGTTTGGGCAAAAATCTGGAAATAAAATTTTCACATTTTTTTTAAATGATTTCAGATGATCTAATCGAACTTGAAAAATATATTATTATAGTTACTAGAATATCACATTACTAAAATGCAATGGAACGTGGTAAGCCAAGTATTATAATATATAATATTCATTCTTGTACAGAAAGCGCTCATTACTTCTTTTGAAGATCACACATTTCAATGAAATAAATAAAGTTTATAACGATCATAAAGATAATATATATTATTAATAAGGATTTCACAGAACGCTTTATTTAAGCCGATACATTATCTGTCATATCTATTGCAAAGTAAACCGTAACCAGTCGTTGGCTCAAATCACATTGACGCACATGACGCTAACGCACACGATGCTAGCGCACAATTGTTGAAAATTTTCAAAATAGTTAAGTTATTATCATTTCGATAAAATAATTTACGTGTACATCCAAATCTCTTTTTATAGTCTAGATCAGTGGTGGTGAACTGTGTGCTAGAATCGTCTGCGCTAATATGATTTGAGCAAACGTCTGAACACCGTACGTCTAAATTAATTTTATCGGCGATTGGTAGCAGTGTCTGTCAGATTCGCATGACACATTGACGCATGATAAACATATAGGTTAAGTTTTACTGTCAGTGCTTAAGCTGAATTCAACGATGTGTGATGTGTCGAAAGTGATCGAGGGTGTAGGCCTGGTCCTGGCTGATGAGTCGCGTCCTTTGAAGGAGCGTTTTCGCGCCCTTTTCACTCTCCGTAATTTGGGAGGTCGACAATCTGTTGAAGCCATTGCTAAGGTCTTTGGTGACCCTTCGGCTTTGCTGAAACATGAGCTAGCTTATTGTTTGGGTCAGATGGGTCATGTTGATGCCATACCATATCTCGTTGCTGTCCTCAAAGATGTGAAACAAGAACCTATGGTCAGACATGAAGCCGGTATTATATTTGTCCTTATAATTTTATTTAGTTTGATTTCAATTTTTTTTTCCTGGTGATTTAAAGTGTGTATTTTATCGTTAAACTAGGAAATCCTTTAATCTTTGAGTTACTTATGTGATCAGTTGTGTTAAGAGATAAGAAATTTAAGGACTGCAATTATCAAAGACTTAGTATTAGTGTAAATAAATATATTTTTTTATTATTATCTATTTATGATAATGATACATAGGGAAATAAAGTATTTTGAACTTCAGTAACTTTTCACTTTTAACTTCAGTATTTTGAACTTCATATATGTATGATTTTTCGATTATGAAAATACAATATTTTCATTGATTTACTAGTATACATGATCAAAAAAAAAAAACTGCAATATCAAAATTAATTTAAATTATCAACAAAGAGCATTTAAATTTTAATTATATTGCTTAATTTACTATGCATTTTACCACATTCATCTTATTTTTATAGCTGAAGCATTAGGAGCAATTGGTTCACCTGAAATTGAAAATGTTCTTAAAGAATATTCTAACGATCCAGTCGTAGATGTTGCAGAAACATGTCAAATAGCTTTAGGTAGAATTGAATGGCTACGTAAACCAGAATCTGAACGAAACTTGAGCAAGAATCCATATGCGTCTGTTGACCCAGCTCCACCCAGTGATATTTCAAATGTAGAATCGTTAAAATCTACTCTTTTAGATGAGAAAGCCAATCTTTTCGACAGATATAGAGCTATGTTTAGTTTACGAAATATCTGTTCGACTGAGTCTGTGCAAGCTTTAGGAAAAGGTTTTATTTTCTTTTTGAATTTTAAATTCAATAAATATTATATCAAATACGGAATAATTGTTTTTTTTTCCAGGATTGAATGGATCAAGTGCCTTATTTCGACATGAAGTAGCTTTCGTTCTCGGACAAATGCAACACGAGGCCAGTATACCTTATTTGAAAGAATCCCTAGAAAATGTTTCTGAAAATGAAATGGTCAGACATGAATGTGCTGAAGCTCTAGGTGCTATTGCCACTCCAGAATGTGTTGAAATCCTTAAAAAGTATGGTTCTTAGAATGTATATTTTTCATTTTATTTTTTATACTTATTTTTTATCTGTGTATATTTCTTTTTAGTTATTTGTCTGATGATAAAAGAGTAGTAAAGGAAAGTTGTGAAATAGCTCTTGATATGTGCGAATATGAAAGCAGTCCTGAATTTCAATATGCAAATACAGCTATTCAACTGATTCGATCCAAACAATCTTGATTGATTCTATATTATTTTAAAACATAAATTCAACATTGATATTGACCTAATTCGATATGTCAAGTATTCCAAATGTAATTTAATGTGTTTATTTTTTGTTAGAAAAGAAAATTTTTATTTCTTTGACGTACATCTTTCATATAAGTTCGTCATTACTTTTAATGAAATGCATTTGAATTCAATATCCAAATCTTTTTAGCGTTGGAAAATATTTATTTTGTGAACCATGTTAACAAAGTGAGATTTATAAATATCTAAGAATTCTTGTATCATTTAAACAAGCAAATAACATTAATCCATGCAATCTTCTATTTATACTTTTATGTGTATTTACACAATTAATGTTTTCACTATTTTTAATATTCTTGTAATAGTTTCTAAATTTTTTTCTTTTCATATTATATTTTGGACTTTTAAAAAATAGAAATCAAATATTAAAACTATTAAAAAATGGTTTATACACCATAGTAAAGTATTAAAATTAATAGTTTCTTTATGTTTATAAATTATTTTAATAAAAAAAATTTACTATATTTTTACTTTTATACTCTCCTAATATATTGTGCATTTTTTTCCTTACCTAGTTGAATACTTAATTATTAATCTTTTTTTTTATCTTCGGAAAACTAATGTCAATATCATTGGACATTTTACCAGGATTTCTTATTGATATAATTAATAATAATTCAAGTAAATACGAAAAATCGTTTATTGAATAATCTTCATAATTTCTCACATTAATATACATAATAATATATAATCGAATTTTATGTAAATAATGATATAATCTATCTGATCATAGATAATGGGGAAATGGTCCACACAATAGTGTGCCTAGAAAAATTACAATAAATTAATAAGTTTTATAGCTTCAAGTTTGATATTTAACTAAAATCATATCAATCACAAAAAAAAAATGTAAAAAAGTACAAAACACATCTTCATACGCTAAAAAAATTTAAATGTTGACAATTTGATACCGACGCAAGACACACTTAATATATTTATTATATCTGATATCCTAGATGTTGTAACGTGTTCCGTTACCTCGCTTCCTCCGCTACAAAGGCACTATTCTAACAATTTCGGAATATGTCAAATCAAATAAATGTATATGAAATAATTGACCCATATCCGCCACAAAAAATTTCAGAACCAAAAAGTATGTCGATGAAATCAATTGAAAACCGAATTGAAAATTTTATTTTGAAAACTTTTCTATTATCAGAACAGCATAATGATAGTTTTGAAACTAAATCAAATAAGTGTAATACCTTACATAAATGAATAATGCTAAATAATAAGCGATTAGTAATTTAAATATTAATAATGAAATATACGTTATTTTTCAGTAGTAGCCTAAGTTTACTAACTACAAAAAAATACATATATAATTAAAAGAAATGCAATAGATATCGGAATACATATAATAGCAAAAAAAAAGTGATATTGAATTGCTTATTTATAATATTACTTTCATTTGGTTATAATGTTTTTTCAAATTAAAACGCACCAATGAAATGCAATGCAATGCAACCGTCGATAATTATACTACACCATGATTATACGACGATTCAGCAATTCAATATTTACAACTATTGTGGTTTACTAAATGCGAAGGTAATAATACTAAAAAACGTAAAGTACGGTGACAGGTTAGTGGTTTTAATAATTTTAGTTCATATGCCAATACAATTAACAATAACAATGACAGTCACCGAGTATTGAAATTTTTATCTCGTACAGAATTTTCAATAATACTTTAATTATTAAAGACAAAATGAAATTCCAGTTGAATATTTTACACAATATTTTTATTTAAAATACAGTAATTCGTAATACTCGATGGTTTGTATTGTCTTTATAAAATTTCTTTTTATGAAATTTTGATCTTGGGACAATATCGGATTTTGAACGTTTTCAATAATCGCTCGAATAACATTTACCACAAGCCGGAAGAAAAGCCGCCTGGAGGAACGCGGTTATGATTAATTGGAGAGGAACCATTGCCATTTAATGCTGTCACTGTGTTTATTTCGCCGTTCATCGATTTGTATCCTTCACCAGAGAGTGGGTTTGCTTCTGAAAAATATAAATAACATTGATTAGAATCACATTTATTTTGGGAAATTTTTAAAACAACAAAGTAAGCCTAAGAAATATTTAAACATGCTGATATGCACGTATATTTCATATTTATATTAAGGAAAAAATAATCATGCTTGGCTAAACAGTAAAATTTCGAATATCTAATGATTAAAAAATAGTACTAAATTTATATGCCAATTAGAAATTTAGATTACGGTGCAGTTTAAATTTACAATACTTTCATATAAATAAAATAAAATATTTTCTTAAAAATGTGATATATAAAATTAATTCATCAGTTACAAATTATACTAGTTGTGAAAGTTTTACAAATACAATTATTATACTAATGTGATATAATTATATTTCGAAAATATTACTTCTAATAATATTCTATAGTACATTGTTCATTATATTATATTTAGTGATTTCACTACAATTACCAATAACTCTTTATCACTTATTTTACATTGAACAGAAGTGGTAATTTCTAAAAATAATTTATTAATATATTTTAATACAAATTCAAATAAATATGTCTGAAAATAAAAATAAATAATAATAATTGCTCAAGGAAAAGCTCTTCACAATTTTAAGCCAAACCATATAGCTATATGATATGATGGTAAATGATGAATGAAAAAATAAAATAAAAAGATAATCCGAAAAAGAAAAATATTCTTCATGAAAGAATTTCAATTCTAAAATCATGTACATCCAATATGAATTTAATATATAAGAAAGAACACTTATATGACAAATCAAGAGCCAGCAGGTTGCGAAAAAAAAGGGTTTTCATGAGATATTCCAGCGATCAAATTTAATACAAATATGCATATTATTATCACATAAAATGATGATATGAACATATGATCAATTCTATATAAAAAAATAAAACAAAAAAAAGCCATTTCTCAAAATTTTACAAGGGGAACTACAAATAAGAGAATAAATAATTTGACATATCCAAGAGCTTGAACATCATTATTACAAATAAACAGTTTTTCAAAACTGTTCATTCAAACTCTTGTCTATCAAGAGAATAATAAGAAGAAAAATTGGACACGGGGAGGATAGGAAAAGCTGGGGCACCTCGACGGACTCGAGGAGAGCAGCGGCGCCTCAAGCGCGGGGGGTCGAAGATTCCGTCGCCCGTCACCGGATTGCGACGAACTGGTTGCACTGTAAATTTGCCAATCATACACACCTACTTATGATACATGTTCGGCTAGTAAACAAAACAGTCAATTTATCAATACACCGAAGACGGTCACCTTAAATAGGCTCAATTCAATTCACTATTTCAGTACAAGAATACTTATAAAAGTAATATAAATGATCTTTTCACTAAAAGGAATGCAGTATACATCCAAAAAATATTGAAATAATACATGTTGTCATAGCAATGTATGAATAGTTAATGTTTTTGTATGCATAAAAGTATTTACTTACTCTCACATTGAAAAATTATCAATCAACGGACATAATTCGAATGTATATTATGATATTGATATAAAATAATATGAAATATGAGAATATTGAAGATTGTTACCTTTTGGAGGAGCAGTATGTCCATTAGTTTGTCCATTTGTATGTCCATTGGCATGTCCGTTTGAGTGTCCGTTAGAATGTCCGTTGGCTGAAGGAAGTCTTTGAGACTCCTCACCACCAAAGCTAATGTTGCTCTTCAATGTGTCTCTGACTGCTGTATTGGGACGATTCACTGGTCCGAACAGACGGGAGTGAGTGTCCCTGGGACGGCTCGGTGTATCCGGAGAGCCGTTTCCATTACCCTTTCCGTTGCCATTGGCAGAGCCTTCACCTCCGAAGATCTCACCGATGCATCCGCGAGGTGCATTTGGTACTCTGAAAACAAAACAAAACAAAATTAACACCGAACACAAAAGGTGTGAAGTACCAACAATAAAACAGATATATAAATTAACACCGAACAGGACACCGAAAACTGCTTAATCCGAACAAGTTTCCGAATTAACCCAAACGTTTAACTTAACCGTTACAGGTTAAACTTCAGATGTTGCCGAAACATTTTCCGAACACGCGACCGTCAACCGTAATAAAACTTGAAGACAATAAAACCGAAACGGGGAATATTGAATTTTTCTAAACACGAATGAACTATGAAATTTTCATAGGCAAATTCGCCTGTCGTCGAAACACCGATACCACTTTGTGATGTCCCCGCCAAAATTCGATCGTGAATTTCATGCTGTAGCGTGATAAAACGAGCTGAAAGAAACGACAAGTTATTGAATATGAAACGACAACTTCGGGAGAATCGTACGAATGACGCAATGCAAAATGTATCGCGAATTTTTATTCAAAGGTTGCGCATTATGAACACGTTTCGGTAACCTTCCTGTAATGAAAACGGTATTTGTACATTAAAATGGATACGTGATGCGACGCGTATTAAAAATACGTGCAGACTTTGCACTGCGAAATGTTTATTGGGAAGACGTGGACAAACCTTCGGGACGTTTGAAAGAAATGTGAGTCCATGAAATCAATTTAGTGAATCAATCGGATCTTTGATAGAAATGAAAATCTGTGAAATCAATATAGTAAGTCAATGGCCGTGTGGTATTATTTGTAAACAAAAGATGTTATTATCTGAAAAATTTATTTTTTATCAATAAATTTTGAATATTGTACTTATTGTATGTATTTCATAAAAAAAAAATCTGTAAAGGAAGTACATATTTGTTCTCTATTGATATAAGCAAATACGTAGAAATCAGTAGCATCAATCCATTTTTATCAAACTGAATAAATAAAATAGATATAAAAGGAACCGCCGTCTATCGGTAACATATAAAGAATAGCTTTCACATTACCAAAATAACAATTCGGTTTTGTATATCGCACGTGATTAACAAGTTAAAACCATCGAAAATAGAAATCGGTTATACGATTATATTTCAATTTGACGATTCACTTCTACAACTTAATTCGCAACACCGATAAAAATAACAAGCTTTCAAAAACACGTAAAAGCGACGCGACACGAAAAGACCACCATTAAAAATACATCCAATACACACACACACATCGGTGATATAATACCAAGTTCCAAAACATCTAACCGATTTACAGGTGCATCGTTATGATTGGAACTTTACCGGATAACAGACAATGGTGCAGTGACACGCATTAGTTGGCGTGCCCCATAAAATACCCATACAGTGCGTTCATAAATTCGATGATTTCATTTTTTTTCGATGCACATTATTGAAAGTATTTCGATTTGGATGAAAGTCACCCCAAATAAAGCCGATTTGAATATATCTAAATAAAATTTATGTATAAAAAGCATCTGCATTATAATATTGAAACGATTTCATATAAATTATTATAATCACGAATCCATGGCGATATCGACACCTTCGTTGTGCTCGTAACGGAAGCCTCGTTCATAAGATTGCTGGTCCGTAATAATTTCACCATTATCCATCGTCGAAGTGTTCACGGTTTTCTTTTTTTCCCTGTACAGGTTCGTTAACCTCTTCGAGTCCCGGTGACCTCGTTGGTTCGTTCTGGCTCGATCCTTATCCGGTACACTTCCGATTCAGATTTTCGTTGTACCATTTTGTATTCGTTCAATAAGGTTTTCATCGAAAAAAATATAATATAAATCTAATCTAATTCATTAAAACAAAACATTCGAAAAATATGCAATTAACTGATTAATTTCTCGTATTCGATCACGTAACCGAAATGACCATTCACATCAACTGCGACGCAATATATCAATGACAAAATAACTATAGAGGGTTGGTCAAAGAGGTACACAATATTCTCGGCTACCGTCGAGGGCCATTATTACACTTTGTATGGGGAAAAATGTATGGGTTGTATATGGCTTGATGACGCATTCGGGGTCGAAGGACATTTCGGTCTCGTCCACGTCCCTTATTGCATACAGGGATATCCTGTGTTATCGACGAACCCTTATAAAACCGGGGAAAACAATATTGGACAAGGAAACAAATCTATACAAAATGTAAAATTTCAATACGCAGCGAAATTGCGATAAAGGAAATCTTACGAATGCCGAAAGGAATTTCCGATCGGAAAATCTACATATAACGAATAGTGGGTTTATTGATTTTGTATTTTATTGAATCTGTATACGTTTAAAAATGTATTAATATATTGACATTGATTCAGTGATGCAATATTATATTTCAATATACGATTCGATCGTTGAATAATTTGAATGCATATACGAACCGTTACCACAAATAATCAATCAAGGTCCCGCCGCAAAAACGCCATAATATTTCCACATATTAAAAAAAATCAATCGAAAGCATCAAGATCACCCTTATACATTAGAAATCACCAACACCCACTCTCGGTGATTAACCCATACAACTCCGGCAATCGGATACATCGACCGTCCCAACGTGACGAGTTACACACGGATGAAATTACAAACTGCACCACACACACATATCATCAACTATCGACACCGAACATAAAATCGGGGTGGATCGGAGAAAGCCGCAGAAAGGGAAGCACTTTCGCGAAGCCAAGTGACAAGTGTTAACTGGCGACAATGGCACAATTAGCCGGCGAGTTAACTCTTAACTCGGCTAGGCGACCGGTCGATTCCGCATTTTAACGAGTTTCGAACTTTTAACACTCTAATAGCCGACAGACACGCGATAACGACGTTGTGGTCTGTGCCAGATGACACCGAAAAGGCAAAACGGCTTCGGAGCCGCGATCGGATGGCGTTCGAAGTGATACAAGTGGAGGAATAGGCTTTTCGATGCGCGATCAGTGCGTATGAATAATGTGGTTGTTGCCCACGTGCCGTTGTGTAATGTTTGTTGGTGAATTGTTGTTTATTTTTAGGATCGGTGTGTGGTTTGAAAGAGTGTTATGGTAATGATGGTGTTTCGTTCAATTGTGCTAGATAAATATTGGTTTATTTTTAATGGTTCGGGGAATTAAATGGTGAGGACATTGGGTGTGACCACGTAATGTAAGGACCGTTCGGCAAGGGATTGATTTAGTGTGATATTCAAAATTTTCGAAAGTTACTTTCCCTTTAATTTTACATGAATGGAAAAATGTCTGAACTTTCGATGACATCGAAAAGGTCTTGTATTGCAGTGGACTTTATGTAATCTGCAAATTTCAGTTTATGAAAATTGCATGGAAGAAATTTTCATAACGCGACATTTGTCAAAACATAATTAAGACATATTACAAAGACGAGTGGTGTATTCATGAGATTACGAAACGATCCATTAAACTGAAATTAGGGATGTCAAATTTACCTTTATTTTAATTTACCAGTAATCCAGTATTTTTTTTACTAATCACCGGTAGATTAAATTTTAAATAAAAACCGTAAAATTATAAATATTTTCGTGAAAAAACAAAATTTTTCAAAAAAATCTTGGCTCCCAAAAAATATTTTCTAAAAAAAAACAACATTTTTCAAAAACATTCGAAAAACAATTTTTTCTTTATTTACTTTTGAATAATAAAAATTTACCATTAAATTATCAAACTATAACTCGGATAATTTATCGATAATGATATCCCTAACTGAAACGAACAACATCTCAACATCTACGTTGCGAAACAACAAACCAGCCCAAACCACGAACATAAACACAACAAATCATCAACAAACAATCTCATTCACGGGACAAACCACATCAACATCAAAAGACCGAACAACGACAAGCCCAGAACTATCCACAGAATCCACAAACAAGAAAAGGAGCGATCAAAGCCCAAAAGCGGACATTTCGACAAACGGCATCGAATTCGGATCACACGAACGTTCGAGTCCGATGGCCAGATAAACCGATTTCCCCGACGCGGAAACCAACCCGGCTCAATTCAACTCAACTCAACTCAACGGGCCGATGTTCGGCGAGCGTGAAGCTTAATCTCCTCACCCGTGATGAGGACCGTTTTCCAACAATTAAATATGTACGTGTGCGTGCCAGCCATTCATCTCAAACGCTAGAATAATTCGGAAGATTGCTCGGGGAGAATATTCGTGGAAAAAAAAAACGGTTGAGGCTGTGTGCGAAAAGTGGATGGGTCCGGTTAAAGTTGGGTGAGATGTCTATCTGATTGTGAGGATTTTTTTCGGTTTGGTGAGGTTGCGCTATTGAAAATTGTTGTTAATGGGAATTTGCTGGGTTGAGATATTTTAATGTCGGTCGGAAGTGTTGGAACTAATGAGTTAATCTCGGAGTCGTTTTGATACGATGTGGAAAGATATTGTTGTTTTAACTAGTATTTTTATATTGGAATTTTTTCGAAGAATTCTTCGAATTGTGTTAAAGATACGGACCGTGTTAGATATTTACTAATTGGTAATTTATACAAAATGCTTAAAGATAAACCAATTATTTTACTGATTTTTTTCTAAATACAATAGATATTCGGACAGTTCAGTTAGCATACTTTAAATGACTACAAAATTGTTGTAATAATGATTCAAAAAAATAATAAATCAAAAAGAAAATTCATCTAAACCGATATTCGTGTATTTGGCGAATTTATCATTATTTTTTGAATAAAAATTTTCAAATAATAGGGTAACGACACCTATAATTGACCATCTCTCAGAAAAACATAAAAATTAAGGTTTTTATAAACAATAATCTTTTGGAAAAGGTAAGCAACTTTATATTACATCTATATCATCTTTAAAAACCTTAATTTGTAAATTTTTCTGTAAAATGGTAAACTACAAGTGCATAATCGTGGTACTCATATTAATCGTGCTATACATATTATAAAAAGTCTATTATTGTATTATATATACATTTAATATTAAATTTCAAGATAAATCAGCTAAAAGCACAATCCAACGCTCTTGAACAACTCCAACAACCCACCCACCGTTTACAACAAAAACAGTAGCGAACGAACATGAACTTTCTTCGCTAACGCGCGGCAAAGCGTCAAAGTTCACACGCAACAGTAAATAGGATGCCATTCCGAACTGTAAACGACGTTTTAAATTCGTCTAATTTAAAACCACCATTAGCCGTAATGCAACTGCATCCAGATTAGCTCAATTACTCGCTGTGCGCGTTAATTTCTTCCGTTTCGTAGGCGTCTATTCAATTTTCGTATTATGAATTCAGACGGTGACACTGTCGAGGGTTAAAATCGTTCGGGACATAACAGTTCTTGGCTCCTTATTTATAATCGAGCGGTAGCAATTGGCGTTTCATTAATAATTTATGACTTTGATAAAATGAGCGGCAAAGTGGTGATACTCGATCAAAGTAATTTATTCGTAGGAAAATTCATAAAGTCTGTTTTCAGCCGTTCTTTGTGTATTAATATTTGAATTCTTCTATTAATTTTGCGATAGGAAGATGCTTAATCTACATTAAAATTATTGTATTGAAGAACAAAAGTGGTTAAATAAACTTATATTTGTGAGAGATAGTCACGCAATAGTCTAATTCTAATTACAATCAATACTCAAAAGAATAATATTTTGAGACTTCGTTTCAATACAAATAAAACATGAAATTAAATAAATTTTCGTATACGTAAATTAAAATAATTTCCTTTGGTATTCTTTGTCATTTTCTTCTTCATACAAAATGATACGATTATTAAGGAGCGGACTTAAGAACGTTCACATAGGAAAAACGTCGACCAGGAAAAATACACCATTAATATAAAGTGCACATTTCAAAGAAATCACGTCCAATTGAAGCAACGAACAGTACAATGACACTTTAGGCGCGACGACACTTTTGGCAAATTCGTCAAGAAACGGCAAATCGCAAACGCTCCAAAGGTTCGTTCACACCGGCTCAATTAACCCGTACAAAGGAAAAAGAAGATGTTAAACAATATTGTTATTCGCATAATTTCCACTTTAATTATTTAATGCGAGCCGGACGGTCGTAAAAACGATTTATGAACTTATACACGCCCGCGCACAATTTCACTCAATCTCCGTACGATGTTTAAAACAATCATTATTTATAAGAGAGTGAATACGAAAGGAAAACCGCACTTTCCATTTCGGAAAAACTGAAATTTTCATCACTCGCCTACTTAAGATTTCAATAGAACACGATCTGATAACGTTCGAAATATCGACCGATGAAAAATCTACATATATTCATGGAAACATACCGTTTTCGTTCGTTCGAAATGTTAAATTCAATATGTAAAATCGTCGAAATTAAAACAGAGTTCACCCCGCAAATAATCAATGATACAAAATTAAATGATGTCGTGCAAATCGGTAATTGCGAAAGATTGCGCAATCCGATACAATCCGACATGACGATCGGCACAAACGGGGGAGGCGGACCGAAACCCGTCAAGTTTGAAATGTGGGTCGTTGGGGAATTAAACGTTTCAGTTTTCGGAATGGAAAAGAGGAAAAATAAAGCCGCGAGTTTCAAATTAGTTGTCTTCGTGCGCGGAAGAATCGTGCCGATTCTTGACGTGGTTCGTTCATAATAAATAAACGGATTCGGAAGCCGTAAATGTGCTTAGTGTACGTATGTTGTACTGTTATGCTTTTCAAACCTTTTGTACACTAATTAAACGTGAAATTCGTTTGTAAATACGACTGAGAATCTATAATATTGTTTTATTATCTTTTCATATAAAAAAGCACCAAAGAAAAAAAAAGAATGATAAAAATAAATATTATATTATTTTTAGAAAGATCGATTATATTTTATTGCATTTTGAGAATCTTTGTTGTCTGGATTCATATATGTAAGTACCTTCACTGTTGCTCAATATGCAAAGGCATTAGAAGGGTTGGCTGCCAAAGGGGAGCGAAGCGATTATTCAAGCGTGATGTAAATCGTAGAAGTCGCATGAAAAATTTAGCTTATACAACTATTAAAATCAATGTGTGTGAAAGAAAAACCGAGCCTTTTTCAGGCTTTGTGCAAATGTAAAAACGTATACGTAAAATCGAGACTTAACGATATGTAAAGTAATACTTTGAATGTCAATCACGCGAGTTCATCGAATTTTTCTAAAAACATTCGAATGAATCTTTTCTACAATTTCAATAAATAAAACGAGAAAATTCATGCGGATTCCGAAGGAAACGTGCAGTCAATAAATACTAAGAGTCGTAATTAGATTTCTTCAATAACCGCGATATCTTTCAACTTCACCGTTGAATGAGAATAATCCGAATCGTTAGATACAATCGCGTAATTGATCCATTATAAAATCGGAATTATAGCGGAAATCGTTCGGATCGAAAAATGCACCGGTCACGTTATAATCGAGCGACACCGAAAAAAAAATTCGGTCGTCGAAAGAAAATTCGAAAGAGCTTTTCGAGAGCAGTGTCAAACGTGATTATCGTTATTTTCGCCAAAACAAAAACGTAATCATAATATCGAGGCCGAAAAAATAACGAATTTCTAAAGCGATTACTTTCTTTGCCGTTGAAAAGTTGAGGGAAAAAAACCGAAAACGGATGGTAAACGGGGAGACGATACGAATCGGCAATTATTCAGTCGATAATTGGAAATGTCTAAAATCGAGTGCAAAAATGCGGAGATCTGGCACGGAAAAATATCGATTCGTCTGCAGGACAAAGCGGAAAAATATAATTCGAGAAAGTACGCATTCATATCGCACATTATGTGTGTCGGTTGAATATACAATATATTTTATAGAAAATTATATTATAAAGATGAATTACCGATTCAATTGGATCACAAAACATGCATATAATAAAATCTGGTATTATATTAGATTTTAAATTCATTTATATTTACTTGAATACGACATTCCGAGACTTAATCATATATAAAGCAGCGAACCCAGACGACAATGGAAACTCATTTTAAATATACCCAATACATAACTCATTCCAAATATGACTAAGCATTTGAACGCCTCTCCGAATTCGCGGAGACGATTCCATCCCCTTTGTCTGTCTTTGCAACCTTCAAAACGATCAAAAGGTCGAATTTGAATATATTTGAAATTAACGATCGAGCCGCGGTTTCAGCCAACATCCCGGAACATCATGTTTATATAAAACGTTCGTGATGTCGCCTAATAATCCGAAAAACCGACGAAAGAATCCAAAAAGAAACGACTGGCACGAGAAGGCACATGCCCTAAAATATTTCACCGAGATTCTGATGAATCAATCATGATCAAATTCGTCAGCGAAACGAGCAGAGTTCTCATCGCAACAATCGCCAGGAAAAATTTTCGGATTGTTCATCGGCGAACAAAAGACGTCGAAAACCCACACGTCTTCAATTTTATTCAAAACGCATATACACAGTTATAATAAGCGAGCGTTTAAAATAATAATATTACAATAGTAATTATGTTCAGTATGTGTGTTCGTGGATTGAATTTCGCTCTTCTTTGTGTACCGTTTTACTCGATTTCGCAATAAAATACATACGCGATAAGCATTTCTCATGTTGAGCGTGTTTCGCAAACGACACGATATCTCACGAAAAAGGCACATAAAAACAAAATGTGCTTCTAATATGTGATTCCAAATAATAAATTATTGCAATAATCGTCTGTCGGATTAATATAATGTATTGTATAATAAATTATTAACGGGATTATATCGATTTCTGTCTGAAACTTTCACCGAATTCAATATGAAACAAAATATTTTCGGATTCTTCCCTTGTGCGTTTATTTTTCGAAAAAGGTACATCTATTGAATATTTCATATAAATAATTACTACAGTGTAATTTATTTTTAGAAAAGTGTATTATTAAAAGGTGAATTATTGAAACAATTTTATTGATTTCGATCAAGTACAAAACATACGGAAAAACTAAAGTTAACAGAACATTTTCAAGTACGTAAAACTACAAAAATAGAATTTAATGGTATTTTTACAAAGCGTGCATACACATAAAAGTGAAGACATTTAACATACCAACCGACTTTAAATGGACACAAACCATATGGGTAGAATCCCGCGAACAAAACTATCAAAAATATCCGAGGGGGTCGAAATCCCCCGTAGATGAAAAGGCGCCGAAAGGGGTTAAAACTCTCATAAAATCCGACGTTTACGTTTTCTTTGAGAAATTCCGTAAATTTACAAGCGATCGACAAAAGAGAAAAAATTCTAATATTTTAAGTGCGCCATGGAAATTACACCGCCGCACTTTTTACGACCCTTAAAAACCGGGACGACGAAAAAGGCCATATTTAACGACCGGTGCACTGCACTATACGATTTTAATGATCTTCCAGAGAGTGCACTCGAAAAAATCCGGATAATACGCGGGAGGAAATCGCGGGAATTTCACATTTCACCCCGTTTCGACGAGTGCATATAAAATGCACGGCAACGTGCATTTTACGTTCACGTTTACGTTTAACGTTCACGTGTCCAAGATGCCATTCTCAATCGACATCGCATTAGAAGAGAGAACTAGTTCCTCGTTCTTCCCGAGCCGGATAAAATGGAAACCGGCCGACGATTGATCGATACCGGTAAATTCGCGATAACTGCATTTTCAGACACTTTTCAAACGAAATATGCAACTTATGCAACGCGAATCTCACATACGCTAACTGTATGCATCCGGTCAAACGTCACGTAAATCAATAATCCCCCTATATATAATAGCGGATTTCTGTGTGTCCGTGTGTGTCGATGACGCTCGCGACTTTAAAACGACGCGTCGATACGAT